>CM029021.1:181334417-181686917 GCA_016801055.1 Panax notoginseng | reverse complement strand
GCCTGCCGAACACCTTTTATCGAAGGGGATCGAGCTAGTGTTACACCTGCCGATGGTCGGCCAAGGTATGGCCGATAATCCAATGAACGCACTCGTCATTCCTTCTCCTCAGCCCCTTGAAATCTCTCTCATTCAAACTGTGGGCATTACCCACTTCGGTAGCTACGTCGAAGCAGCTAGTGGGACCCTCGAGTTGTCTTGGGCACATAATTTACCTGCAGAATTATTAAATCAGGTTTGTTATCCTTTTCTATCGACAAGAGTTTAATTTATAAATTATATTGTGATAAATTTTTGTCAAATTATAATATTAAAATATATCAATATATGAGATTAAATAGAATTATAAGGGACACATTTATTATATATTTTTTAAAAAAAATTTATTACTATTAATATTTATCTACGTAATTAATATATTCAAAAAGTTGCGTAAACGGTAAAAATATATATATATATATATATATATATGATCAGTTTTCTTCATTTATTATTTTGAACTAGAGTTTGACATAATTAAATTTGAAATGCTTCATGTAGACTGGGCGACAATTGACTCCACAAAAACTCACCCCAGAAGTCAAAGAATACCTGGCATCTAGCCTTCAAGCCGGAATCATCCTTGAGAAGATTCAGGGACCTCTTTCTACCGGCCATCTCGAGCTCCATACTACGGATGTAAATGATAACCCTAAAGTTACTTTTAATTACTTTCAACACCCTCAAGACTTGCAAAGGTGTGTTCAAGGCATGGAAACTGTTATAAAGGTCATTGAATCCAAGTCCCTCTCCGCATTACGATTTCCTCTCGTGGCCGTTCAAGCTTATTTCAATGCCATGGTTGCCCTTCCTATTAACTTGAGGCCTAGACACCTTGATTCAAGTTTATCGCTTGAACAGTTTTGCATAGACACAGTAATGACCATATGGCATTATCACGGGGGATGCCAAGTTAATAGGGTTGTGGATCATGATTACAAAGTTATTGGGGTAGATGCATTGCGTGTTATCGATGGATCTACATTTTATTTTGACTCTCCTGGCACGAACCCTCAAGCTACTGTCATGATGCTGGGAAGGTATATTTGTGATAATTAGTTTTTATTTTATTTTGAGTTCATAATGTTATTTTAATTTATACTTGATGATTAATTGTGCGTGGTCATTTAATCTTAAGCAATCTTTATAATTAACCAGATTTTTACGTGGTGTTTTTTTCTCTTGGTTTGTCATGCAGGTACATGGGACTAAGGATTCTGCAAGAGAGGTCTCCTCTGCATGGAAGAAAATAGAAGATTATTTTGTAAAATAAAAACACTCTATATAATATACTAATATATATATATATATAAGATTATGTATTTTATGATTTGACCATTGGTGTCATAAGTTGTTTTGGGCAAACAGTCTAATTAATAAGATTAGTAGTAAGTTAAAGATTGCTCCTTAATTCATTTGTTGGGAAAAAAAATATCCAATAAAAGTATTGGAGTTTATTTAATTCCTTCTTCATGGGACCTCTTTCTTTTAGATCTCAAGTGAAATTAGCACGCGCACATAAATAAACTCACTCTTACACTATCGATCAACACATGAGCACTGATCTCTTAAATTACATAACATCATATCTTGTAGTTGTAGAGTAATCCATCAATGTTTATATATGGAGCATATATATATATATGTTCAAATTATTTTCAAGTAAAAGTAATAGAGTGCTACAAGAAAAAATAAATAAATTACAATGCAAAGATATAAGGATAAAAATATTATTATATCTAAAATATTTGACATGTGATTGTTAATTTAAGACCGAGTTCTTAAAGATACATCGGATTGAATTTAATTTTTAATGATTTCTTAATAATTATTCATCAACGAGTGTTAAATAAAATGCGATAAGCCTAGTGGCAAAATCTTTTCTTTTTTTCTTAGAAACCTTAGGATTAATTATATCCTTAGTAATAAAACAGATTCTCAAATAAAATAAAAAATCAACAATGAGTTTTAGATTTAGTTAAACAAAATTAGAATATTCAAGATATTGTACATGTAATCGTAAATTATTATTTGTAACTATATATATATATATATATATATATATATATATATATATATATATATATATAGTTACATATGCCAACGTAACTGTCATAATTTGGAAGCATCCTCGTATATATGTATACGTCTTCCTCTGGATAAATTCTCTGCTCTTTGGTTACGTCCTCATTTTGGTATAGTGAAAGTGAATGGTGATGCTTCTCAGCCTAGCTCGTTCTGGTAAAACAGGTTTTGGTATAGTACGTTGTTGGGGTGAAATTCTTGGTTCTGCCATGGAATTACGAAGACGGGAAGCATGACAGTTGAGTGTGGTACTGATCAGGCCATGCATGGCCCTTATCCGTGTTATGGTTTTTGTCAAAAATTTGGGTTTTAAAAAAGTCATGATGCGATCGTCTTTTCAATTTCAACTCAGATTTTGTTGCTTCCTAGAAGTTGTTGGACGTATTGGTAACGTAGTCACTCGCTGATGAATTAGCTAAATACTCCTATCAGCTCATTCTTCTGAGTTTTCAATTTCTTAATCACTCAATAGGCCGGCAGGCAGGCAGGCGGGTGGGCCATTGTGCATTAATTCAGGTTGACTTTTAGATTTCAGAAAACAAACAGCACAAAAGCTTAAGATTCAATTACTCCATTTACCTATCTTAATTACTACTCCCAGCTAGTGGTTAGTTGGCTAATTAGCTACCCTTCGCTGAATTTTGGGAAACATCTTTCCACCGTTAGATGTTGCCATCAATTACAACAAAATCGCCACCCATAATACAGCAAAGGTTATTATCAACGATAAGTATATGCAGGAAAATTGGACCGAAAGAATAAAATAAATTTATTTCTATGAACAAATTTATTTTATTGTTCAATTGTTCGCGGAAATAAATTTATTTTATTTTTCCGGTCTAATTGTGTAAATATTTTTAAACAATGTACGTATAATAATTGTTTCATCGGCTGGGACACTAGGGCTATTGATGCTAAATGGGTTCGACATGTTAAATATTCCCTCCATTTCTAAATAAGTGTTGTTTAAGATTTTTGCACATGAATTAAGAAAGTCATTTAGTACTATCATTTAATAATTAAAATCTGTGTGAAATTCCATCACTATCCCTTTATGGAAAGTTGAAAACTATTAATACTAAGGGTGAGAATTTCTTGGGACAATGAGAGAAGGTAATTGTAATATAAGAATGTAAATAATTTATTCTCCTAAAAAGTTGTAAACGACAGATAATTTGAAACAAATTTTTTCTTCCAAAACGTCACTTATTTAGAAATAGAGGGAGTACATATCAATCAAATACTTGTTCAAGATCACATTTAATCACCAACGAACATGTTCGGACATGATTATTGAATCAATGAGGATCGGGTCATGATTCAATATATACTAGTAGTACTATTATCAATATATGCATAGCCAATTGAACTTATTATTATTATTTTTATTTACTTACTACTCTTTTCTTATGATAAGTTGTATATAAAGTTATCTCAAACACAAATTATAACACAAAAGTTAAAATTGAATAATAATAAGTTTTATTTATGATGCGACACATTCACAATATAAAATATATAATATTATCACGGTTAATACAAATAAATATTTACATTAAACAAATAGAATATAATATATAAGAAATTAGTAAAAAAAAATAAAGAACCTTCAAAGTAGCCCGTGCTTTTGCACGGGTTATCAAATTTGTTGGAATAACAATATAAAATGAAGAGGAAAAAAAAATTAATTCTCTCTTAATTTTAAAATATACGATTAATTTTAATTTTTTAAAGTCAAATATAAAATATTTTTAAATTTAAATTGATGTAATTCTGTTAAGTGTTAAAAATAATAATATTGTAAGTTGTATTAATTAAAATTTTAATGAATCTATATTAAATTGAATTTGCATATATTGATCATGTTGAGTTCAAAAGATCAAAAATAGGACCGAGGAAGTAATTATTTTTTCCTTGACATGAACATAAAAATAGTTTAATGTAGAACAGATAAAAGTGTTATATATATATATATATATATATATATATATATATATATATATATATGGCCAATTAATTAATTGTCAACTTAGCCAACAGCGTCCTAACTGATTAATTGGTGCATGCATGCCGGTTTCATTAATTAATTTAGAGGGAGACCAATAACTAGAATGGAGAAACAACTTCACATGCATATGTTAAAAGTAATGAATGATTCATCATATATATATATATATATATATATATAGTCCAGATATTAAGCTCACCTTTTATCCAACTCACTCGAGCTCACCCCCTTTAGCGACGGACCCGGCGACGGTTCGGTCATACAACCGTCGTCTATACTTTTAACGATAGACAACATATAGTGTCACTAAAAGTATAGACGACGGTTGTATGACCGAACCGTCGTCGGGTCCGTCGCTAAAGGGAGGTGAGCTCGGGTGAGTTGAATAAGGGGTGAGCTTAAGATCCGGACCGTGTATATATATATATACACGATCCGGATCTTAAGTTGACCCATTATTTAGCATACCTTGCTCACTCCCTTTTAGCGACAGACAGGACGACGATTCGGTCCGTCGCTATATATAGAACTGTCGTCTTAGCTTTTAGAAACAGACAACATATAGCGACGGACCGAATCGTCGCCCAGTCTATCGTTAAAGGGGGGTGAACAAGGTATGTTAAATAATGGGTGAGCTTAAGATCCGGACCATATATATACAGAACTGATCAGGTCCGGGAGTCCGGACCTGATCAAAAAACAGACTATTTTTTTTTTTTTAAAACAACTAAAAAAAATTTAATATTTTATGGAACTGAAATTTTTCCTTAATACAATATTTTAGACGTGTTTTGGATACCTATACCAAAAAATGGTGGTACAGTCTGCACAAACTGTACCACCATGTTTTGTTATACGTACTCAAATTACACCCAAAACACTGTATTATGAAAAAATTTCAATTCCATAATTTTATTTTTTATTTTTTTTAGTTGTTTTAAAAAAAAGTAAAAAAAAAAATCTGAATTTTAGTCCGGTCCGAGAGTCCGGACCTGATCCGGACTATATATATATATATATATATATATATATATATATATATATATATATATATATATAGGGAGAGGATCAAGAGTAGAACTCTTAAGTAATAGAACTCCCTTAAATAATAGAATTGTATCAAAACGACGTAGTTTTAATAAGATGCGGTGGCATTTTTGTAAATACGCGGTGGCATGGTATTTACAAAAATGTCACGTCGTTTTGATATAATTCTATTATTTAAGGGAGTTCTACTACTTAAGAGTTCTACTCTTGATCCTTTCTATGTGTGTGTATATATATATATATATATATATGTGGAGAGTGTTTGTGATGTTTGTCTGGACCGTCTCACGTGAGTGAAACTGTACCATGTGCTAAGTTAACATAACTCAAGTTCATCATATTATTTCTTCGTTGTACACTCGATCGTTAATAAAGGAAGTTTTTTTTTAATTTATTTATTTATTTTTATGTTTAATTAATTTTTTTAATCTAAGATGAAAATAAAGATGAAATTAAATAATTATTCATGATAACATTTTTTTTATCTGTTCTATTATTTATGTCTTTATGTAAAATTGATTCCGCTTTCATGTTTCGTTATTGAAATATATTTGTTTTATAGTTCTTATGTGATTTTAAATTAATTAAGAAGTTTTGATAAATTATTATTAAGATGTGAGTTTTTTCTTAAATTTTTATAGTCTATATTTGCCCACGTTAATTGTAAAATTATTAAATTAAAAGAAATGGAGATCAAAACTATAATTAAATTATAAAAATAGAAGAGATTTTGATTACCGAAAAAGCTAGGGTATTAACGTCTATAAAGACAACTCATCTGGAGTAACTATCAACAGTATTAGTGTCATGTTATTATTAAGTATTTTTATATGAACATATTATTCATATACTACTAATTAAGTTTCTCACCGTACCTCCCTCACTTTTATCTCTTCTAGATTATTAATTAATTGAGGTGTTAGATTATGAGTTTAATGGAATTGTAAAAGTAAAAATTAGTCTTATTAAACCTGGAATAATGGAGAAGAAAATGTATTGACAAATTATGATGCCCTGATTTCATCCTTGGTTTTTCTTTTTCTTTTATATTTTAAAGAAATAAATTATTAAATATATTTGTTAATCTTTCAGTTGTGTTTCTGTTTCGTCAAAATAGATGTGTTTTGAATTTATAGATTTTTTATGATTTAATTAATTATGATCGATCAGTTACTACCCCAGGCCGGCCCCATGCCATATCATATATAACAACAACGTCGTAAATCTCACTGATAGCTTGGGTGGCCTTCCACGCATGCCTGTCCAGTGTCCAGTGTCTACACAAACACAAGAACGAACGGACATCTTTTTTTAGGAACAATTATATATTATAGTACATTTTTAAAAGTAATTACAAAAATTATATATTTATAAAATAATTACAAAAATATGACACTTCATCATATATATTTATAATACTAATACAATTAAGAGTACTTAAATTAAGGAATTAATATTAATGAGATTACATAACAAATTAGTTTCCATCTTCGTTCGGTCTCTCTCTATCTACGCCATTACTATTTCTCTCTCTTCTCCCTTACTACTTCTCTCTCTCCTCTCGTCTCTCTTCTCGAAGCCACTCCTCGTCGTCGTCCTCTTCCGCCGCCGCCACCGCCGCCGCCGCCGACGCCGACGCAACATCATAGTCTCTCAACTCTGACAGAAAATTGAATACGTGATTTTCTCTCTCCAACTCTCTCACAACTAAAAGGATTCTGGTTTCTCTCTAAGGTATGCTTCTAAATTCTGTTAATTCTTATTATACTAATTAATTGTCAATATGATCATATATATACGCTATGTTTCTAACAGAATGGGGTATTGATTGCTTGGATTTGTGTTATTTTTATGTTTTGTATAGAATGGTCGATACAAGGAAGAAGGATGGAAAGAGGAAAAGAATCACAGAGGGTAATTCTATTAAGGACTTGAAGAAATTTGTTTAGGTTTGTGGAGTTGAATTTTAATTTTGATGTTCCTGTAGTTAAGACAGAAGCTCAAGTTCATAGCCAGAAGATATTTTCAACCCAAATTTTTTTAAAGGTTTGCTAGTTTAAATTTTGTTATTGTTACTATCATATAACTGTTTGGTTACTTCTACATTATATTTTGGTTACTGTTAGCTTGTGATTCGGATACCATTTTTGTTACCTTGATTTGGTATTTTGGTTACTTTTTTATGTTGTTATGGTTACCATGTATTTGCTTAGTATACATGGTTGACTAAACTGATTTTGGTGTACATGTTGTTTATGTATTGGTTACCATTAAAACATATTTTGGTTATTATCATATAAATATTTGGTTACTTCTTTAGTATATTTTTGGTTATTGTTAATTTCTGATTTGGATTCTATTTATGTTTCCTTGAGTTGAGATTTTGGTTACTGTTTTTTGTTGTTCTGGTTACCATGTATTTGCTTAGTATATATGGGTTGACTAAACTGTGTTTGGTCTATATGTTGTTTATGTATTGGTTACCATTAATATATGTTTTGGTTACTAACATATAACTGTTTGGTTACTTCATTAGTATATTTTTTGTTGTTGTTGGCTTATGATTTGGAAACTATTTTTTTTTCTTCAATTGGGATTTTGGTTACTTTTATATATTGTTTTGGTTCCAATGTATTTGCTTAGTATACATTGGTTGACTAAACTGGGTTTGGTATACATGTTGTTTATGTGTTGGTTACCATTAAAACATGGTTTGGTTACTATCATATAACTGTTTGGTTACTTCTTTAGTATATTTTTTGGTATACATGCTTTTATTTTGGTGACCTTTAAATTATGTTTTGGTTAATATTATATATAACTATTTGTTTACTGCATAAAATTGTATGTACTACATGTTGTTTATATTTTGGTCACCATTAGATTATATAATATAACTTTTTGGTTACTGCTTTATTATGGTATGGTTAATGTTATATTATGATATGATAACTTTTTGGTTAATGTTTATGGATGTCAACACACCATGAAGGAACGTTGATTACGTGTTGTTCCCAATTCATATATCATCACCGGACCATTGGTTGTTGTTGACTTTTGATGTGCATCGTAGGTGTCTAACTGTTTACAATTCTCTACAACCAAAAAGGAAATCTATGCAAACTAAAATATCTGATGTTTGTGAGCCGTACATCTTCATTCTTCACATACTACTACGCAAGTCTGGTTTTTGGAAGGATAGGTCTGACATTGACTTCAGCAGTGACCCGTATCGCAATAAGGACGAAGACGATATAATTGAGTTGAAATTTTTTGAGACGGTTCCTGAACAAGTAGAAGGGTAAGGGTTAAATTGTGTACATTGTTTTAATTATTACATATAGGTTAATTTTATTTTTGATTTTTGTTATATGTTGTTTGTTGTTACAGTGATTGTGGGATGTTCACAATTTGTTTTGCTGAGCATGTCATTCATCAGAAGTTTGATCAGATTCCTATTCCTTTTCCCATTGCGCAGTATCGAAAAAAGTTGTGCACAAACCTATATATGCATGCAAGGAACAAGCAGTTGGAGGGCTATGATACTGATAGAGAATTTTCACGAAGATTTGTTCCAGATTTTGATTAGTTCGGATTTTGTTGTTTTGTCTTTATTAATTTTATTGTGTATTTTTTTTTAAGTTTTGGTATTATACACAATATTTGTGTATGGTTTATGATTTTTTGATGTTCATTGGATCTTATGTAGATGGGATTACATATTTGACAATATTAGCATTAATGAAAGAAATATTGTTTGTTGGTTGGTATTTTGTATCTTTTTCAGTTGTGTTTGTTGAATTTTTTTGAAACATACAGTTGGTAACCAATCATGTATAAAGGGGTAACCAGGTAATGATTTGATAGTAACCAGAGAGTTACAAGATTGTATCAGGACATATATCATATGTTAAGTGTACATGTGTAATGTATACATGGTTTCATAAACTTCAATACCCTTTTAATTACAGGTTGCTGGATATACAGGTTGTTTATGTTGTGGTTACCATTATAAACTGATATGGTTACTGTTATTATGTAATTATTTGGGTACCATTAAACATTGTTATGGTTATTGTTATATAATTATTTGGTTTACATTAAAAACTGGTATGGTTACTGTTATGGTTATTGTCATGTATAAAATGGTAACCAATTATAATTTTGTAATATACAATTGGTAACCAATCATGTATAAATAGGTAACCAGATAATGATTTGATAGTAATCAGATAGTTACAATATTGTATCAGGACATATTTCATATGTTAAGTGTACATGTGTGAGTATACATGGGTTTCATAAACTTCAATACCGTTTTAATTATATGTTGCTGGATATACATGTTGTTTATGTTGTGGTTACCATTATAAAATGGTATTGTTACTATTATTAAATTAGGTGGTTACTGTGATGGTTACTGTTATGTAATTATTTAGGTAACATTAAACATTGTTATAGTTACTGTTATGTAATTATTTGGTTAAAAACTGGTATGGTTTCTGTTATGTTATTAAGTGATAACTGTTATGGTTACTGTTATGTAATTATGTGGTTACCATTAAAAACTGTTATGGTTACTGTTATGTATTTATTCGATTACAGTTATTGTTAATGTTTCATTGAAATCAGAAATCAATATATAAATGAATAACAATTTTGTTTACTATACACAATCAAAAAATTTACAAATCAATCGTTTAATGGTTACTCAAATTAAACAATAATACATTCATGTATTTACACTCTTAATTTAACTACACTATATCAGACCCTTTTTAGTGGTCTTAAAATCGGGGGATTACTGCATGTTTTCCTGTTGTGTCCTCTTTCTTGGCACCTGCTGCATTTGTTTTGAATTTTGATTTCAGATCCGTGTTTGTACCTCCCTTTTTTTGGTTTTCCTGCTGGTCTTCTTGTGTTGGGTGGTTTTATACATATGTTTTTTACTTCTTCTGATACATTCCAATTTTCTTTGTCATCTAATGGCATGATGGAAGCTGAATATGTCTCGACCAAAGTTGCTTTAGTGTATTTTCTTGAGCAAAAATCATAACAGCTCAAATTTCTCTTGCTCATAACAGCAGCAGCGTGCGGGCAAGGCATCTCATGGTACTGAAATTTACTGCATGTGCATACCTTTTGTTCGATGTCCACAATATACTGTTTAGAGACATCGTAAACACTGAAAATCACTAAGTTTGATGTCTCAACCTAAAAAACCCAATGTATACAATCAGTTTAACAGTCGCATGCCAAATATGTAGTAACCAATTAACTAGTACACACTGTTAGTCAACAAGTAACCAACAATATAAAAGAAACAATTATAAATATCAGTAACATTATAATGTTACATAGTAACTAAGTCAGTATTGATTAGTAACCAGTATAATATTACACAGTAACCAAATAAGCATTATACAGTAACCATTATATAATTTCACAGTAAGTAATTAAGTAGTAGTTAGTAACCAATATAATGTTGCACATTAGTTAAGTCAGCAATAGTATGTAACAAGTCAGTATTAGTCAGTAATATTATGCAATAAAGATTATAATTTTATCCAGTAACCAAGTTACTGTAGTCAGTATAATGTTACATTATAACCAACTCAGCAATAGCCAGTGACCATTATATGGTTACACAGTAACCAAGAAAGCAATTGTAAGTAATCATTATATGATCAAGAGTTGCATCCCAAATATATAGTAACCAATTAACTAGTACACAATATTAGTCAATAAGTAACCACCAATATAAAAGAAACAATTATAAATCTCATTAACATTATAATGTTATATAGTAACTAAGTCAGTATTGATCAGTAACCAATATAATATTACACAGTAACCAAATATGCATTATATAGTAACTAGTATATAATTACACAGTAACAATTCAGTAGTAGTCAATAACCAATATAATGTTGCACATTAAGTAAGTTAGCATTAGCATGTAACCAATAAAGATTATAATTTTATCCAGTAACCAAGTTACTGTTAGTCAGTATAATGTTACACAGTAACCAAATCAGTAAAAGCCAACAACCATTATATGATGATGGTTACCATTATAAAATAATTGTCAGTAGATTGCAAATGCATATTAATAATGGTACACATTAACAAAGTATTCATTAGTAACCATTATAATGTTACACAGTAACAAAGTAATTATTAGTCAGTAACCAATGCAATGGTACACAGTAACAAAATCATTATTAGTCAGTAACATATATATAGTCGGACGGTAACCAATAATATGTTAAGCAGTAATTAAGTCAGCATTAGTCAGTAACCAAGTCTTCATTAGTAACCATTACAATGTTACACAGTAACAAAGTCATTATTAGTCAGTAACCAATGCAATGGTACACAGTAGCCATTTCATTATTAGTCAATAATCTATATTAGTCGGTAAACTATATAATGTTACACAGTAACCAAGTCATCATTAGTAAGTAACCAAGTCAGTAACAATTACATATTATAGTCAGACAGTAACTAATGTAATGTTAAGCAGTAATCAATTCAGCATTAGTCAGTAACCAATTCTTCATCAGTAACCATTATAATGTTACACAGTAACAAAGTCATTATTAGTCAGTAACAAATGCAATGGTACACAGTAGCCAATTCATTATTAGTCAATAACCAATGTAATGGTACACAGTAACCAAATCATTATTAGTCAGTAACCAATGCAACATTAGTTAGTACCATTATGCATTAACCAATCCAGCATTAAACAGTAACATAGACATAGTCAGACAGTAACCAATGTAATGTTAAGCAGTAACCAATTCAGTATTAGTCAGTAACCAAGTCTTCATCAGAAACCATTATAATGTTACACAGTAACAAAGTCATTATTAGTAAGTAACCAATGCAATGGTACACAGTAGCCGATTCATTATTAGTCAGTAACCAATGTAATGGACACAGTAACCAAATCATTATTAGTCAGCAACCAATGCAACATTAGTTAGTACCAGTATGTATTAACCAATCCATCATTAAACAGTAAAATAGACATAGTTAGACAGTAACTAATGTAATGTTAAGCAGTAACCAATTGCATTTTTACATGCAATTTGCACTTAAAACATTCATATTGCAATCAAAACATTCATTATTCTTACCGTGTGACTATTTTAAGTGCAAAAAACTTAAGAAAGGTAACCAATATAGTAATTCGTAGTAACAATAGGTAACTATATGATTATAAATTTTAAACTATCATACCTCAGTATTTTTTAATCGAAGTTGATGTTGATCTTGTATTCAACAATCACTGCAGTATTTGGTTACTGATCTTGAAGGCGTTGTTGATTTTGTATGCTATTTTCGATCTTAGAGATGCGTCGTGATAAAGTGAAATTAGGCTCCGAAAATGCCCAAATCTGACACTCCAAACTTGACAGAGATTGTTAAATTGCCACTGCAACCAAATAAATATTATTCTGTAATTAACCAATTAAATAGTATACAACAACCAATATATATAATCAGATTAACAGTTGTATGAAGGTAACCAATGTAGTCAATAAGTAACCACCAATATAAAAGAAACAATTATAAAACTCAATAACTTTATAGAGTAACCAAATAAACACCTTAAAGTATCTAAATACATATTATACAGTAACCAAGATATGTCTATTTAGTAACCAGAATATAAACACATTTTTCATTGCATTTTACAGTAAAAAACAACCAGTATAATTTGTTTGTTACCAACTAAAGGCATACTTTTGTAAGAATGTAACCAATTTGGCTAACAAGTAACCATTAATATAAAAAACATAAGTAGAAGTATACATTAATATGCTTCAGTAACCAATAATACAGTAACCAATTAATCACTGCAATAATTAAGTTTGCATTAGTCAGTAACCAAGTTAGCACGAGTCACTAAATAATATTTTTACATAGTAACCAAGTCAGCATTATAATTTTATACAGTAACCAATTCAGAATTAGTCAATAACCATTATAGTGTTACACAGTAAGCAAGTCAGCATTATTCAGTAACTAATATAATATTACTTAGTAACCAAATCAGTATTAGTCAGTAACCAAGTCAGCATTAATTAGTAATATTATGCAGTAACCAAGTCAGCATTAGTCAGTAACTAAGTCAACATTAGACAATATAATGTTACACAGTCAGTATACTGGCTTTGTTATCAAAACAATCAGTATACTGACTTTGTTAATCAACATCAATTTTGATTACTGCACACCATCAAAAATGTTACCAACCATGTGGTTAATGGTTACTAACATTAAACAATTATATATTCCTGTAAACAAATAAATTTGTTGTATTGTTTACTGTCAGTCTCCATTGTCTGACAACTGAATAAACATTATAAAGTAACCAAATCAATATTAGACAGTAACCAAACTACATAATCTTAGTAACCAGAAAATAAACCAAATTTTTACATGCAGTATTGAAGGCCTAAATGATGGAATTTGACCAAAAAACCATGCAGTTCACCAGCAAAGCTAGTGATTTTTGATCGTTGCCCCGTTTCCAATAAAATTAGGCTTCGAAAACGCTAAAATCCGACTCTCCAAATTGGACAACATTATACAGTAATATGCTTCAGCAACCAATATTATAGTAACCAATTAATCTCTGCAGTAATTAAGTTTGCATTAGTCAGTAACCAATTCAGCATTGGTCAGTAACCAATTAAGTCAGCATTAGTCACTATATAATTTTACACAGTAACCAAGTGAACAATATAATTTTACATAGTAACCAAGTCAGCATTAGTCAGTAACCATATAATGCTACACAGTATTTGTAGTAACCATTTTAAACGTGAAAAACTTAAGAAAGGTTATCAATATAGAATTCGTAGAAAACAGAGGTAACTATATGCATATGAATCACTTACCTCAGTATTCAAATTTTTATCGAAGTTGCTGCGATTTTGTTACTGAACTCCAACAATCACTGTAGTTCGATTGTTTTTGGTTACTGAACTTGAAGTTGCTGTTGATTTTGTATGCTATTTTGTGATCTCAGCGTGCCGTCGCGACGAAAAGTTTCGTCTTCTTCGATCTCAGTGTTGTGTCGCGCCAGAAGATTACGGTTACTGAACGGGAAGAAGTTGTTGATGCTGTATGCTATTTCCGATTTCAGAGTTGCGTCGTGATAAAGTGATTCGTCTTCTCCGATTTGATAGGCGCGACAGATTTCTGCGTCTTCTCCGTCGTTGATATGTGTTCCGATTTCAAAGTTGCATGATTTTGGAGCGGTTATTTGAAAAGATGAAATTTGGTAACTGACTTGTAGGAGTTAATGACACGTGATTTTAGCACGTATATTGTGTATGTTTTATTTCTGTATTTATGTTTTGTATGTTTTATTTTTGTAATTACTTTCTAATTATTGTATATTAGTGTAAAAGACCCCTTTTTTTAGTCCTATATTAAATTGGGCCTACCAATGGGATGGAGTACGATTTGTCTACTTTTAGAGGAGCCTTTTAAAACCATTAACGCACACAACTTAATGGGCCGGCCTTTATACGTTTCTACCTCTACTAAGCCCACCTCTTTTTCTACGTAGTGGTAATAACGAAGAAGAATTAATGGGCTGGCCTTTATACAGCCCACCTCTTTTTCAAACTTACTTACGTAATGCATAATAAATTAAAGGTGATAAAGACCTGGATAATAATGATGATCTAAAATTACATCAATTAATAATAGTTTAATGCTGGGATGGATGTAGACTTTTACTTACATATATTTAGAATTATGACCAAGAAAAGAAAAGAAAATGATGGCCTAGCTTCTTCAAATTGACTGACTTGCCAGTCATTCTTTCAAAAGTAAATAAATAACCTTATATGGTATGGTACTACTACTACTACTACTTAATTATCAGAATTATTGTTATATTAATTAATATAACAAGTTCTGAAAGGACACCATACCAACCACCCCTGTGCTATCTATCAGCTATGCAATAACAGAAAAAATAAATCTGGCTTTCTGAACTGCGATAAGCAGACACCATACATAGGCTACTCAAATCTATGGAACAAAATTATTGAATTACCAAGAGGCAGAAAAGATATGAGCAATATAGACCTAGATAATCAGGAGACAAGACCACGACTTTATAAATACTAGCAGAAGCTTATTTGGGCAACAGCTATCTTCATAAATTGATAAACTCTCTCAAATACACAAGAAACCATAAGATCAACTAAAGGTCAATCCATGGTCTTCTTTATGGGTTCAATTTAGTGTATCCAACAGCTAAAATCAAGCAATCCAGTACGTGGTGGGAGGCCAAGGGATTGGATAGTGGAGAACTGGGGACATAGTTGGTGGGGATCGTTAGCAGTTCTGCTTTACTTTAAGCGTATAACAAAAGCAACGTCAATCAATTGTGTTAAACATACATCAAAGAAAAGGTCAACACAGTTACCTGACCTGTTCAATACAATCATTAATCTATACTTTAGACTTTCTTAACCAATTAGAATGCCCTTTATAATAACATGAAAGATGATCGAGGAAACAAAAAAAAAAACAGCCAGAGTGAAAATCCAGTGAAGAAGAAAAAACATAAAATTCAAGTATTGTTAAGGAAGAAGAGATACCAGAAAATATGCAGTCACCTCGCTTGAAGGAGATAACACAAGCATGCGTTCAGGGTTGTTGCCCAAGCCCTTTCCTTCATTTGCCTCTGCCGTTGAACACCACTTCCAAGCCCACCGGCACTCTGTCAACTTGTCGACGCGACTTTGTGGCATCAACATCTTCCTCTTTCTTCCCAAATACCCAGTTCACCAACCATGAGTCTCTCCCTTCTCTGAAGGAATCATTCACTCAATTCAAAAAAGCATTCCCGCTATACTCTCAAACTACCAGAGTTGACCAAATCCGAGCTCAAGAATACAACCATCTCTCCCTCTCCAACCATATTTGCCTTGATTACAACGGCATAGGTCTCTTCTCCCACTCACAAACCACTCCAAATGGCTCCTCTTCTTCTTTATCACCTCAATGTTCGGATTTTCCATTCTTTAGTACATTGTACAAGTCGGTCAATCTCAAGTCACAGCTACTTCATGGTGGCCCAGGTTCAGAATTGGAATCTGCAATAAAGAAAAGAATTATGGATTTTCTTAATATCTCTGAAAATGATTACTGCATGGTTTTTACTGCGAATAGATCATCAGCTTTTAAGCTTGTGGCAGAGTCTTATCCCTTCCAGTCAAGTCGAAAGCTTCTGACAGTTTATGACTACGAGAGTGAGGCAGTGGAAGGTATGGCGAGTATCTCAGAGAAAAGAGGAGCACGAGTCATGTTAACTGAATTTAAATGGCCAAGATTTAGGATTCACTCGGAGAAATTGAGGAAGATGTTGGCGCGGAAGAAAAAAAAGAAGAGACGTGGAGGATTGTTTGTGTTCCCTCTTCAGTCTAGAATGACTGGAGCCAGTTATTCTTTTCAATGGATGACCACCGCACAGGAAAATGGGTGGCATGTTTTGCTTGATGCTTGTGCATTGGGGCCAAAGGACATGAACAGCTTTGGGCTCTCCCTCATCCACCCTGACTTCCTAGTTTGCTCCTTCTACAAGGTTTTTGGGGAAAACCCAACTGGATTTGGATGTCTATTTGTCAAGAAATCCACTGTATCAGTCTTGGAAGACTCCACATCCACAGGTATGGTTAATCTTATCCCAGCAAAAAAACTGTTTATGTTACCTGAAGATTCTTCCGGCACGGACACAGAACTCGAACAAGCATCCAGATTATGGGAAAAAGAAGATGACTTGGCTACGACGAGCTCTTTTTCGGCTGCTACCTATGTTCATAGGAAACAATCTGCAGAATTTGAAGTAAAAGAGATCTACGAGATTCAAAAAAAAGAAATTACTCTAAATGAGAATGAAGAAACTTCAGATCGTGGAAAATCAGTGTCACCCACTAGTCTAGTCCAAGAGAAGAAACCTAAATTTGGTGAGAATGGAAGCTTAGGAATTAAATGTAGGGGCTTGGATCATGTGGATTCATTGGGGCTGGCAAAGATCAGTAACAGGGTGAGGTGCATGATCAATTGGCTAATAAACGCATTAATGAAACTTCAGCATCCTTATGCTGAGAAAAAGATTTCCTTGGTCAGAATCTATGGGCCAAGGGTAAAATTTGACAGGGGACCAGCATTGTCGTTCAATGTGTATGACTGGAAAGGAGAAAAGGTTGAACCTGCTCTAGTGCAGAAGCTTGCTGATCGAAGTAATATTTCTCTCGGCAATGGGTTCTTATACCAAATGTGGTTCTCAGACAAGTATGAAGAAGAGAAGGAGAGAGTCATAGAGAGAAGATGTGAAGAGAAAGACGAAACTGGAAACAGGAAAAAAGCTCACCAGGGTATAACAGTGGTCACAGCTGCAATTGGGTTTTTGACCAATTTCGAAGACACTTATAGGCTTTGGGCTTTCATTGCTCGGTTCCTGGACGCAGACTTTGTGGAGAAGGAAAGATGGAGATATACAGCTCTGAACCAGAAGACAGTTGAAGTGTAAACATATCATCATATAAGCATTCATTATAATGAATTTTTAAAGCATATAGTCTGCACCTCAGCGGAGTGGAATCCCTCTCAAATTGTAAGCTAACTGATGCAAAATATTAAAACAATAATAAATAAAGGTTTATACTAAAAACAGAAAATGTAAAGGAATATCATAAATTCTTCTGGATAATAATGTTAAAAAATAAATATTCCTTGAAGAAACTTTGCAGTTTGCAAATGTATGTCCAGGTGGATATCAAAATCAGTCAATTCTGTAATTTCAGTAATTAGACATATGCTTGTTGTATGTGCAATGTTCCAAAGTGTCAAATTAGCAACAAACTCATCCTTGCTTCCAAATGTGTACACTTCAATATTTGAATGCCTTGTGCATAAAATGATGTTTTTATACTGGAGGTTTATATATGTTACTACAAGAGACTGTTAAGGCAACATAACAGTCTATCACAGGCCAAGTCCATGCTATATTGCGCTCCATCAATTTTCAAAAAAACATATTTTTCACTACTTCAAAATATTTAAGCTTTAAATACATTTCATAAACCTATGCTTTTTGCAACTATATAAATCATATTTGCTAAAGAAGATCTAGAATTATGCCTATACTCAAAGTGATTGTTTTTACTTTCTTGATTAATAACATGATTATCAAGGAAAACTAGACACCAAAAGAAAGAGCTAGGTTGACACATTAACAAATAGTACAGTGAGACTTATCCATCATGCAAGGTTGATATAGAAATAATCACAAACATATCTTCCAGAAGATTAAACACCTTAAATGTTCAAAGAAATGAAATTCCATTAATCCAATTACCAAGGATCCAGTGATGAAAGCATACACAATATTTTTCCAATCACAATCACTTAGAGCACTTGGGGGAAAACAAATGAATACATGTTCATTATTACTCAAATTAATATACAACCCAAGGAGCAGCATTCACACCTTCAACTGCAAAAAATAGGCATAACTCATAAAAAATAGGCTAAGCATGCTTTCAAATCCTATTCTTAGAGGACCAACCCAACATCACTTCTTAAGAAAGAAGATGAAGACAACTTTTTGAATATTAACAAAGTGCAGAAAGGCTCAGCTCCTCGTAGTAGAGGGGAGAGGAAAAATAATATTATACCAGGACAGGATCAACTTAATTTATAGGACAAAAGACCAGCTAATATTTCAGATGTGTGTGATTAGAAGAAAACATTCATGTAAAGCCCAATGCAATAACTACTAGAAGCCACAGTGAAACAGTTTGAGAATGACAGTGGACTTTTTAATTTTAGAAATACAAAACATAGTGAAAAAGGTTCCTAAAATTTCCACCTAGTTGAATGCACATGATAATCCTCTTTGCATCACTTTAGTCACAGGAGTTACAACTATGTCATCATTTGAAGCACACTAATTTACATCATTCTTTTTCCAAATATGAAATGGCAAACCTGTATTGGTTCTGTCCTAAGATTTTAGTTTTAAAACTAAAGGACCCAAATAATGATACACTATGACTTCGACAAGGAACCACCACTTGTTCAGCACTATCTGGGCAGAGAGTATTGTCTATCAATATTATGTAATCCACGCAATGTTAAGAGATGTTGAGTGCAGAGGAGAACAAACCTAAAACATACCAGAACTCTGGCCCGGTCACTTGAGGATGTTCAACACCTCAATGTTTTGATCAGGATGATTCTGATTAGGCTAGCTCACATGAAGAGTGAAAGTAGCCATTAGATGTACGTCAACATTGCTGTATTCCACCACCTGTGCCCACGTGTAGTAACTTAGTTTCTCATGTATTTTAAATTCGAAACTGAATAAGCATCACGAGATTCAGTAATCAGTAACACTTAATGAAATCATTCCTCACTATAAACAATTAATAACTGTAACATGGAATGCTGCTCCCATGTTAAATAGCTATAGAATTTTTTATTTTTAATTTTTTTCAGAATACAAATTGTATAAAAACAAATCAACAAAGTTCTTTTACTCAATTATTTGGGGTTGCCGGGTTGGTTGGATGAAGAGGAACCAAACAAGTGATGACAGCTAACCGGCTAAATCTTACCACTGGATTGCTCTTTACATGTTTACAAGGGATCTGACAAGATTTTAGCCCTCTGAATATTTCCCAAATTAGTAGTCTTAACAGAATGGCCGAGGAAAAAGAACTTCAGAATGGACTTGATTAGCAATAATGCTCAAACTCAACAGCATATGGATATTCTTGTCGTGAGGTGGCTTGTATCCAACTTAAATTCATGATCAATGCCACTGACCTCAATACCACTTGACCCGGGGGCCCTTTTTATACCTTTATCTTTCATCAATCTCCTTGCCCTTGTTACATCATCCCATCTTTCATGAATAGCATATATGTTGGACAAAAGCACATAAACCCCGCTATCTTTAGACTCAAACATGCGGAAACGGTCTACTATGTCCTGGGAGAGTTGCACGTGTCCATTGGCTTTGCAGGCACTAAGAAGAGTTCCCCATATGAGTACATCTGGTGGCATGGGCATGCTTCTAATGACATCCTGTGCTTCATCCAGAAGGTCAGCCTTACAAAGAAGATCAACCATACATCCATAATGTTCTAACCTAGGAGAGATACTATGACTTTGCATTTGATAGAAGCGCATACGACCTTCAGCAATCATACCAGAATGGCAACAAGCTGTTAGAATCGCAAGAAAAGTAACATCATTGGGCTTCATCCCAGATCTCACCATTTTCTCAAAATATTTTAGTGCCTCATTGCCATATCCATGCAATGCTAGACCACCTAGCAATGCATTCCATGTGTAGAGATTCCTGCTAGACAAACCATGGAAAGTTTGCAAAGCCATCTCTATACAACCACATTTTGAATACATATCAATCATGGCAGTTCCAATATGAACATCCCATATGATGCTTTTACGATCAATGTACTCATGGATCCATCTTCCGTACTCAAAAGCTCCAATACTAGCACAAGCTGAGAGTACACTGGTCAGAATTACCTTATCAGGTTCCACACCCAACATTAGCATGGCATTAAACAGTTCTAATGACTCGTTCGGAGAATTGCATTGCACCAATCCACTTATCATGGAAGTCCAAGAAACAACATCTCTCTCTGGGAGCTTGTTGAAAAGCTGTTTTGCCTCACACAGACGCTCACACTTGACATACATATCCAATAGTGCATTCTTTACCACTAAATCCTTTTCAAATCCATGCTTCAAGACTAACCCGTGGATACCCTTCCCCCTATTCACATACCGAAGTCGTCCACAAGCTACAAGCACGCTAACAAAAGCGGCTATATTTGGCTTCACGTTCATTTTTAGAAAAAGAATTACGGCCTCATGAAACGAGCCTGCTCTGACATATCCTGATATCAAACCAGCCCAAGAGACTATATCTCTCAGAAGCATTTCATCAAACACCCTAGTTGCATCAATACATTCACCACAAACACCATAAAAATGAAGGAGCGAGTTTTGAACATAGAGATCACACCCAAACCCCATCTTAACAATCACCCCATGAATCTGTTTACCTTCACCTATCCCAAGAAACTTACTGCAAGATTTCAAAACCACCGGAAAAGAAAACATATCGGGACAAAACCCGCATTGTATTAACCGTCTATAAGTCAAAACCGCAGCTTGTGGTCTTCTACTACCAGCGTAACCAGCAATTAGGGTGTTAAATGAGTATGGATTCGATCTAGAACAATCTTGATTCAAAAAAGCACAAGCATAATCTACAAAGCCAACAGATTTACCAAAAAATTCAGCAACTTTACTACTCACAAATTCATCACGAACGATACAGGATGTAATTAGTTGAGCATGAATTTGTTCAAAGGACCTAAGGTTGTTGCATCTATAAATTAAGTCTACAAATGTCCATTTTAAATAACGCATGTTCTTATTCAAATTCTCGAGAACCAAATTTTCGGAATGTAAATAAACATGTGTAGTATCTGTTATTGCTTTTTGAGTAAAAAAATATGGAGTTTGAACCGCAGTAATAAATCAGATACTTACTACCCCCAATATGAAAGGGTATATATGTCTAACTGGAGTAACTTAAAACAAACACGGTCGAAATGGTATCCAGAAAAAGAAGAAGGGATTCTTTTTTGACGAACTGCGACGATCGTCACTGGCCCACCGTTACCCCTGATCAAGGCTGCCGCGGCGAAATCGGAGTGAACATCCTGAGACCACCGTCAATCAATCGTAGAACTCTCGTCTTCACGGTATTGAACTCTTTTTTGTTAGTTTTCTGCTAAATTTATGTTCTAAATTTCAGTATCTACTGGATTGCATCTGATTGCATTCACATGATGCATGTTTAATGAAATTATACACGTTAGTGTGTTTTGATGCTACTTCTGGTTTGTTAATTTCAGGTGACTTGATTAAAAACTAATCAATTCAATCAAACTGTTTCATCTTTTCAATTTATACAGGGCATTTGATACTTCTATATAGAGTTAATTACACCATCACCCTCTGTGGTAGAGGTCTAAAACACTATCACTTCTCTATGCAAGAAAACCGGTCACTAATAATCCATATGGTAACAATAAAAGTGACTAGCGCCACTTTCTACCATGTGTGTCAAACTCTCGTATGTGGTGAGTGAAATAATGAAGAGAAAGTGTGGAAAACTTGCGCCATATCTCCAACGTGTGCTCCTATTGTTTAGGATAAGGAGATTATCTATGCCAAAAAAATCATCCATTTCTATACAGATTACCAGAAAATCATCATTCTAATCTAAAATACAGAAAAGTCATTTTGATCGAAACTAATATTTTACAACACATATATAAATATGTTCTCCAAATTATGATCAAAGAACCCCCAAAAAAAAATATTGAGAGAAGAAAAAGAAGAGAAATATTTGCTCCCCAACTTTACATCTGTGGCTGCTTCTGCTTGTTATGAGAGGTATTTCTCAGAATCTCTCATTAGCTAGAGATCATCATCTTCATATGAGGAACTGGTACATCTCACTCTTGCATGCACCTCCTAATGTTAGACATGCGATCTAGGAAAAATTTAAAAAGCCCTAATTTAAATTATGCAAAAAATTGAAGAAATCTAATATTTTATACATATAATTAAGCAATATATTGAAAATGCCCTAGTTTTCTTCTTCACCTCAAAATACCACTTTTCTTATCTAGAAATTCCTACAAAATTGTTGTTGTAATTTAACATGATGCATGTTGAAGACATGCATCTTCAAATTTTTTCAACAAAGAGACGATCGATTAGAATGAAAATTGCTTAGACTGAGAGATGAGTCATGAGAGGAACTAAAGACCAAGTAATCGATCACAACGAGATTTGAGTTCAGAAAATTGAGGAAAATTGAGTGAGACGTGAGAGGGAAAATTGAGCGAAAGATGAGAGAGAATCGAGCAAGAGATCTGATTTTCTGTAACTAATCTTTTTTTGTTTTTTGAATCTCACATGCACATTAAAAGAAGTTGCTTAAAAATGGTAAAAAATGAACCGGTCACTTTTGAGTTTTTACCACAAGGGCCGTTAATGACCAACTTTTTAACACAAGGGGTGATAGTGTTTTACACCTCTACCATAGGGATTGATGGTGTATTTATCCCTTTTGTATACTATTGGAAGATTGGAAAGTTACAAATAAACATAGAATATAAGTTAAATTAAAAAAGAAAAAGCAAATACTAGTTGGTAGTGAATGTATTCTGGACTTATAAATGGATCAAATGTAACTTCTTAACCACAAATCTCATTCTTTAGAAGAAATATTACTATTGTTGACGGTGCTACCTTCAGGAGTTCTGATCACGGGTGTATGAGTTAGGTCCGATCTACAGGATGAAGACAACCAAATTATCCTTGACGGCTTGTGTCGCTGGAGGATAGCTTCGGTGAGAGAATTAGTATCGAACTTGAGAAAATATGTCATCAATGGAGTTATGAATGTTTAAATATTGAATATAGAGTGTGATTACCTTTTTTTGTGAAACATGCATTAGTATTTATAAGGTTCCTCTCATAGGCTCGGCACATGCCTATAGTAATGAATTTTGGTCATTTTAGTGGTTGAGATCCCCATTCACATGTAAAGTGTATCTTTTACTTGAGGGTGAAGTAAGTCAGCTCATCTAATTGATTTCTGGTGAGTGGAGAGTGCTCATGCTTTCATCATTGAACTTTTAGGACCACTGAGCACTTCGGACCTGTCCGGGTATTTCAGTTCAGGTCATTGGCCATGTTGGATCATACCCGTGTGCCTGTGGGTTTATAAGGTGTCTTTAGAGAAAGAGTGATGGCGTTTTTCTTGCCGCTAGCTTTTCGGTTTCCACTTGATGAAACCGTTCATGATCCCAAGGACTATGAGCACATAAGAATCATGTGGAACCTCGAAACCTACTTACCTTAAAATAAGGTTCAGTTGTACTAGTACACTCCACAGTCTTCCAGAATAATCATGGAAGACCTACTAATAAACTATTTTCTTATAATTACTATTCACGTTGTATTAAATTTTTAATTTGTTATAAATCTAACATATAAAAATTTAGTTAAAAATAAAAAATAAATAAATAAAAGTGGAATGAAAACAATAATTACTTACATTTATTAGTCATCGTGACACACAAAGATCAAGAAAATATTAAAAAATAATTTAATTCATTTTAAGCATCTCACAAAATGTTTTAATATATGTAGACTATATATTATTCTACACTATTAAATATACATTATAAAGTTGTACTTTATAAATCTCTAATGTAACTATAATATACTACCTCCGTTTTGTTTCAAATTATAAGATTATTGTTGATTTTTGAAAATGAATTTGAGACAATTTCAAACTTAAAATTGAAATAATTCATCAAAAGTTATGAAACAATAAATAAATTGAAAGTTACAAACAAATTTAGAATATGAGTTGAATCTAAAAAGAAAAATCAAACTTTATTTGATAGCGAATTTCTTCTAGAATGGACATATAGATGGATTTAATGTAACTTCTTGACTAGGAATCTCATTCTTTATAGATATGACGAGAATGCGATACTTTTGGTAATGTGTTTGGAAAAAGCTTTGGTTGCAAAGCTAGTGTTCAGAAACAAATGTACCATATTCTGGAATATTTCTATATTAGGAAATGTTTTTACAGAAATATAATTAACCATCATGATACTGTTTTGTTGTAACTCTGTTTGAAGGACTTGCGCCAAACCTTATTTGTAATGTTGATCAATTGTGAGTTGTATTACTGATTTTGTTTGATGTTGACAAACTGTAGACTGTAGTGCTAATATATTTTAAGATTCAATCCTTTTAGTTGTTTAGATCGAAAGTAGTAGCAAATTTATTCTCGAAGTCCATGCTTTGAAGGGATTTGTCTACATCAATTAAGCATGGTTTTTTTATTGTCTCTTTCAAGAACCTCAAACTTTAAGTTATTGATTTTGAAATTGGGATGGCAAAATAATCTTAAATTTGAGTAGAGTATAACTGTTCTGCTTCTTCACTTTTTCCTTTATTGGTGCTTTTGTTTTGTGTGGATGTCATCACTTGTTCAAGTTGTTGAGTCTTGCGACTTATGAGTGCAGCATTTTCAAAGCAATGTGCATGTTCTGCTGTTTGAATTGTTTCATATCCATCCTTGCTCCATATATGACAGAGTGCTTGTCTGGTTCCCATGGAGGGTGAGGTGGAGAAAAATGATGCTACCAAAGTGTCTGCATCCACAGATTCTCTTCTGCACTGGAGCCAATGGCAATTGATCGACTCCATTCTTCCTACAGGTGGCTTCGCTCATTCTTCTGGTCTTGAGGCAGCAATTCAAGCTCGCTTAATATCTGGGCCAGAAGAGCTTCGAAATTATGTGGTCCGTGTATTGGAGAATACAGGAAGCCTACTTCTTCCTTTTGTTTATTGTGCAACCATATCTCCTAATATTCAAACATGGTATAAGCTTGATAAGATGTTGAATGCAACACTCACAAACGAAGTAAGCCGTAAGGCATCAATAGCACAAGGATCAGCTCTAATGAGAGTAGCTGCATCTGTTTTTACAGAAGTCCCTTCCCTCAAAATAATGAGAGATGCATCTTTAGGCACTAGGACAGTTTGTTTCCACCATGCTCCCATCTTTGGGTTGATATGCGGACTTCTTGGGTTTGATGGTGGAATCTCTCAGAGGGCATACATGTTTGTAACAATGAGAGATGTTATATCTGCCGCAACTAGGCTGAATGTAGTAGGACCCTTAGGTGCAGCTGTATTGCAGCATCAGGTTGCTAATGTTGCAGAATATTTATCAAAAAAATGGATGGATCGAGCAGTTGAGGAAGCATGCCAAACAAGTCCTTTGCTTGATACGGTGCAGGGTTGCCATGGCTACTTATTTTCAAGACTGTTCTGCTCTTAAATGCTAGAAATGAAGACTCAGAGCACATATGGCAAATGCAGGTAGCCGTTTTAAATATAAATGTGAATCCCTTGAGGCCCATAATAAAAACCATAATGTGGATGGTCTGGTGTCCCTTCTATTTAGATGAAGCTACTCCCGGAGGTTATAGTTGTACACTACAGCATGTCCTTTGTATATTATGTGTATTTTAAGAAGTATACATGTGGAGTCATATATTGAAAGATAATCTTGAATTTCCTCTTCATAAAGCTAATGTAGTTGCTGTTGAATTTATTCTTCAACGAGGCCTTTCTTCTATTATGTTCTTTTTCCGCCATTAGCTTATAAATTATATGCATATTATTAGCTTGTAGTTTTCTTCTTTAGAAAAAAAATAAAAAATTGTTTTAAATCAATTAAGGCAATGGAGTACAAATCCATGGCGGTGGAGGCGCAGAAGAGGGCATCAAAAGATCGTCATACCAAGGTTGAGGGCCGCGGCCGGAGAATCCGCATGCCGGCTGCTTGCGCCGCCAGAGTCTTTCAGTTAACAAGATAGCTAGGCCACAAAACCGATGATGAAAAACATTTTGTTTGATTTCCGACCACTTTCTTCACTGATCAACATAAGAGGGAATTCAAGAGAAGTAACAGAATGAAAAGATATACGAGATAAGCAAGTAGCGACAGAAACCCAAGGAAAATAGGACTTATAACTCTTTAGATTTTCCTGCATATCAATCGTGTGTGCGCAAGTGTTAGTGTAACCCTAAATGGATAAATTTAATAATCGAATTTCTTCGTAGTAGAGTTATGTAGCAGTTTCATTGACATCAAAACACCTAATTCCAGGCACCTGAAGAAGGGTTGATTTAAAAACTTCAAGAAAAAGTAACAGTTGAACAAAGACTTCAAAGATATTATCAATTTTAATTTATAAATATTTTTAGCGTTGATCTTAGATTCTCCTTGCCGTTATATATAGTCTTAGCTGCCTTGTCTCACTCTCGACATTTACAGGTGAGGTGAAGCCCCCAAAGAACCACCAACGGCAGATGCAAAAAAAAACTATAGACAGTAGTGCTAAGCTAGATTTGTTGTGTGTGTGTGTGTGAGAGAGAGAGAGAGAGAGAGAGAAAGACAAGTTAATTACACCAAAACCAAGAAATAGCTTATGAATCATCCCCCACTAGTTTGTGAACAAAGTCTGCATATAAATTTCTTACAAACTAAGATCAGCTAGTAATACATCAAACTTTAAACTCAAATTCATAATTTCATGGCCAGGCCAAGGCTGCTTTATTTTCTCTACCTCGTATATCTTTCAGCTTTTGTTTGCCATTGTCGTGAAGACAAGAAGGTTTAGCCACTCTATATTTTTTTTTTATGTTTATATCAAGTATATCGCCTTCTTCACATGTATTATGTCCTGAGCTGAATAATATGCGTAGGTTCACATTGTATACATGGGAGATCTTCCTGAAGGAAGAGCATCAGTTCGGTCGATGCACTACAATATCCTTACGGACATGCTAGGAAGGTAGAATAACTATAGTACTAATAATAATGTCAAGAAATATTTATGATGCAAGATGATTCAAGAAATTTTATGTTTGTAGTGTTTTAAGCGTCCCATAACAAATGGGCAATGGCCTCACTCCGATTCTGATCCGCTGGTTTAGTTTTCTAGACTGAAATGTTTTCAAATAAATGAACAGGAAACGAATTGCAGCGGTTCTACTTTTCTATTTAAGAAAGTTTAATTTCCATGTTACTGCAAAGATCAAAGAACCTTTCTTCTGACAAAATATGAATATTTTCCACTTTTTTGAAGTGCAGCCCTTCTTTGGCAAAAGAATCACTACTTCACAGTTACGGTAGGAGTTTCAATGGATTCGTGGCCAAGCTCGCAGATTCTGAAGTAGCTAAACTCACAGGTAATATGATGGCACTTTTGTAACCGACTTTATAATATGCAGCTATTTTTGCTATGTACTAAAAAGACTGTTGTATTCCTGGGACCTTAGCTATGGAGGGAGTGGTGTCTGTGTTTCCTAACACCAGGCTCCAGATTCATACGACAAGATCATGGGATTTCATGGGTTTTGATAGATCCCATCCTATAAAGTCTACCGAAGGAGATATTATTGTCGGGATGCTCGATACAGGTAATTAGCTTACAAAAACTAAATTCATTTTCTTTTGCAACGAGCTTATATGAGTTCACAATAAAACTTGAAACATTGCATTTTGTGACAGGTATTTGGCCAGAAAGTAAGAGTTTTGCGGACGAAGGCTTTGGCGCACCACCCACAAAATGGAAGGGAACTTGCCAGATTGCAAATAACTTCACCTGCAACAAGTGCTCTCTTTCTATAGATCAATCTATCTACATCTACATCTAAAAATATACATACATATGTATATATATACATATATACACACACAACATTTCTTCGTTCAACTTGTTAGTAAGCTAATAAAACAATGTCCTTTCACAGCAAGATCATTGGAGCACGATACTTCGATGTTGCCAACATTGCTGATCCTTACTATGATATCAAGTCGCCAAGGGACTCTGAAGGGCATGGAAGCCACACCGCTTCAACTGTAGCAGGCCGAGAAGTGCAAAACGCAAGTTACTTTGGGATAGGCGAAGGTGTTGCAAGAGGCGGAGTTCCGAATGCCAGGATTGCAGTGTACAAAGTATGCTGGGCCAGAGGTTGTAATGCTGCAGATATCTTAGCTGCTTTCGATGATGCAATTGCTGATGGGGTTGACATTATATCCGTATCACTTGGGACTCTTATACCAACACCATACCACAAAGATTCAATTTCTATCGGGTCTTTCCACGCAATGAAAAATGGTATCTTAACTTCTTGTTCTGCTGGAAACAGTGGTCCATTCCGGAGACAGGTCTCAAACTACTTTCCTTGGGCACTAACTGTAGCTGCTAGCACCATTGACAGGAAGTTTGTTACCAAAGTGGTGCTTGGAAATGGGCAAATCTTTCTTGTAAGCTTTCTCTATTTATCTCCATCTTCTTTTGTTCACTCATCTTTTTTCTCTGATATATTCTCCTAAAAAACACATTTTAGGGAACTTCACTAAACGGCTTCACTCTCAATGGCACTACATTCCCCTTGGTGTATGCGGGAGACGTGGGCAACGTGACTTTCGGTGTTGGCCCCGAGGTAGCAAAACTCTGTTTGCGTGGAACTCTTAGTAGAACTAAAGCCGGAGGAGGAGTCGTGCTTTGTGACTTCACCTATGATGGTACCGCAGCTATTGATGCTCAAGCGGCGGGTATTATTATGCCCTTTTCATATGATGAAATTGCATTTGCTTTCTCCGTGCCAGCAGTTTTGCTCAATTTCGAAGACCACGACAAGTTATTTGATTACATAAAAACAACAGAGTAACCATCATCAAACTTATTTTCCACTTGATTAAATGATATTTTTGGTCTCACAAATTAAGATTTGTGACCCTTCTTTCTAGAAAACCAACAGCAACAATTCTTCATACTGAAGCATACAAAGATATCATGGCTCCACTTGTCGTGGAATTCTCATCAAGAGGACCAAACCCCATCAGTCCAGAGGTTCTCAAGGTAAACAACAATGTCATTTTTAGCAGAAAGTTTATCTTCTCAACGCACAACTAAGGGTTCGCCTTTAGCAGTTGCTTTAATAGTTTGAATCTGTACTCTTGCAATTCTAAATGCCCAACAAACAGCCCGATATAACTGCACCTGGCGCAAACATCCTCGCAGCGTGGTCTCCCCTTGGATTCACTTCAGCAGACGCATTTGATAAGCGGCAAACTGATTATAACATTATTTCTGGCACATCCATGTCCTGTCCTCATGCTACTGGTGCTGCCGCATATGTTAAGGCTTCCCACCCTACATGGTCTCCCGCTGCTGTCAAGTCTGCCCTAATGACTACCGGTAAACTGCTACCTAACTGATCAACTTAGCATGTTGAAAACCCCAAAAATAGGTGTTCGTATTCATTTCTAAATAGAATTGTAAAACTGCTAATACCGACCGAGATTATAAGACTTCATGCACTTCATTGTTGTAGCAACTGTTATGGACCCGAGGAAGAATGAAGATGCAGAATTTGCATATGGCTCAGGCCAAATTGACCCATTGAAGGCAGTCGACCCTGGCCTAGTCTTTAATGCATCAGAAGCAGATTATGTAGATCTGTTATGCAACGAAGGTTACAATACCAGTCTAATAAGACTCATCACGGGTGACTCCAGCAGTTGTTCCAGTGAAACCCCTGGAAAAACATGGGACCTGAACTATCCATCTTTTGCTCGCTCCTTATTAGATGGAGAGCAAGTAAATGTCACTTACACAAGAACTGTCACCAATGTCGGCTCTCCCAATTCCACTTACTACTCCTTAGTCTCAATGCCACCAGCATTTACGGTGTCTGTGGAGCCCCCAGTTCTAACGTTTTCAGAAGTTGGAGAGAAGAAATCTTTTACAGTGAAGTTGATTGGATTGCCAATAGTACAAGTACCAATTATCTCAGGGTCGCTAGTGTGGACAGATGGGAATCATATTGTTAGAAGTCCGATTGTCGTTTTCAATAACATGCCTTCTAGCTTTGCATCTTTGGATGAAAACACACAGAAGAGGAACTCATTAATGGAAAAGTTCCAACATCTACCACAAGGGCAGGATAATTTCAGGAAATTATACCCTGTACCAATGGCTAAAACTGTTGCTCCAGGCCGATACCGAGTGTAGAATAGTTTGGATTGAGATCTAAGATGATAAAACGTCTCAAGATGATAAAACAGCAAGTGAATAACTTACAAGGTCAGAGTACTACAATGGCCACTGAGCAACCTCAACTACTAGAGAGAAAATTGAGGCTTTTCCTCCTTAAATAATTGTATTTCGTTTTAAAAGTTCCTACTGAATACTACATTTTCTCTATCCTTCCCAAAAAAATGTGTAATACTAAAATCAACTCAACCAACTTCTAACCTCAAGTGCTCCAGGATAGTTGCATGAATACTTTTTCCATTCCTTCAAGATTCTGATTGAAAACCTCGAACTCTGTTCAAAGAAACAGATATTTATAAATTTATGGTTTTGAAATCATTCTTTGACCTTAAATTCCTCAATAACTCCTCATTCCAAACTACATAATAAAGGGATAAAGTAGCTTGAGCTAGATGTCAGTTTATCTTAAATATTCAGCAGAATCTTCATCTCCACTCCCTCTTTTCTGTCCAAATCTAATTCCACATAACCTCAACCCATAGTTCAAGCCGAAGTACATCACTAATCGCAATCACCATCACCAATAAAGTTGTAAATGATGAGTAACAGAGATGAGGGTGAAGGTTTGAGTGCAATCTTATCAGCTAGATAATGAAAGTACTATGTTTACCATCCAACCTCGTTCACTATAACAATATAAAAGGGTGACAGAAAAAGAAGAAAGCTACTTACGGATTTGTTAACAAGATTTTTGTCTTACATCATGCAAACCAAAATATAACTGTAATCAGTGGCAAACAACAAGCCATGAAAGTTCAGACTCTATTTTAATAGTAAGCTAATACATACAGTGAGTAGAGTTGCACAACAGGCCGGCCAGACCTGATTCGGCCTGGGCCTGTCTTGGCCGTTGACCAGGTCAGGCCTTGACTTTTGGGCCTTCAAGGCCAGGCCAGGCCAAGCTTCATCAACAAAAATCTAACCTGTTAATCCCTGTAGGCCAGGCTAGGCCCAGGCTGACCTTGCACTTGATTTTGCACTTCCGGTTCTGAACTAGCCGACTGGGCCTGGCGCCCCTTATACCTTACTGCCTTAGCAATTAAGTTCAACCCACCCCTTTGGTCCAAACTCCAACCCGCCCCTTAGGCCTCAGCGCCCCTTTAGTTCAAACTCCAACCCATCGGTCACCATTGGTCCATACTCCATTGCATAATCCATTATCCATTTAAAATTTTAAGGGTCCAAATGTCCAATCAATTATCTATCTAAAATTTAAAGATTACAATTTAATATTTATACGGGACAAAAACAAAGTTGACAGGCTACTAGCCTACTAGGCTAGGCTAGTAATTAAGTTCTAGTGTTCTACTCTCTTTCTCTCTCCGTATAACTAATAAAGTAATAAACTAAATGAGTCTCCCAATTTCCCAAGTCTCAAGTCGACAAGTCCCAACTCCCAATCACCTTACAATTAAAAAAATTAGATTTTGCCCAATAATCTAGAAAGAATGAAAAACTTGCTTTATTTCTTTTGTATATTAATTAATTAAGTATACTTACAAAAAATTAAGAATGAAAAATTAAAACTTCAAACTTGATAGATGTATTAATTAAAAGTAATATTTTACAACTTATAAGTTACAACAATACAACTTACAAATTATAATAATGAACAAGTAAAAAAAAAATAGTTTATTGAATTAATAATTTGATGAATAAGTATAAGTTTATAACTTTAAAGTATAACTTAAACAATAATCAAGAATGAGTCTATTACAAATATTTATCTTCAAATCTTCAAAAAATATTTGTCTTTGAATCTTCATAAAATATATCTTCACCCTTTATATATTTGCACTTTCGGCAGTTTCTGCTTTGACTTCGAGATCGTCCGAGCTATCTTGCTCGTCTATTACGTTTTTTACTCTTCTTTGCGCGGCAAGATAATCTCTCTAGCAAATGCATATTTCCAACGATTCCGGACTATGTCTGCTTCTTTTTTCATCTAATACCCTGCCAGATAAAAAAAACAAGATTCCGAAGCTACGGTACTAACTTGGATAGTTAGTAGATCACGGGCCATCATAGCCAAAGTAGAAAATTGTCGCTTATGTTTTTCCCAGAAAGCGAGTATATTAAAATTTTCAAATTCTTGATCAGTTATAAAACTCCTAAAATCAGTACTACAATATAAACCAAGTTCGTTTAAACTACTTGTGTGTGTTGAAGTTCTTGGTTTCTTGGATAGTGATTTTAAAAATGATGCATATTTTGAAGATGAAGAGGCAGGGGGTGGTGCATGTATAGATGTAGAATATATAGATTCATATTATTCATAAAATTCAGTAAATGTATTATTAAAACTTCTTTTAATATAATCAATATTAGTACTACCCATATTTTTTACAATATCTTCTAAAATACTTTCTACACCTTGTAATTTTATAATTGGGTTTAATGCAGCCGCACAAGTAATAACAGTTGGCATGTCTTCAAAGTATTTTTTAAATTTTTCCTCCATTGACAAAATAAGGTTAGCCCAAAAAGGATCATACTTAAAATCTTGAAACATATTTGTTATTTCTAAACATGCAAACAAAACATGATGAATTGTAGGATAATAAACACCACTTAATATTTTTGTGCGTTTTTTAAAAACTTTAATAATATTTAAAAGTTGACCAAGTAGATCCCAATCTTGATTTGTTAATTCATGATCAGCTTGTGTATTATAAAACTCCATAAGTATATTTTTACGTTTATAGACATCTTTAAACAAATCATATGTACTATTCCACCTAGTGTTATTATCAAATTTTGCTCTTTTAAATTTTTCTCCTCTTGTATGACAAAAATTTCTAAAATTTTGATTTCTTCTATTTGAACCATAAGCATAATTAATCATAACACGAATTTTATATATTGAAGCTTGTAAGTAATTGAATCTGCATTGAACAATTAAATTTATTATATGACATACGCATCGAACATGAAAAAATGCACCATTTACTACGGGCATTAAATTATTTTTTAACATGTTAATAGCACTAGTGTTATTGTTTGCATTATCTAAACTAATACTCATGATTTTATCTTTAATTTTAAAAGTACAAATAACAGACATAATTTGAGCATATATTGTTTAACCATTATGAGGTAATTCAAAAAATTCAAATCCTATAATTCTTTTTTGCATTTGCATTTCAGAATCTATCCAATGAGCAGTAATACAAATATAGCTAACTCCGGGTTGATGATCAGCAGACCAAACATCACTAGTTAAACAAATTTTACCGTCAAAATATTCAATTAGTTCCTTTTTAGCTTTATTATATAATTTAATTGAATCACGTTTAGTAGTCATTCTACTTACTTGTTTGTATTTCGGTTGCAATGCGCCTTGAATGTAATTGGTACATCGCACATCGTCAAAAAAATTGAACGGGAGCTCCTTCTCGATCACTAGTTTGACTTGCCACTCTTTCTGTAGTATTTGATCATAACTCCAATTATGACCGGAACGATCAATTTGTGTTTGAGAACTTTCATCGGTTAGTTTATGCTTTTGTAAACATGAATGGTAGTGCCGTTGTAATGTGTTATTGCCTTTAGTACCAAATAAGGCGTTACATATTTTGCATTGAGCTTTTTTAACACCTTCGGCAGCCCACACTTCGATGAAATGTTCCCAAATAGCCGCTGTACGTTTGCTTTGTTCACCGGTAGGACGTGAAAATAAAGTACTCGAACCCGCAACGACACTTTCAGGAATAATGATATTTGACTCGTTTTGAATAAATTGCAACATTTGTGGAGTGTTGGAGTCGGAGGGATCCATTGTATTGTAATAATAATACAAATTAATAATTATAATAATAATAATTGAAGTATGTAATTATCAAAGAATATCAAAATACTAAATAGAGAGATGTGAAAATTATGAATAAAGAGAATATTGATCAAGAATGAAAGTTGGGGTGAGAAAACAGATTGCAGGATAAAGATATGTGAATATTTGTGCGATTAATGAAATGAATTTTATAGAAACAAAATATAACTGTTTGTTTAAAAAAAAATACTGCATAGTGCACACTATCCGTTTGTTTAGAAGCAAAAAATAAAAGTAATTTGTTTTTTCTACTTTATTAGTGAGCAGCTTTCAGCAGGCAACTAGTATTACAAATGATAAGACAACTCATCTTTTTTTACTTTTTGAGTTTTGACCGTTAGCTTTTCAATTTCACTCTAATAAGTAAACTTTTTGGTGCTGAAGTTTGTACCTCTTGTCCTCTTCAACTATAAAAATAATTATAACAAATAAGTTTCTCTCTCTCTCTGTCTCTCTCTGTAATATACTAATATATGCTATGCCTATGCCTATGCGGCTATGCGGCTATGCCTATGCATTCACAATCACAGGTGGAGTGGGAGATAATTGGCTAGAATTCAAACCAATAATTAAGGCATTAAAGTGAGCTGGTGAGCTGGTGAGTCAGGTGACTAAGTCACCTAAAAAACAATTCAACTATTCAAGCCAACAACTTTAACTTAGTGGATTGGGTCGATTGGCGTTGGCCTATGGCCTAATTGAAACTTGAAGCAATCTTGCCCACTTTCAACAGGCCCTAAACGATCCAGGCCAGGCCTCAGGCCAATTCAGGCTTCAGGCCGGACCAGGCCTCAGGCCAGGCCAATTCGGGCTTTTTAGAAGGCCAGGTCAGGCCGGATATGTGCCAAAAAAGTGAAATCTGTTAGCAGCCTGCAGCCTGACCGGTCCAGGCCTTGACTAGGCCGGGCTTTGACCAGGCCGGGCCCAGGCCAAACCAAGGTCAGGCCACAGGCCGCAGGCCATTTGTGCAACTCTACAAAGTAAGTAGGAGAAACTTGTTGCCCCTATAATGTGGCAAAGGTGACTCGAGTAAACATATTTCACAAAATTTTCAAAGACTTAAAGCCTAGAATTATACCTAAAATGGAAGGTGAACGAGCTACTCTTCTTGAATATTGACATTCGACATGTGATGAACCATAGCAAGTTGTCATGAGAATGGAAATTTTGGAAGTAAAACATTATGTAAAATGCCTACTAAAAATGTGCACACCCATCCCTCAAGTGCTTCAAGAAAGGGGTCACCTCAAAATTTCGTAAGTCCACAAAGGATTAACCGGATGAGCATAGATGAAACTAAAACCTAGGCAATTATTGCTACCAAACAGATTGATGCAACAGAGTTCCACCTACAAAATAATCTAATAAAAGAGGTTCAATCTGAAACATTATTTATATCAAAAGGCTTATATTCATATCAACAAGATACTACCATCACTCTTGGTTTGTCACAAATGAGGTTTTACCGGAACAATCATTTTAGCCGCCGTCCTTTCTAAATTAAAAGAAAAGGAAAAATTATCACACACAAACAGAGAGAGAGAGAGAGAGAGAGAGAGAGAAAGAGAGTATGGCAGCAAGTGGAAGAAACATAGAGCTCAATTTAGGAAAGTGACACAGCATGCTCTTTCTGAATAGGAATTCAAGTATAAAATGCAAACAACTTTCAAAAACAAGAACTCTATCCATTACTTGTCATGAAAACAGCCATGTACTTGAATGCGATTCTTTATTTCACAGGTTACTACCAAATTTTTCAAAAGTAGCAATACAAATGTCTAGTAAGAAATAAAGAAAAGACTGAAGAGTACAATATCGTTCGCAATACCAGATATTTCTATAGATCAATGAAACATAACTGTTGGTACGATTTACATACCAGGATTGAGGACCATCAACTCATGGTAATGAAGTAAAATTCAAATGTGTTGTCACTATTAAGCAACACAAGAATGAAAAACATAGTCTAGAAAATTCTATAAAATGTCTCATCCAAGCACAGCAGCATCTGGTAGTGGTAAAAAATAAATAAAATAATTAATATTTACTTGAGTTGCATGAATACAAACAAGTCCGTATATGAGAAGTTATTTCCAACTGATATGCAAATGATGATAAAATTTGAGAACTTCTATTTCTTAAAAGGATTATCAATATATAGTTGTACGTTCATGAAAAGACTTACATTTATTAATCAAATCAAAAACTTTAACTAGGTTCAGAATTATGTTAAATTTTATGTAGAAGTTACAAAACTAAAGTTGGTCCAACTACTACATTATTAATCTAATCCTTGCACATCTGCTTATCAGTACTTCAGCTAATATAGCAATTTAGAAAAACACGAAAAGAAGGCTCCAGAATCAATAATCATATATGTGATCCAAAATTAATGAGACTGTGTAGTAGAAGCTTAAATTTGGTACAAAATTAAACAGATAACAGCAATAGGGTCCCCATATATTAGTGACGCAGCATATATAGTTAATCTTTTCAAACTCTATTTTCTTTTGTAAGATGGTATTGTACAAAAGCAATGACAGTGTTGACTAGGATAGAAAATTTAAAGATGGGTTACATGCTTTCAAATAAGGATTCAGAGGTGGTCAGTGGGGGAGATTTCATGTGCACACCGCATGCTTGGGACTTTTTTTAGAAGCAAAAAGTGCTATGCCAGGTAAGTATTATCAGAGGCCACTGGCAAGTGATTGGTGTATGCATCACGAAAGGTTAAGTCTGTCCACAAGCAGGGTTTGCCTTCACAAAGCCCTTGGTTCTACCCACCAAGTCATATACACACTCGACCTTATTAAAGGTGGAGTGAAGAACAACTTGACTTATAGTAGCAATTGCAAAACTAAGCCTGGTCATCCCTCTAGACTGCCATACTTCAGGCTGGCATAGCAAGAGTACAAGAACAAGCCATGCTTCGTAACCGGAGCATCGCTCACGAAGCCCACAAAACACCCCTTCTTGTGGGGGGAGAGGGGTCAGGAAGATGTTTACGCCAAAAAATTTAGTGGGTCAGGGGAAGTTAAAAGATTTGAATAAACTTGCAATACATCATTAAAGTGAATACATTCTCTCACTTAGGTTTAATTGCTACTTTCAAATGTAATACTTAATTAGTATTCTTTGAGGTGCCATTCAAATATCATTTCAACACATGCTTTTGCTTTTCAAGAAAAAAATAAACTGGACTTCTTATCAAAATATAATTTCCTTTTTAATTCCATACTCTAGAATTACCACTGCCATCAAAACAACTCCCAAATCACGAATTTTCACTGTATTTCCCCAAATATTTGTAACTTGTAAGTACAAAATGGATGATAATGATGATTGATCAGCCATAAAGAGCATGGCCAAAAGAAGCAGCAACTCAGGGATGAAATAAGAGAGTCACATATGAGAGGCAACTGGAAATTTATGGCAGTTAAAAGTGATAATGGGATGTAGACTTACCAAAATTCATACAGCTGCTGACACACATCAAGCAAAAGCTACATCTGACCGTAAGACATACTTGACACCCTTCGTAACGTTCCGTGCTTCATGCAGCATACACATGGCCCCGTGAATGTGAAGCAGAGCCATCCCTTCAGTAGGAGCCACCTACAGAAATCAAATCATTTGTGTCAGTGAACACTGCTTAATCTACACTATGCAACTTACTGTAAACCTATAAGAATGCAGAACTATCGGGGGAAGAGAGAGAGCGGAAAGAGGGGGAGAAGAAAATATGGCTGAAAATATTGTAAGAAACAATACAAAGAGTGTGCCGTGTGTGTGTGTGTGTGTGTGTGGTGAGAGAGAGAGAATGTGAATCCTAGAAACAGAAATACAAAGATACATATATGACTGAGGGAAAACAGAAAGAAGAATGGAGGTTCACCTCAGCCACAAGATTATTTCTTGGACCATAAAAGACGGTCTCTCCTCCAACTAGAGGCTCACAGAAAGAGTCTTGAGTGTTGTTCGACTCGTTTTTAGAATTCGATTTGGATTTGGATCCAACACCACTAAGATATATCAACAAAGTGTAATATGTGTGCTTCCCATCTCCAAGATCAGCACTTTCATCGATGTGTCGTCCAAATCGCTGACCAACATTGTACCTGAAGTGAAACAAAATTTTCAAGGTGGATTGGAGGCTTAGAGCAGATAATAATTTCAGTCACACTGAAGAAGCAATTAAGTCTAGATTTGTATAATAAAATTCTTGAAGTTTGCAGTACAAACTAAGACAGGTACATATAACTGACCTGTAAAATCTAATATTTGGATTTAAGCCAACAGCAACTTTGCCTCGAATCTTAAAATCAGAGAATAATTTGTCAAGTCCAGATTCCCATATCGCATCTGCAAGAACAGGATCATTAACAGAAATTCGATCATTGTCTCTATAAGCTTCGCCTTTAGTGGGGCCAAGGCTTCCTTGGTGAACAAAACCAATCAACTCTGCAGCTCTGACGAATGCCTTTGATTCGGCAGATGTAAAAATATTCTGCACCTGAAAACCTTAAACAAAGTAGGCACCATTACTAACAGAAAAACCCAAAAGAGTAATGTTAGATAGCTTAAGGACTGCGATTATTTAACTGTTACCGACCAAAACTATCCATCGACTAAAATTTTGCTATCCTATTTAGTCATAAATTAGAGGAGATAATTTGAATAACTGAGCATAAAACTTTAACATCTGGAACAGCTAAAGAAGTCATCTTTGCAATTAATAATCGGCCACCATGTCTATTCATTATTTCAGTTGGCAAGTAGTTTTGGTCTTTTTCCCATCTTGATAACACAATGAGTTTATGAAAAATCATCCCTCACCAATGAAATAATATATGTACCAAAGAAGTTCAGTTTCAAAAAATTTCCTTGTTGTTTACCAAATGGTTATCTTTACGCTACCACATCTTAGTAAAACAATCTGTATTAATATCCCTGGCGTTACTTGTCTATCAGTTCATCCAACTAACAATTTGCATATCATCTTATCTAACCAAAATATTATCCCACGCGTTATGAAAAATGTGAAGCAACCTTTTCTTAACTTTGATAGATATGCATCGATCATAAACAGTCAAATTTGTCCCTTTTCTCAAACAATCCAGTGTAATCTACAAAATTGGATCCAACTACCAGTCTACCATTCAAAAGCGTTTTCCGAGACTAAAATAAAGCATCCAGATCAAACAAGGAAGTTCATGCTAGTGACGTAGATCAATTAGTTTATATCAAAATCGTGCCTTATAACAGAAACAAAACCTTTTAAGAGTAAAAGCAATCAAAGTATCAAACTATGGAAAATTCCCCGACAATTATTCACATTTTTCAAAAGTCTTATGGTTAAGCACAAAATTGCAGACCGAAGAATCAAAATGACATAAACCGTACAGTGAAGAGATCGATATCCTTCAGGCGAGTAATTCGGAGATTCGTCTTGGGTTTGATGAGAGGCCATTCCGTTCTTGCTTCCTTGCCATCTCCTCCTCCTCCTCCTTTCTGTCTCTCTCCCATTTTTCTCTTCATTTAATTTTCTAACACGTTTTCTATTCAGTTGTTGTACACGCATCATATAATCTAATGGGCCTCATTGTGTAAACTATCGTACTTCTTTGTAGGCCTTCTTCAATTTAACTTCCTTTTGGGCCAAATCTAACCTTAAATTTGTCTGGCAGACGAAGTTACTTTAAATTCCTTATGGGCCTAATTTAATCCTAAATTTGTAAAGGATGCATAAGAGCATTTATAACAGTTTTTTTAATAAATTTTTTATCCTCAACTTTGAAGAATATATTAATAAATCATTATTTAACAGTTTTTTATCTTTATTTAACTCTCTATTTTAATCTCTATATAGGATTTTACTTCTCAGGGTGATGGAGTCAAAAGACTGTTCTCTATATATATACAAAATAACATTTCACGCCCTCATTTAAGTTGACAACTCATCAATCATACACATCTTGACATTATTATCACTTTACTTTTTTACTACTTCATTTTCAAATTATAAAATTAGCATTGACTTATTTTTTAAAAATTAATTTCAAACGTATTCAAATTTAAAATTGATAAAAAAATTAATTTATGTCCATATAATTATAAATATTATAAAAGTACTGTTAATTATAAAATTTATTTTTTTCAAAATTTAAATGAATCATATTAAATTTAAATTTAAAAATATCACAAATTAAATTTTTTAAAAGTTAATATTGATCTTATATACATTTGTAACTACAATCTATTTAATACTCACTCCATAAATTACTTAAAATTTAAAATAAAATAAAAATTATTTTATAGTGAAATATAATTAATAAATTATGTTTTCTTTTATAAATTATAATATTATTATTAATTTTTACAAGGAGAGTGAGTACTTGGTAGTTACTACTAGTTAGTACTACTTCTCAGTTCTCAGGCATATTATAGATTATTTTCATGGGGCAGCCGGCAGTGCCAGACAAACAACCCATTATATATATAACCCATCGCCCAACCTCATCATGTCTATCTGACGCTCCGTTGTCAATAACCATTACAACACAGACAGAACAAACTCAAAACGCCCCCATACCCATCTGTCATGCCTGCATTTTGTCTGCTCATATATAATTTCATTTTAACTAGGACTGGGACTAGGACTGGGAGGAGTATTATTAAATTTTGTTTTATGTGACTTGGCTTTTTGTTTAGAATTTAATGGGTCTGAATGGCTGAATCCGTAAGTGGCTGAATCATTAAGTGCGTTTGTTTTGAAAAAAAATCGTCTGAATGGCTGAATCGGTCAGATACGTTGGCTGAATGGTTAAGTCCAAAATTTTGGTCTGAATGGTTGACTGGATAAAGTAAAAAAAATTAAAAAAAAAAATATTAACTATTATATTATGTAATATTAAATAAATTTACAACAACTTTGAATTTTTTCAAAGGGTAAAATATTAAAAATATGTCATTCAGATCTTTAAGATATGTCAGTTATCAAACAGTTTTTTTCATTCAGATTCAGCTCATTCAGATTCAGATTCATTCAATTTTTATCAAACACCCCCTTAGCCGGCCCTATGAATATAAAACCTATTTGAATTCAAAACTATTATCCCTTCTCTTTACAAACACAAAGACGATGATGTATGATGTTGTAGTGGTCAGGAATATAGTGTGTAATGATATTCTTGAGCTATTTTATACGTTAATCGAGATTAAATTGCTCCGTAAACGATCTTAAGGACACACGTACCCCTCGTATCGACAATCTCCACCAAAATTTGAACCTAAGAAGTCAAATTGTATCTACATGTGTTTGCACAAAATATGATCAATCTACATAAAGTCTATAGAGATTAATTACTTACTATTATGAAATTGAATATTAGTGTTGGGTTTCGGCACAGAAACGCACAGCGGAAATTAAAATTTTAAAGCAATTTTCGAAACCCTAAAACAGGATCCATGCGAAAAATCAATTAATTAAGAGGTTTAGAGATTATACCGAATATGAAAACGAGAATCTGAAATCGACTGCGCCTCGAATCTCCAACGCAATACAAACCGACTGCGTCTCTACGGTATCCACACGAACGCTCCGCGAATCGTCCTACGATCTGCAGAAGAAGGAATCGCGGTACTAGCCACCAAGGATGAGGATTTTCGGAACTGTTTTCTCTAGTGTCTCTCTAAGAGCGGCTAGGGTTTTTTTTTTTGTGTTTTGACGTAAAACCTAAAGTAACTGATATATATCATATATATAGCAGTTAGGAGGAATTAATCAAAACCTAATATTATTAAAATCCGAATTTATATATATCTTAATTAAGTCTTACTTAATTAATATACCTATATATAAATTATCCTATTAATTTAAATTCGTAATTTAAAATTCTATCAATCATATTGACATCTTTAAATATTTACAATTTAAATTAATTTCCTTTTAATTACGTTCTTTGTGTGTGACCCTATAGGTTATTATTACGTTGGCAATAATTTTAAAATCATATTATAAAATTATATACAGTGAGCGGCATCTAGTAATGCATCACTGCTACCCAAGTAATAATAAGATCGATGATTCGATGCAACCTTTTTGTGATCAATGTTTCAATGTAATTTAATCCTTTTAACCTTAATATCATAGATTAAACTCGAGTCATGGAATGTGTCATACTCTTCATAATTTAATCTGAGTTTTCTTGATCAATGAGTAGACTATATGAAACAAATCACTATTTGAGCATGACCATGCATTTCATAGTCCTACTCAATCAAGAGGCCTATGGATATCACCTATAAAATATAGGATGGTTAAATTCCATCTAGATCACTCATATTACTCACACGATTCATAATGAACCCAATAATCACTTTTATAGTCCACCCTATTAAAGGTGACATTTGATGATATCAAAGTACATAAATTCTCGTGTAGAAAAATAGCGATTTCAGGTCGGAGGACCATTACATCATTGTCACTATGAGAATTGCTAATGACACTTCGCATAATGCTCCATATAGAATTCTCATGGTGGGTCTGTCCAGTACATCGTTCTCTAATATGTACCTATGCATTGACTTAATATCTCATATATTTATGACCAATGAGATTTGGTCATCAGTCAATCCACATACTAGTCTCAATGCATCATTGTTGTCCCATCAACAATGATACTCGACTAGGGACATTTAAGAACAATGATACTAATTGTAATTATATAATCTCATGTTCAAGTCACATACTTGAAACTGTATAATTTGTATCACTATTCTAAGGAATTTTATTATGTTAACAATTATATTACGCAGTAATTAAAACCATAATAAAATTATTTATTTATTCAATCAACAATAATATCAAATGTTAAGCAATTATATCAAATAATTGGCCTCTAGGGCATAAACTCTAACAATTAGTACTATAATATATTACTCAATTTGTTCTAAAATTAAAGATATAGTTTAATTTTTGAGGCTAAACGACGACATATTAAAATTTTAAATTGGGTATGACTAATAAAAGTTTAGAATAAAATAAATTTTATAATTTATAATTTTTGTTATATATTATACCGTTATAACAAATATATCAACTAAAATTAAATAAATTCACATCAATTTAAAGTTTAATATGCTTTTATATATTTAATTTTGGAACCGAGGAAATACCAGTTAATAAAATATTATTTGACATATGATTGTGTTTCGCCATATGGTAGGGCTCAGGGTTCCGTTATTATTTAGAGTTTTGTGCAACCTTAGATATATCCCTATCTACTTGCATCAATTTTCTATTTACGGTCGCTATACATTTATAGTGACACTTTTCATGTAAAAATATTAAAAAGTCATGTAGAAATATTAATTTTCTATTTATAAATTTTAAAAATACAGTTACTGTTGCATCATTTCAATAAAATAGTCATAGCGGTCTGTGGTCCCTTTGAATTTTAACTGATAGCCTTTTGTCTTTCGCCATTGAATTGAAGCTGCATTAGGCCAGTCACAACTCACAAGGGGGATTTACGATTGGTAAACGGCAGTAATGGGCCTTTACTAGACCTGAGCCCAGAGTAATTTTGTCCAAGAGGGCTACCATTGCTGGGCATCCTACAAACAAGCCCGCAGAGGCGCAGACGACAGTCGTTTTTATTTCTCACCTCCATGTCTTTAAATAAGTAGGAGTATTCAGTATTTTAGTTTATAAATATAAAATAATATATATGTCGACAAAACTCATGACAAAGTTAGATTACGATAAATGTGTCGGTATGAATCCTGTTATGTATTGTAATAAATTTATGTCGAATTACACTTAATAAATAAATTTGGATAAAATTATAAAATGATCTCACTTATTACAAGCATCTCTAAAAAAGTTACCACTAATATTAATTTGTTAAATTTGCATACTTGAATGATAATTTTTTACTCTATGTTTACCCTTAGGCTATGTTTGCTTGCAAGAATTAAAATTGGGATTTGATTAATAATCGGTGTATATTCATGGTATGATAATAAAATTGTAGTAATAATTTAATTACATTTGTGTAGTTTTATACTAACATCAAAAGAAATTATTTTTTTAAAATTTAAATTATAAAAAGGATCTTGTAAAAAATATTATACTATATAAATATAGAAAATATCAATTTAAAATATATTGCAAGTAAGGGTGTAAATAATTAACCGAGTCGAGCCGAGTATTGTGTTGCTCAGATTTGGTTCACAAAATTTATCGAGTATAAAATAAGACTTGATCGAGGCTCATTTAGCTACCGAATTGAGCACGTTCTCGAATCGAGCCGAGTAATTTGAATTTTTCGAACGAACATAATTCAAATATAAATAGAAAATTACAATTTGAGAATGTTCGAGTAGTTTAATTATCAAAATTTAAAATTTATCTATATTTATATTATTTATATTTTGAATCGAACTCAAATCAAATTCTTAATCGAACAGATACAAATCGAGTATGAAATGTTTGCTCATTTAAAATTCTTAATTACAAGTAAATTAAAACTAAAGTCTGTGCAAGTGAAACAAAGTGCATCACTTTAATTGCAAATTTGCAATGGAAAGAATGAATGAAGTTGACTTTTGACTAAGGCGAAAAGTTTGGTGTAGATGAGATGAGTGTAAAAGAAAGAGAGCAGGGTTGAAGTGAGATTGGAATTAGAGATGTGGAGAGCATTAAATAGATGACGGTAATTAAGATTGCGGATCCCCATTGCTTCGTCATCCCACCTCCTTAATTAGATCTTCCTTCCTTCCCTCCCTCCCTGAAGAGAAGAGAAAGAGAGAAAGACAGAAAGAAAGTTGGTCATATACATACATCTGATCTGGTCGTCGTCATATGTACTGCTATTTCAATTCCCAATAAAATAGTGAGAGAGAGAGAGAGATAAGAGTTGGTTATATAGTATCTCATCTGGTACTAAACCTTGGAGAGAGTGAGAGAAGGGAAGAGGCAGTACTGTAGAATCAGATACTCCTATCCTATCCTATATATGATCGATCGTCACTTCATCTTCCATTCTTCATCTAACTTCACATGCACATCCCATTTGTCACTACCCACTACTATTCCTAGAACTTCAATTCCAACTAAAACTTTAAAGCCGTTGAGTTAAACGGATCCGCTTTTTCCGCATCCTTATTAATTAATCTCATCACCTTTTGTTCTGATCTTATTCTTCCATCCGTTACAAAACTCATGAATTGAAGCTTTCTACACCGGCCACCTTGTTATTTCTAATTGTTTCCCCTAGCAGAAAATTGAGCCACTATATATATATATAAATATATATATATATATATATATATATATATATATATATATATATATATCAGCAGCCAGCAGCAGTTATGGGGAAAGAATGGCTGTATCATTTGGGCAGTAAGAGGAGTAGTAGTAGTAATAGATCGTCAGGTAAAACATCCTTCTCACGAGGAGAGCTCAGAGACAGTAGCAGCAGTACATCTTTTTCTGGGTGCATGAATGCCATCTTTCAACTATTTGATTTACATCAATATTTTCACTTTTCTAATTTGCATCCCCAACAACTGCCCTCTTCTTCCTCCTCCTCCTCCTCTTTCAACCCACCTGATGACTTCTTCCTCCCACAATTACAACCACCACCCATTCATCTCAAAGGTCACTTCTCACTTCTCTCTCTCTCTGTATATATATCTAATTGAAATTCTTGGGATTAATGGAGGTTAATTCTTAATTAATTTATGATGGCAGAGGTTGAAGCACCAAGGAACAGCTTGGAGATGGAGGACACCAGATTCATGGGAACTTCAATATCATCTGATTCAACCATGAAACAACAAGACACTTTTGAAATTCCAGTAAGTTTTGAAGTTTATTTATTACTCTACACTACAATGATTATTATTTTTTTTGTCTTTCATATTTTTTTTTATGATATATACTATAGTTGTCTCTTCAAAAAATATTATTATTAATTATTCTTGGTTTGTAAAGTGAGTCATTATGATCCATGATAAATATAGATGTTTGAGTAAGTAATTAATTAATAGTCTTATTCCGACGATACATTTTGAAAATTTTATCCAGATGGGTGACATACAAATCAAGACAAGTTGCCATACAAGATCATCAAGAAAAACGACAGATCTTCATGATATATCTTCATCTGAATGTGTATATAGAAGCAGCAGCAGCTCTAATTCTCCAGCAGGGACTACTCCAACATTAGTAGCTAGGTTAATGGGGCTTGATCATCTTCCTGAAACCTCCTCTCCCCGCCCTTCTTCATCATCATCCGTCTCAAATCTTTCATCATCAAAATCTCAATTACAACAAGTACAAAATCCTAGAAAAAAACAAAAAAATGATCATGTCATGACGGGAAGCCGCTCGTTACCAAATACACCAAGAACATCATCAGCCAGAAGATCAGATGTTGTTGATCAAAGGTTTTCTCTCCAGATCAACAAGGAAAACAACAATAATGAATTAGCTACTAGTCAAGAATTCGAGTTCTCAAAGTTTTTGACCACTAAGATTGCAGCAGCAGCAGCAGCAGATAGAAGTAAATTAGGAGATGAAAATATGAGCCCCGGTCACTATGCAAAACAGATAGTCAAGCAATTTAAAGAAAATGTTAGCAGAAGAGTCGGTCGAGATATTACAAACACGGTCGAGAATAATAGATCAGAGCAAAGAAGAGATCAGCATGTTGTTCTACTCAAATCAAAGAAACCACCATTATCAAATATTGGAGATTGTCATGATCATGATCAATTCACCGCACCTAATTATTCTTGCTCTCCGACGCTCAAATTTTTGGAGATTAAGAATAAAACCTCTCATTCCCCAAAGCTCTCAACATCACCATTATCCCCGTTTACTCAAACAGCTCAGTCCAAAAGTGCAACAGTTGAGACGTCAAAGCCTAAGGGTAAGGCTCAATCTATACCGCTGAAAGAAGAGCAACAACAGATCATGACACAGCAAAGCTCAAGTCAAAGGTGCAATAAAATTGATAGCGGGAAGCTATATGGTGCACGGCGCCCTTCAGTTCGGAGCAAGAAAGAAGAGTCCTTTGTTCGGTCATCGTCAGCAACATCAAGTACCAGAGCAAATGCAAACCATCTTTCGGAGAAGAAGAAATGCAAGCAAACTCCACTGTCAAATGTCTCCACAATTCTTAATTCGGTCAAAAAAGACCCTTCCCCTCCGGCCTCAAGGTTACCTCAACAACAGGTAATTAATTAACTATCTATGCAGTAATTAAAGCAGTATATATTAAATACTTTGTTTTGTTAAATATAAATCTAACTGTCCTTTAATTTTTTTTAATTTTCTAATTTATATCAATATTGTGGATATGTTTTTGTAGGAGAAGAGAAAGCAGTATGATGAGTCATCAAAGGTATTTGATGATACTCTTCTATCAAAAAACAGTAGAGAGTTGTCTAGTTGCTCGAGTCAGTCGTACAACCAAGAACCAAATAGCATCATCACCGTGACCGACATCAATTCTAACGGTGGTACCTCAACCACCGTATCAGCAGAAGTAGTTGAGTACATTTCAAGAATATTAGAATGTACGGGCATTCATGAATTTACTCTCGTGTCCTTCACCAAATGGTACTCTCCTTCCCACCCTCTTGATCCCTCGTTATTTCATAACCTCCGTTTTTCCCATCCCAAATTGGAATTAAACAAAGAGAAGTTAGTATTCGACGTTGTGGATGAACTTTTGGCCGAAATTTTGAGACCTTATATGAATTTGAAGCCATGGGTTAATTGGATTGCTAGAAATGATCATCAAATATTAATATTAATGTTTGGGTGGCAACTGATTGACACATTGTATGCGAGAATTCGAAGCTTCCCGTCGGGGGATTGTCGGACTCTGGAAGACATTGATGCGGTGGTAGAGAAAGATTTGGGTAGTGGAAGAGGAAGAGCAGCAGCAGCATCATCATTAGCATTAGCATTTGAAGAGGAATGTGATGGAATAGTAATAGAGATTGAAGGTGACATTTTGGACACTCTAGTGCGTGAAATGGTGGTGGCCATGCTAGTTTTTGGTGTCCGTACGTACACGGTGAAAAAAAAAATATGAGAGGAAAAACAGGATCTGATTTGCGTCACATGCATGCATGGGGTATGTGATGGGATGGGATTCGTGGGTTTCGGGTCCTTCATTTGAATTTGTAAAGGCCAAATGGAGGGTTAGAGGGGTGTTATGATAAAATATCAAGGGGACACGTGACGGTTTGTGTAAGATAACGAACGTGGCCAGTCTTACGTACTCACTTTCTCTTTGAATTTTTGTTTTTTTATCTAAATATTGCATTCACTCCAAAATAAAATTTATTTTAAAAACTTTTAAATTTAATAGTACAAATTTATTTAATTTTGGTCCATATTATTGTGAATCATGTAAATTATAACATTTATTTTTTAAAAATTTTAATGAATCATGTCAGTTTAAAACTTAAAATATTTACTTTTAATTTTTTTTAAAAAAAAATCAAATGACTTATTTAGGTAGAAAGAAGTAAATAACAACTGTTTCCAAAAACGTATGGTTTTAGTTTGTATTCTAAGTTGGGGTTTACATTTACTAATTAATTAATTAATTATGAAGTTATTTTTTTTGATAAATTGATCAATTGACCAATAAAATACTGACACATATATAATTTCATTTACATATTAATACTTTATTAATTAATTATCTAATTTATTTTAAAATAAATTTGATACTAACCATAATATATAGTCCCAATAGAAGACGGTTGAAGATTTTATGATGAGTTTGTGCAACTGCATGACGTAATTTCCAAACCAAACGAATCAGTGGCACATGCAATCATCAAACGAATATGAAAAGTAGTTTGTCATCATCTCATCTCAATTTCTTCTAAAAGTAAGTGCTTCAAAATAAAAGTGGAATCTTAAGGATTTGATTCCAGGCTAGGGTTATGCATGGTTATGTGAGCCGCTCCAATAAAATACTAATAATACCTAGCAAAAGTAGTTAATTTGGATTAATCGAATCATAATTATATTAGAACATCTCCGATCGTAGTAGTAAAAGAAAAGAAAAATTAAATTAAAATTTGTTGACTTACGTGATAATTTGAATAGTATTATTTGATATTTTTATATTTTGTGTCTTATCAGTCTCTTCAATTTAATAATCTGTATATCAAACTCATTAACCCTAAAAAATATTTTTAACCTTTAATTGTAAATTTGAATAGTGAAAAAGAGGTTGCAGATTTGATGATTAAAGCTGAAGAGACTGTTAGAGATAGTTGAAGAAACTGTTGGAGAGCATCTCCAACAGCCTCTTCAGCCACTTTGAGATACTCAAATAGGTGAACCACATTAAAAATATCTCTTCAACAACCACTTCAATTTGTCACGTAGGTCAACAAACATTCTCCTCAATCTTTAAAACTGCAACCTCCTTCTCACTTTTCAAATCTGCAATTAAAGGCTAAAAATATTTATTACGCTTGATGTGTTTGATGTATAGCTCATTAATTGAAGAGACTGATATGAAACACAAAATATGAAAATAACAAATAATACTTTTTAAATTGTCACGTAGATAAACAAACATCAATGTAAAGAGTTTTTTTTATTATTACTCTTGCAGATGCTCTTACTAATCTTGCAGTCTAACTTCCTTCTTTTATATATATATATATATATATATATATATATATATATATATATAGTCCGGATCATGTGTGGACTCCCGCACGCTATTAAAATGAGGACCTTTTTTTTTTAAACAATTAAAAAAAATTAATATTTTATGAAACTAAAATTTTTTCATAATACAGTGTTTTGGGCATGTTTAATATTTTTTCATAAAATATTAAACTTTTTTTTTAGTTATTTTTGAAAAAAAAAAAGCAAAATAAAAATCAGCAATTTAAGAAAATCCGAGAGTCCGGATAAGATCCTGTGTGTGTGTGTGTGTGTATATATATATATATATATATATATATATATATATATATATATATATATATATATATATATATATATATGTATGTTCTCCCACCTTCTTATAGAGCTGCCTCTAATTGAATGGAGTAGTAAAATAAACTCAATTGTACGTTTATATAAAATTGTAAAGAGAGCTAAAGCAACAATGACTTCACCCAAAGTTGAAGAATTTAGAAGGAAGTGGTTAGCATGAATTAAGTTTAATTTTGGGTATGTTTGTCATTTAACTAATAGAGTGCTGACACGCAGATGAGGCCCTATGTGTGTCAGCATTCTATTATTCAATTGACTAACTTATTCAAAAATAAATTTCATGCTAACCGGATCCAATTCAAAAGGAAATGGTCGTCGTGTTAACTGATTATGACTCTATTTGTAATAAACTTATAGGGGTAGATGGAAGATGATATATTTGTCGATAAATTTTATTTTAAAATTAAATTGAATTAATTTTATCTCATTAATACATCCTATTTTTATAATTATAAATTGTATAATTGAAATCGAAATTGGTCACTAATTTATTATATTAAATAACATAATTGTTTTAAAAATAAAAATAATCAACTCTTTTTTACTATTTTATCAACTTATAATTTTTTTATCAAAATTTTAATGGATAAAAATTATTTTAAAATTTTAATTGTGAAAATAGTTTTTATAATTCTAATTTTCTATTAACATAATTTTATCATTACTAACAAAATTATTAAAATTAAATAATCGATGTATTGAATGAAATTGAAAAAAATGTATAATACAGGAGAGTAAAATCCTGAATTGTGTTTTGCAATTGTAAGACCCCAACTTTTATAAATAAAGATGAATTTTCTATAGATATCATTTTTAAATATTATGGAGTTAATTTGGTATAATGTTATAGTTGTGGGTAATATTTATAAATTTTGTAAAGTACGCAAGTTGTTATATAATATTCGATTGGTCGGGGAATATTCGTTTTAACAGGGAATATTCGTACAACGACACAATCATTGGTGGACCCCACAAAGGAATTATTGTAGGATTGAGAAAACGATAAAAATATTTTATTAAAAATAACGGCGGAAGTTTTACCATTGTTACTGTTGAACTACTCGGTAGTAAAAGTACAGTAATACGTGTAGTTGCATAGTAGCACACGATATTGATTATTAATGCTTATGTGAGAAGTCACTCAGTTTGATTCCATTATTGTCAGTTAATAATATGAATTATTTAGCGATAATGACGTTTTGTTTTATTCGTATTATTAACGTAATAAAACAGAAATATCTTTTTATATAAAACAAAATACTTTGTTAAAGTTATTCTATAAATAGAATATATTATATTTTATTTAAAAGATTTTTCTTTAGATATGGACCGTCAGATTAAAGTAATCAATCTGGACCGTTCATGGATTAGTTACTATGCATTCTATTTTTCTATAAATAGCAGCTCATTCCTTCATTATTTCTTACGAATTCACTGAACTCTAGAGAGAGAAACTATAGAGAGAAACTATAGAGAGAGAAGAAGAGTATTCTGCTACTTAACTACTTCCTTACTTCAGCTCTTCTTTAAAACGGTAATGGGTGTTATTCTTTCTTATTCATGAAGAGAACTGTTGTTATTCCATTTCTTATTATTCTGTTGGAATAACCTGTATACGCGGTCTACCCTATACTTGGTGACATTCTTCTATTATTCTGTTGGAACATCCTGTCTGTGTGTTTTACACCGGACCTGGTTCCATTTTTATTATTATTCGGTTGGAACATCCTGTCTGTGTGTTTTACACCGGACCTGGTTCCGTTTTTATTATTATTCTGTTGGAACATCCTGTCTGTGTGTTTTACACCGGACCTGGTTCCATTATTTATTATTCTGTCGGAATATCCTGTCTGTGCGTTTACGCCGGACCTGATTCCATTATTTATTATTCTGTCGGAATATCCTGTCTGTGCGTTTACGCCGGATCTGGTTCCATTATTTATTATTCTGTTGGAATAACCTGTCTGTGCGGTCTATCGCATGCATGGTGATTTCTTTTGTTATTCCATTCTTTATTATACTCAGTTGGTTAAGTTTTGACTTCTATACTCCATGAAATTTGTGGAATATCCTTGACATTTGCGCTTCATCTAGTATCTATTCATGAAAATATTCTCCTGATCATTCTTGAATTTTACTCCACAAAGCAGTATCATGTTGACAATTTGGGCGTTATTAATTCCTGGATAAATTAATTCTTGAACTTGTTTTTATTGAATTCTTATATCATTGTCATCATCCTCATGTTTATAAAATGTTGAAAGTCATCTGTGGCCTGTAGTGCATAGATGGACTTGGTATGATTATGACCAGGGATTATTCGGTATAATCATGACCGTAATGTTACAAATGATGTGGTAAAAGTCCTCATTGGTCCGTAGTGCATTGATGGACAGTTGTTGGCATGATCATGACCATTAATGAATATACGAATATCCTTGGCCGTAGTGCAGGGGTGATTCGATGATGTGGATTATTTTATTAAGCTGAGTCTCAGCGATCACAGTGTTGGAAAATCTTTTAAATCATAAAAGATAGTAGAGTTTATTTTCTACTTGACTCTTTTAATGGATTGCTTTTTCCGCTGCAGTTAAACTTGATGTCTATTATATTTTATCAGTTTAACATTGTTGAAGGCTAATGATAATTTATTCTGCATTATCTTAGTCATAATATTTCTTACTGGGCTAGTTGAGCTCACCCTTTCTTTCACTGTTCTCTTCAGAAAATGAGAACGTAGCTGGGACAAGTCGGGGAACGGAGTGATGGTCCGAATGATAGTATTAGTTAGTAGTCCTCACTATTCTATGTAATGGTATGTTAATAAATGTAATGAGGACTCCTTTTGAGTATGAATACTCTCTAGAAGATAATATTTGTATTCAAACTCACAGTTTATGTTTTGTCGTATTGTACACGACAGTTGTATTAGTAAGTTGTATTTGTGTTCTGTACTATGTATCTGACGACCCAAGATGGGTGATGTATACCTAATTTTGGGGGCGTCACAGCAATAGTATTTTAACGAATGACAATTGTGAAATATATTTCAATACACAAAATCAAATTAGAGTATTAGGCCTGATTCATGATATTACATATTTCTTTAACAGAATTATCTATCATATATATTTACATAACTGATAACAATATAATTAATACATAAAAGCCTAATATATGTCATTTTTCCTTATATATGTGGTGTTATGTTATTGCATATTTTAGTGTGGTTCCAGACTTTCTATTCTGGCCCTTGATCTAACAGGTAAATTAATAGCTTTTCAATAAAGTTAATAAGTAGGTAAAATATGTTAAATTAATTTAATTAGACCACTAACCGGTTGAGTTTGTATTCCATTTTTAATTGTTTATTCTAAACAATGAATTTGTATTTCATTTTATTGCATGACCTTTTTTCTCCTTTAGTTTTTTTTTTCATTTTTATTGTTAAGACCTTTTTTTTTTGGTCTTATAGTTTGATTTTTCATTATTGTTTGATTTTTGCAATTGATTTGATTATATGTATTTATATATAAGGATAGATAATTGAAGAATTGAAGAATTGAAGAATAGAATAATAGATTTGATTTGAGGATGTTATCATTTCCAATTGATTTGATTTAAGGATGTCATCATTTATGTGTATTTATATATGAATAATGATAGAGACAAAAACTATTTTACAAACATTTTATAAACTGCTGATGTGGTATATTTCACCTCAACATATTGTGTAGGGCCAAATACTACATTGAAACAATTTGTTAATCAATATGCTGAGATAAAGTATGTCACATCAACAATTTATAAAATGTTTATAAAATATTTTGTATCTGTAGCATTAGTCTTTATATATAAATATTGATATATCAATATTTTTTTATGTACATAAATTTATGGTCGTGTACAGTAAGACTAGGCCTGGAGAAATATGGTTATGGGTTGGTTTTGGGTTTCAAAATATGGTTATGGTTCCATTTAAGAACTAAAATCATATTAACCATTTTTAATATGAGTTATGTGGGTTGAAACTATATGGTTATGGTTTAAATATAGGTCGATCCATATTTTAAATTTCAAACATACCATTATTATTATGATCCAATTAAATAAATTATTATTAGATATATCATTTATACATAATCACTAAATTTTTTTTTTGGAGGGAGTGAGGGTGGGCTGGGTAGGATGGGGTAGGGTTGGGTGCGGTAGGGGTGGAGGTGGTGTGGAGTGGGTGGTGTATACATAATCGCTTAATAATTTTTTTTTGGGAGGGAGTGTTGGGTGGGGTGGGGTGGGGTGAGGTGGCGTGGGAGTGGCATGAGTGGGTGGGTGGGTGGGTGGGGGTAGGGTGGGGGGGTGGGCGATGTATACATAATCGCTTAATATTATTTGTTTTGAAAAGGAGTGTTGGGTGGGTGCGTGGGGGTAGAGGTAGAGGGTGGGTGGTATATACATAATCGCTTAATATTAATTTTTTTTCGGAGAGAGTGGATGGGGTGGGGGTGGTGTAGGGTGGGACGGGGTGGGACGAGGTGGGGCGGGGTGAGGTGGGGGTGGGGGTAGGGTGGGGTGGAGATAAAGGGTGTATACATAATCTCATAATATTATTTTTTTTGTGGGAGTGGGGATAGGTGGGGTGGGGTGGGGTAGGGTGGGTGGTCGGGCGGGGATGGGTGGAGTTGGGTGGTGGGTGGGTGGTAAATGGTGTATACATAATCACATAATATTATTTTTTTTGAGTTTAGGTGGGGGGGTAAGGGGTGTATACATAATCACATAATTTTTTTTATGTGGGTTGAGGGTGAGGGTTGGGGTTGGGGTTGGGGTAAGGTGGGTGCGTGGGGCGGGGTGGATGCGTGGTTGAGCTTTTTAAATATGTAAATATGGGTAGAAAGAACTTTTGATTTGGATTTGGAATAAAATATGGGTCGAAAAATAGTTAATCCGGTTGGATCTATATTTTTTTTAAAAAATATGGTTCCAAACTTTACCCAACCTAAATAAATAAAAATAGTTAATCAACCCATTTGGTTCCAGTTAATATGAATTGACCCGACAGTTAACCAACTATATTGTCAAGTCTAAGTAAGACTCAAAAATCAAACTAACAACCTCTCGTCCTCTCGTCCTCCTCTGGGTATATATATATATATATATATATATATATATATATATATATATATATATATATATATATATATATATATATATATGATCAAGTAAAGGATCCCTTACTTTCTTAAAATGAGGAACTTTTTTTTTTGTTTTTTTTTTGGTTTTTTTAAAACAACTAAAAAAAAAGTTTAATATTTTATAGAACTGAAATTTTTCCATAATACAATGTTTTGGGCGTGTTTTGAATACCTATACCAAAAAGTGGTGGTACAGTCTGCCCAGACTGTACATACATGTTTTGTTATACGTACCCAAATCACACCCAAAATACTGTATTATAAAAAAATTTCAGTTCCATAAAATAATAAACTTTTTTTTAGTTGTTTTAAAAAAAAAGGAAAAAAAAAATCCCACATTTTAAGAAATTAAGAAATCCCTTACCTGATCCTGACCCTATATATATATATATATCGATCTCACACCATACTTATTATAATATGTTGTGTGGAATCACCTAAATCTTTTTTATTTGAATTGAAAGCACACATGCAAGATTTAAAAGATCAATAAATCTCCATTGAACCATTTTATACATCAATCTCAGTGGATAGCTGTCAGTGTAGCAGTTATTGAATACTATTTTAGTTTGATTTTAATGGTAAAATTGATTATTTTTAAAATAAATAATTAAAAATATTTATATAGAATATTTAAATTCTAAAACTTGACATTAATAGTTTACTTTTTATAATGTATTATAATCATAATCTCTAGGCCTATTGATCATGAAAGTCAAACTATTTATTGAACATAGAGATTATTACGAATGTTTGACCGTAAGAAAATTTGAGACGGAGACTCGTTTTGTCACAAAACGAGTGGGTTATTTCTAAGAGGAGCCAACAAAAAGAGTCGTTCTAGGGGGGACCGGCCTTTTTTGATTGGGGTAGTGATTGGTCGGATTTTTTTTTGTTTTTGACTATAAAATAATGGCTTAAATATGATTTATTACCCTAAACTATAGGTCATATTCCACTTCGGTGATCCACCTTTCAATTTTGTCAATTAGGTGATTGAACTATCAATTTTTTTCGATTTCATTTAATTGGGTCTGCCACGTCAGAAATCGCTGACGTGGCATCCTAATAGGCAGCAGGAGTGGTTATGTGTAAAAATATTATATATTTTTAATGAGATCAAAGGACAAAAAGGTAAAATAACAAATAAAACAACTAAAAATTACACAAATAATATAAATTAGTTGTATAATTATTTATTTATAGTTATATAAATAATATAAATTATTATATAAATAATATAATAATTATTTTTATTAAAAAAACTGCGCTTTTGTATTTTTTTATTAAAAAAATTGTGTTTAATATTAATGATAATAAAAATAAAAATAAAAGTACAATTTTTTTTAATAAAAAAAATAATAATTATTTATTTAAAAAAACAACCAACTGCGTTTTTTTAAAAAAAATAAAGCAACTGTGTTTTTATTTTTATTATTTTTAATAATTATTTTTATTAAAAAAAAACAACTGCGTTTTTTTTAATTAAAAAAAACAGCATTTTTTTTATTATTACAAAAAATTATAGTTTTTTTTATTACAAAAAAACTGCATTTTATTTTTATTATCATTAATATTAAACACAATTTTTTTTAATAAAAAAATTAATAAAACGCAGTTTTTTTAATAAAAATAATTATTTTTAATAAAAATAATTATTATATTATTTATATAATAATTTATATTATTTATATAACTATAAATAAATAATTATACAACTAATTTATATTATTTGTGTAATTTTTAGTTATTTTATTTGTTATTTTACCTTTTTGTCCTTTGATCTCATTCAAAATATATAATGTTTTTACACATAAGCACTCCTGCTGCCTATTAGGATGCCACGTCAGCAATTTTTGACGTGGCAGACCCAATTGAATGAAATCGAAAAAAATTGATAGTTCAATCACCTAATTGATAAAATTGAAAAGTGGATCACCGAAGTGGAATATAGCCTATAATTTAGGGTATTAAATCATATTTAAGCCTAAAATAATTAATGTAATTTATTAAAATTGAAATTTTTACAAAATACAGTAATTTAGACGTCTTTTTGGATACATGTAACAAACAGGGTTATACAGTCTGTACAATCCTGTTTTTTACGTGTATCTAAATGACACATAAATTACTGTATTTTATAAAAATTTCAATTCTAATAAATCACATTAATTATTTTATAGTCAAAAGCATAAAAAAAAAAAATCCGACCGGTCACCACCCCGGTCAAAAATTCCCCGTCCCCCTAGACTTTCTGCAACAAAAATGGTCAGTCTCAGTCATGTCATGAAGAGAGGGAACAATACAGAATATATATAGGAGTATGAATTATAGTATTATACAAGAAATTATTAAATTCACAACAGAAAATATTATTTTCACAATAAAAATATCACTATAGATTCTATAGCGACGGTTTTCACCGTCGCTATATATCTACAGCGACATTTTTGTTGTGAAAATAATAAAAAGTGTTGTGAATTTAATAATTTCCTATTATATATTGTCTACAAAACTTTATATGGACATTGATACAGTAATATGGTTGATGGAGGTCGAAAGGAGAAAAATTGAGCCCGCAAAGTTTAAACAATAAGTCTACTATTACATAAAAATTGTTCACATACTATTCACATACACTTACATGCATATTAGTATGGTCCACATGTAAAGTAAGTTATGTGAGTCATATCAATATATATGTGAATATATGTTAACAGTACTATGTAAACGGGGGTTTATGTGATAATAGGATTACTCAAATTCAAATGTTAGCAGCAAATGCAACGTATTCATGTATAAATGAAATATAGTTATAGTCTCATAGACGCTGGCATGGGTCCATTTTATTGTAGATGACAAATGAAGGGAAAGACATAGGCAGATAGTAGACACGGTTTGTAAGATTGACCATCAACATATAATGGATGTTGGAGTTATCTGGGGGCCCGATTGGTTATTCCATGTTTGTCTTTATATTGGCTTTGTACCTGTGCGTTGTTTTCCGCGCACATGTGAAAAATATTTATGTAAAAATATTACTCCTTCCGTTCCTTAATATAAGTCAATAATTGTAAAACATTAAATATACTATCAATTGTCTATATTATCCTTGTATTGAAAAAAAAAATTATTATTTATTGGACAAAAAATAATGAGAGAACCAAATTTATAGTTATTACTTAGGGTAATATTAGAAAATAAGTAATTAATGCTTACTTGAAATTCTCAAATGACTTTAAGAACAAAAATATTTTTCTAAAACGACCTATATTAAGGAACGGAAGAGTAATTTTCTAAACGATGGATGATATTTGAAGGGAATTTAATGAGGATTTGCAAGGCTCGAACAATGATGGTGTTTGTTAAAACGTACAGACCCCACACCACAACACAAATGGGAGGTACAAAGGCTATAGGAAGTAGATTGGGTTCATTGAATTCTCTCATTCAAAGTTTGTTTTGTTTTAGAATGTGTTAGAAGGAACTAAAGTTTGATTTCATTTTGCCCGGTTTATTCTACCAGACAGTGGGTGGTGGGTGGTGGGTGGTGGGTGGTGGGTGGGGGTAGGGCTGCGCAAATTCCAATCCGAACTTTAACAAAATCGAACCGAACTCGAATACTAAAAATATGAACTTTAACAAAATCGAACCGAACTCGAATACTAAAAATATAAATGAGTCGAAAGAGGTATCCGAATTCGTCTCGAAACGTTAAATCAATATCCAAATTCGACTTGAATTCAAATTGTATTTAAAAAAATTTACTTAGATTTCGACTCGACTCGAATATTTATTACTCGAATTCGACACGACTCGGATCAAATTATATTCAAAATACTCGTGAACTTCAACTTCAAGCTCAAATTCAAGTCTCCACATAATAAATAGCTTTATAATAAATATAATTATAAAATAAAATTTGTTACTTTACTTCGAAATGAGAAAATATATTTAGTATTACACTTTATAAATATAAAATCACAATTAAAATTAAAAACAAAACATAATAATACTTAATTAATTATCCTAATTTGATTTAATTTTGAATGTATTATAAGAAAATGTATCAAGTATTTAATCGAATTTGTTTCAATCGAGTATGTATCGAATCACAATCGAGAATTCTAATAGTTTGAATTTTAAACGAGTCAAGTATAACCTTACTTAAATTTTACTCATATTTTTTTTCGAACTATTTTTATGCTCGAATTTAGTTCGTATTATTAACGAATCTGAGTCTCAGCTCGTATTTTTTAAAGTCGAGCCCAAACTGTTTTATTCGTTTACAGCCTTATCAAACACTTAGTCGAACTTGAACATGTACGTATAACATGGTCGAACCAACGCACATGTGTGAATCGTTAGCTGTTCACGAACAGTTCGCGAGCATAGTCGAACAATATCATGTTTGCGAACATCTAAACGTTCACAAACAAAACTCGTTCGCGAACAACTCATTAACATATTCAAACTTGAGCATCTCACGAACATATTTGTATTTAGAATTTAAAAACATTAAACATGTAAGAAATACAATTCGAACTCGAGCATCTAACAAAGTCGAACCAAATCGTTCACGAACAAAGTTGAACCGAATCACATAGTTCGCAAACATGTTTGATCGAGTAATCGAACACGATACCATGCGCAAACTCGACTTGACAATTTAATCAAATTGAACTGAACTCAAACTGAACCTGTTCGATTACGGTTAAGCATGTTTGCATGCCTAGGTGGAGGTAATGACAAAACACAATATGGTAAATAAATCATGACAAATAATGAATCCTGGCAGTCCGTATATGCAATTTATAGAAATGAGTTGGTATATTTGTACAATAGAGAGTAGCAAGTGTTGTTCAGATGGATTATCTGCTTGGAATTCAAATCCATAAATAGTACATGCGATGAAATTCAAAGAGTAAAAAAAATTTGAAACATGCTACCTACTACGAATTGAATTCTATGCCTGCATATATGTGATGCATTCTAATGCACCCGACTTCTATAGTACCTTTCATGCGAGGTCTATTTTAGCTTTTTTATAGTTATTGTAAAATGTACAATACTGAATTCCCAGGTTGGATTTACCACCAACCAAATAAATGCCAAAACAACTCAATAAATACCATTTTACAATACTGAATTCCCAGGTTTTAGATTTACCACCAACCAAATAAATGCATAATAAACAATATATAGTGTCATAATTCAGAAACTACTTATGAAAAAAAATAAAACATATGTTATACATATGGTGAGGCAAGCACATGCTTGTTGCAGGTAAGTAAGCATATGCACACTCTGCCCACATGCACAGAGACCAGTCACCCAGCCTAGGCTCTTTTGTAACTGGAAGTTAGAGTCAACATCCTTTAAGGAATCAGAATTGACAACCTGATTACCCAGAGTTTTCAGCATCTACCCTCTAACTAACGGATCCCAAGTAGCATTATTCACATCAAGTGATACATAGATCATTAAATTTTACAACTTTTATTCTTTTATTTTTTTGGTAATGGTTAAACTGCCAGACTTTAAACTACGAAATTCCTTGAAGGAAAACAACTTCTGAAGAACCGGATGAGAGGAAACTGAAATGGACCTCTATTTTATGTTCATAATTAAAGAGAAGATTGTCAATTGGTCATAAACATATGGTATTTTAAGGAACTGAACATATATGTTAGCCAAACAGTTTTGAAAAGCATCACAGCAAAGTCATTTGGAAAACTTGTTTTGCTAAGGAACGCTGAGGTGAAATTTCTAAGAACAACAAAACAATCATGGGCAAGATCCTTCAACTGCTAAAACTTTTCCCTTCCAATTGTTTGTCCATAGTTGTAATCATTTAAAAAACTTGTTTTTGCTCACGAACAGAATTCTTAATTCTCAAGTAGAAAAGCTCAGGATGAACAAAGAAGTTAAAGGTATGGATATATTTTTCTCTTAGGTCATGCTTGTTTGCAAAGATTATACTTCCGAAACTATATTCCCATGAATTATAATCTCAAGACTATAAATCCTAGAATTAAATAGTCTTAGTCACATGTTTGTTTTTCATGGGATTATTAATGGGATAACTTAAAATAATCTCATATTATGTTTGTTTTATCCAAAATTATTTAAAATATTGAATAAAAACTTACCATTTGAATTATTATACCCTTACCACTAATAACAAATATGTCATATTCTCATTAGTTTGAGTATAGATAGATAGGATAAGATACATCAGTCTTTTTAAACAAAGTTAAAAGTTAATTTTGTTCACAAAATTTTAGTATCAAATGTTAGGGATTATAATACATAGTTAGACATGGTATTAAATAATCCCTCTTTCAAGACATTTTATCATCCTAGACTAATAGTCCAAATCTATTTTTAAAAACAAACATGAGAAATGGGATTAATAGTCCAATCTCCAAGTGTAATATTTGCAAACAAACATAGCCTTAGAGAAAAATAAATTTATGAATCTAAGGTAGTAATGCACAGGAATGCCAATTACTGAGTTGTCAAACTTTTTACAATTATCTATAGTTAATGGCAAAAATACAATAAAAGAGAAAACACAGGTTAATAAAAGAATGAAGATAAGATGAACCAAACAATATACCTGGAACTTCAGGAAGTCTTTCATCTCATAGACCCACGATAGGGAAATCATTCTAGAAAGGTATTCTCAATTTCTACCATCCACATCAAACCCAGACCCTGTCCAGCCTCGTCCAGCAGATCCTCTACCCTTAGGTATTGCTCCGATTCCCTTTCCTCATCCTTGGATTAGATTTTTCTTCTTCCTTCCTTCACCGTCAACTTGATGATGTTGATTGTTGCCATTCAGTAATGGAACATTTCCGACATTTCCTTGATTGGATACGTTTCCAGGTGATCCACCAGAGCTTTCCAATGTACTAGGAACTGATGCTACAACAGAAGTTGTCGCACTCTGTACAGGTACCACTGGATTCCCATCCTAAAAATGATATTAAGTTCAATATTATAGCAATTTCTAATGTATGTTTATGGTCATGCATGTTAACAAAAGCATGATCAAAAGGTATCGTTTGTGACCCCACTCATGAGATGAAGTGTGCATTCAGTTCGCAAGCAGCATTAATAAAAAAAACCTTGGCAATCAGGTACAATTTTTCTATGCATAGGTCAATAAAGCTTCAGTAATGTTCTACAATCCACTGCAGAGAGTAAAAGAAATAGTCCAAACTATATAGACAATTACATAATTAATGCCTCCATATTCTGCATGTAACATTTGGATACTTCTTCACCAGCCAAAGAAAGCAACAGTGGAAGTTATGCTATTCTATGGGCTGATAAATCTCCATGCTTGTTTCGCAATATAAGATACACGAAACTTCAACTTGTTTGTCTATTGTTTGATGATTACTGCTTATATCATATTTTCAACAACGAATGTACACAAATGATTTTGCCTGGACAACATACTGTCATTATGATACCAACCCCCCCCCCCCCAACCAAACAAATGAAAAATGAAAAATAAAATAACTGCTCCTTCCTTTCCTCACCCTCTCTCACACAGTGCTCTTGTCCATGCACATAAACAGATGATCAAATGACTGCAGAGCAAATTTGGAACACCAAATTTGCAAGTCCAGCAACTCTTATGTTCTTCTAAAACCCTTCAGTTACTTATCAATACATCATTTTATCTGTGTGCATACACAGTTTTGATAAGTCATCAAAAAAGACAGAAAAATTAATTGATAAGAATTGCTCAAGCCAACTCTATTATCTTGAAATAATCATACTATAGAGTCCCCATAAGCTCTGATAAACTATCAAATGTCAGTCTCTTCTATTCAACGAGTCAGTAAGAGCCTATAAGTACACCAGTAGGTCCACTTGCAAGGGATGAAGTAGAGAAGATGAAGCCTGTTTACCATTTATTCATTACTTCCAAATCTCCTCTCTTGGGGGTAAAAATATGTATTCCGAGGACTGAGGGCTAAGGTCAATAATTAAAGAAGTTGTGGAGGGTGAAATTTCAATAATGGTGTATACTTCCATATTGTACAGCAACAAAGGGAAGAGGAGTTTGTTTGTCTGAGGTAATTTAATAATATCACCTTTTGATTTTCGAAAAAGCATGCAAGTGAGAACTTCTTTGAATCTGGAGCTCTGTGATAATTTTCCTTAATTTGTAATCTCAACTTCAATTGTTTTTTGATAAAAGAAGAATTTTTATTAGATTAAAAAAGAGAATACAAGCATAGGGGAAACAAGTCGTCAGCCCACCCACCCTCCAGGAAATGGAAAAAAGAAAAGAGAGCAACTTTCCAATCTCTACACATATCAAAAACGGAAATTCCACTAAAGGCACGCATAGCACAGGCCCATAAACAGGCAAAGAAAAGGAACCTATCTCGAAACAAATATAAAGATTGAATATTTTATTCACATGCAAGAACTGAATAAGAGCTTACATAAGGAAAGGAGGTGGATGATCTGCTTGGATTTAAAGCCTCCAGTCAACTTTTTAGTTCCTCCAGTCTGGCAAACTGTGCATTGTTGCTTTCTTGAACCTACTTAGGATGATTATGTCAAGAGAAAAGAAGATAAAATTTAGCTAGACATTGGTATTTAAAAATTATTTCTATTAAAAATATGTACCAGACAGTTTAAGTCTTCTCACAGCTTCTGCTTGATTGCTTCCTCATCCTTTACAGCATTTGATGCGTCTTCACATGCCTAGAATGCAAGCAAAACTTTCCATTAGATGAAAGAGTGAAACAATTTCTGCACTACCAACATAGTTTGAGTATATCTCCCAGATGTTGAAAATTGAGAACATTGTGATTCTAAGCACGGGAAGAAAAGGACGAAAATCATTGAAAACGAAGAATAAAATAAGAAGTTAGTTTCTATTTGCAGTAGATAAAATGTAAGCTTTGTACTTGATTCCTGATAGAAAAAAGAATATTTTTGAAATACAGCACTAACAAATTGTTGGCTAATTATACCATTTTGAAAAGTTGCCTTTCCCTCTAGCTTGCACCATGTTTGGCAAGAAATGTAAAACCTTACACCTAGATCAGATGAGAAACATGTCTAGATAACACCATGGTTCTTATAGTTTCCCTCACACCTTGCGATGCTTACACCTATCGCCCAAATTGTGGTTCCCAATGTTGCTTGAGCATTAAATAATGTAGCGCAAATGTGTATGTCGAAACTTTAAAATTGAACTAAGACTATAATTCAGATATGAATGATCTATAAACAACACCATGGCAGTTACCAAGCTGTGGGTGGCGATGTTGACTGGTTGCTGAAGGAGGGGGGAGGGGAGGTGTGCCATATTCACAGAAAAATAAATAATTCAAAGGTGTATATGGTTTTGACCTGAAACTTCAAAACAAATCTAAGACAAATTATGTTCTCTGTTGGCTTTCAGATAAAATAAAATTACTGATGTTTACTTAAAATTTAAAGGTCCAAGCCTTTTCTAAAGAGCTGAAATAGCTGCACTGATTGTGCAGTAATTAACTGAATATAATAGCAGCCCATTTACTACCACAAGACACCGAGAAGATACAACACAAATATGCTAATCATTTGACAATGGTATTCAAAACTCAAAAAGCGAGAAATCAATAACTTCAGAAAGCACAATAAAAAGGCAACAAGAAGTATAATCTGATTTCTGGAGCATGTTCCATGATGATTGGATAGAATGCTGTAAAAATATTAGACAAGTATTCTTGAGTCTGATGAAGAAAACAAACCTTTCGTGCTTGTTCTTCCCGCTTAGCAAGGCATATTTTCTCAGTTGCCATTTCGATTTTCTTTCTCATGTGTTCAATTGCTGAGGTGTATTCATGCATGAGAGGAATGGAAACACAACCGTAATTATTAGAAAATAAAACATCACAAGATTTCAAGTTTAGAAAGATCTTGTTATGACAACACACCTACCTGCTTTCTTTGGTCCGGCTGTAAGTTTCATCTCCAAATTAAGATTTGCAAGCCCTTTTTCAACATCAAGGATCTTGGAATAATTTTCTTGAATATATCGGAGAAGAAGTATCAAAAGAAGATCAGGCTAAACACCAGGTAAAAAGAATCTGACATTAGAGAACGAAGAAAATATTCATTAGAAAGAAACCATTGCAATAGTAAATACTTGTCGATGTCTTAATAAGCACAAGTAGAAGCCAAGAACAAAGATTTAACTACAAAATGTAACAGACCAAATCTGATCGTCTGATTAATTTACTCAAACTAGAAGCCTAGATTTAAGCACCAAAAGGAAGAGAGAAATAAGGAGGCGGGGGATTTTAATATATTAACAAACTAATGCTTCATATTTGAGGTGCTAGCAGCATAGCCTCAAGTAAATTAAAACCTTTCATCCAGTATCTAAAGGCAATTTCCCTCAGACACTTCCATAAAACTTAATTTGGCGCATGCAAAACACAAGGCCATTATGCACAGAACCAAACCCCATAAATGCCAAGTGGCACTAAACCTGAATTCTACTTAGAAATATTTGATATCTCCTCACTTAGATTACTACAAACCACAGCAATCCTGTCATATTCTTTAGGCTCTGAGCCCAGATATCTCTCTTAGTTCATTATTTGGTCCGTAAATTCACTGACCAACAAAAATATTACAACTAATCTTTCTTTAACTGTTTTCAGTATCTTAAGATAAGAAAATTTGTTTTTAAGCCAAATAGATAAACTAGGATAAGAATATAAAAAAGATAAGTTGCTGAATCTCATTACTTCCCTTCTACATTTTCACACTCTAAAAAACAGAATTTATTATTTTAATTTTGAGAGAAAGCAATCATCAAATTTAATTCAGCATTAGACATGGGAAACAAGAATTCAAAAGATGAGTTCAAACAAATTTTAATAAAGAACAATGAAAGTAACAACAGATCAAAATGCAAAATAAATGGAACATACTTCCTCAATTGGAGTTGCTCTTCTTCAATTATCTGACATAACAACAAACAAAAAATACAGCAAAAATAATCAGTAAAAATTCACCAACACACGGAAACACGCTAGTGAGAGTGGAATTAGGATGCTCAACATTTCAAATGAAATGGAGATTCTCCATTTCATTTTATGGTCTAGATTTAAAATGCGTTTGGGAATATAAAAACAATGAAGACTCCATTTCATTTGAAATGGAGAGTATCCTAGTCTTCTCATTCTAGGAGCTAACAGAAGACTCCCTAGGAAGACCGTCTGGTCCGATCTCAGGAAGCAACAAAGGTCTCGGATTATTAATATTGGCATTATCGCTATTAGAAGCCATTTTTGGACCTTTGAAAGGATTTCCTCTCCCTAGGTTTGCGTTCGTGGAGGATCAAGTTCAACGCACTCTGTGTGAAATTTACCCTCTGGGTACTTATCATTTGTTTATGATTTCGATATTTTCTTTTTATTAGAATAATAATTGAATTATTATTTTTTAGTTTCTTATTTATTTTAAATTTAACTTACAGATTATTAATTCAGAGATAACAAAATAATTTAATATCATTTTTAATTAGGTATTACTAGTATAATTCCATCAAAAGAGATTAAAATATCAAAAACAAAATTAACCTTCACTTTTTCTAATATAATTATTGTATCCTTAGTCAGACTTTTTCAATTCAATTCCGAAGTGCTGCTATAGTTTATTTTTGATCCTGGATTCCTGGTGTATTAAATATAGTGAATACTCACCCTCTGAATTGTTTGTTATTTTTTCAAATTTAAATTATAATTTAAAATATATTAATCTGGTGTATTTGAATTGTTGTTTCTTAATATAAGTTGTTTTAGAATTTTAAGTAAATATTAATTGTTTAGTTTCTAATATTATCCAAAATATTAAATATAATTTTGGTTCTCTTACTATTTTATATTCAGTAAATAATAATCTCTTATTTCAATACAAGAGTAATATAGACAATTGATATTATAGTTAATACTATACAATTATTAGCTTAATGCTTATGTATAACCCTAAAACGACCTATATTAAGGAACATATGGAGTAATACTAAGGATGAAATTTTGTTAGGACAATGAGATAAGATAGGAGTCGTATAAAAAAAAAATAATATATTCTCTTAAAAAGTTGTAAATAATAAATACAAATTAAAACAAATTTTTTCTTTTAAAATATCACTTATTTATGAACTAGCACTGCATGAATGGTGAAAAATTCAAATTCATTTATATTTTGTTAGAACCATAAATTTTGTTAGATAGTTGGAGGGAGTATAATATAATCTACCGGAAGGATTGAAACACTCTCATGGATCGACTAAATATGGTTTACCTTAGCGGAGATGCTCTCAAAAATCAAAATTTCTCCCTCCCTCCCTCCCTATTACATCTTTGTCTTCTTCTTCCCCTTCCCCTTCCAAAACTTTCACCGAATCCGAAGGTCGACGAAGGTCCTATATCTCTCTGAATATAATTTTCATACATAATTTTTATAATCAGTGTCTCATTATTGGTTTTTTAATTTAATTTAATTATTATTAGATTAATTCAGTTTCAACGAAGCCAATTGCAGGTCAAAAAACTGGAACTAGTGGTCTTCGAAGAAGGTATATTTTGTTTTGTTTAATAGGCTTTTGTTTTGCTTTATCCGAGGTTTTTTTTCTTAATAATCTGAACGTGAAGTGGTGTTTTTACCATAGGTCAAAGTGCTTATGGAAGAAAATTACCTTGGCAATTGGATTCAGGTTTGCTATTTTTACATGTTTTAGCGGCAAATATCGTATTTGAATGTTAGGGTTTATATACGTATGAAGGACTAATATGGATAGGCACTGTTTGATTCATTGCCACAGGAAGATTTTCAGAATGGCTTGTTAGTGTTAGGACGTGATGGTCGGTATTTTAACAAAGAAGCTGCACAGGTCTTTTCCATAATGCGGCACATCTAATTATGTGTTTTTTTTAATATTTTACAATTTGTTCGTAGTATTTCTTCTTATTGTGAATTGGATTTGGAATGCAGATAATTATTAAAATTGTTGCTGGGAACGGCGTTGGTAAAATATTGGTTGACAAGTGAGTGTTTCTATTTTTAATTGATGTTATTGATTTGTATTGCTCTTTTGTTGGATCAATATCATTTGAATATAAGCTGTTTCTGAGTATAAAATATTGCGCTTTAAAGTTATTCCTTATGTTTCAATTTTTAAGTTGGTTTTTAGATGTATGATCAGATGATTATCGGCCTTGAAAGTTGGAAACATGTTTGTTTGTCAGACAACATTTATTTCAATTTGAAAGTCTACATTCCCAACCCAAGGAGAGTACCAATGTTATTCCCTGAACTAGTATTCAATTTGAAAGTCTACATTCCCAACCCAAGGAGAGTAGCAATGTTATTCCCTGAACTAATAAAGCAATATTGATTTATACTTGTAAGTTTGTACAATGTGAACGAGGTGAAATGATCCTGATATATAGGGTCGAAAGTATTAGATTAAGCTTTCACATGGAAAATAGCAGATCCTTGATAAAGGAGCCCATTCAGAAATCAATTTGTTTATTAAATCTTCGTGTTTGTAACTATGTATAAGAGAGAGACAAACTTAATCCCTTAAATGGAGCAGAGAGAAAGAGAGCTACCACAACCACATGGTTATTAGTGTATAGAAACCAGAAAAACATTCTATAAACATGAATGTGTTTGGATCATGCAAGATCAAAGGAGGGATGTTTTATATGTACCAGTAAGGTGGATGTGTGGGTATACAAGGTTGGTTAAGATTGGAAATAAAAAAATTTGAAAGAAAGGTTGGAGTGGCATTGATCGAGCAGAAGATTAATGAATATTGGTTGAGATGGTTTGGTACTTTGGTCATTTTCAACGTCGACCTTTAGAAGCACCTATGAGAAGATGAATCCTGTATGAGGAGTTATATATAAGAAAAGGGAGTGCGAGATCAAGAATTAATTGGGATAAAGTGGAAGGTAATTTCCATATTAGAGGCCAAGTAGGTTGGAACCTTTTTTTTTTATGTTTATTATTATTATTTTAAATAATATTATTGCATTTTTTATGTTTAAATTTTTAGTTTATTATTATTATTTCATTTCATATCTTTTATTTTAGTTTGTTTTTTTGATCATTGGAAAAATAACCATACTTCTTTTTTCTCTTCTCTCTCTTCTAGTTTATTATTCCAAGAGAGAGTTGAGAGATTAATTAAAACAAAAAAAAGATGATAATAAAGTAGTTAAGATGAGTAATTTGGAGATAATTTTTTTTTCTTAATAGTCGTGTACAAGGTTATCAGATACTTTCATTGACCAAGCGAACCGAGTATTGGTACTTGTTACCTAAACATGATACTCTTACGTACCAATACTCTAAATTTAACGTACCGAAAAATTCCTTTGTTATTTTACTTATAATTGCACAAATGTCAATATTCTACTTAGTATTGGATACTCAAGCAATTCATTTGTACCAACTTATATGTAAAACAATAACTTGTTGATTCAACTAATTTTTTTTTATTAAACTTAGGTTTATTACATTTAGATTCTAGGAGAATTCCCATCTATAAGAACTTATATAAAAACACCGTAGCGTATCACGTTTTAATTATTTAGCATACCACGTACCCGTCATAGTATTGCATACCAAAACGAACCACATTTCAAGTAACACTGGGCGTATATTTTCAAATTAGGACAACTAAACTTGGATGGATGGAGTATAATATTAATATTTTTCTCTCTCTCTGTCCTTTTTTTATTTTAAATTTTATTAAATTATGAGTGGGTAAGCTTTTCTTATATAGATTGATGTGTTTTAACCACACACATCTATTCTTTATTATATGTGGGATTCTTATTTTCAGCCTACGGCAAATTACGTGGGATAAAAAATGGTTTTTTGAGTTGAATACTATCTGAGACATGTGCATCAGTTTATGTAATTTATTTAATAATATCTTCTGATTTCTGTTACTAATTTATCATCATGATATTTTCCCTCTAACTATGAGTTGTATCACATAAATTATTGTAACTATTTATTTACACAAATCCATTTTTGACTGCATAATCGACTCTCTTTTTATGTTTTTGGTTGCGTAAACTAATTGTGAAATCTCATCATTGAAATCTTTGAAGGGAAGGTATCATGTCAACACCTGTTGTTTCTGCAGTAATAAGGAAGAGAAAGGCAAGAACATATATATTTCTTGCTATTAGCATTTATTCATCTTATGTACGAAACTTTTTTCTTTACCGTTTACTCTTCTTTTTGCCTATTAAAATCAATTTCACAGGCCAATTGTGGGTTTATTATGAGCGCAAGCCACAATCCTGGTAGGCCTGAGTACGATTGGAGCATCAAGGTGTGATGTAGGCCGAGAATGGGAGAAGGAAGAAAAGAGATTCAAAGGACATAATTAGGTTAAAAGCCATAAGCATAAACACAAGGCTTAAAATTCAATAATAATCAATCATTCAATAATTCATAATGATTGATTACAAGTGTTTATACAGGAATAGGTAAAAACCCTAATACTTGAGGCTAAGTACAACATTAAGTAACCTAATTAAATAAGGAAATAAAATCCTAGTAATTATTTACTAATTTAAATAATTAATATTATAGAGTATTCTACTAATATAATTAAATAAATCCTAATCTTATCTGCTAAAAAACTAATTAAATTAAAATCATCCATGAATAATAATACATAATAACCTAATAATATTAAATTTTTTCTGCTTCCATCGTCACCATTTTCCTCTCCTTTAAAAATAACTCGTCCTCGAGTTTTGAAGTATAGAATAATCCGTATTCCATGAACCGGACTCCAAACATGCAAGAAATTTTGGTCCTCCTTGTAGACATATTGGGAAGTAGAAAACAATAAATAGTGAACTTCTTTGTATTGCATGTTGTTGGATCTCTTGTTGATAACGAGATCAATGACCTTGATAATTGGTTTCTTCATATAGATTATCAAGTTGCTTTGAGAATGCATCATCTACTTGCTGCTCGCTATTGCTCGTTGTATTCACAACTTCAACTTTATCTTCACATGACTTGTCATTGAGTTGCGGAATTTCTTCATTCGGCACTTTCACTGCATCTTGTTGAACTTCCTTTTTAGGCTTGAATAGAATTAATTTGATAGTACAATGCTCATGTTTAAAAGATTATATATCATCCTCTTCATGATCCACATTTAAGCATTCAATCCAATCCTGACCCAATAAAATATGTTCAACATTCATGGGTATAACATCGCACCATACTAAATTAGAATATACGTGCATCTGAATTGGAACTAAATATCTTTTTGTAATGTGAAAATAAGTATTACCTAGCCAAGGAATAGTGTAAGGTCTTGGGTGCGGTTCAACAACAAGGTTTAATTTTTCCATTGCACATGGAGACACAACATTGATTGTAGATTCTTCTTCGATGATAATTTACACCGTTTTCCTCCACAACGAAGAAAAGTATGGAAAGTAGTGTTATGCTTTGAAGAAAAGTCTGAATGAAGTTTCGGGATATCTAGTTCCATGAAGTAATTTAATTGTGGGCTGATTTGAACTTGACAAAAACTTCAGGGGTTGAATTGAAAATTTCAGAAACTTTGGGGACTGTATTGAAAATTTCAGAAACTTTGGAGGCTGAATTGAAAATTTGAGAAACTTTGGAGGTACGAATATGTAATTTTACCACAGATGAACAGTACTCTTGTAGTATATTTATCTTTGGATAAAAAATTGGGATAGATTTGTGACTACGTTGTTGTCTCGGATATTGTTGAACTTCGACAATTAATGGTGGCCAGAAAATTAGGATAGGAAGAAATTAGATGAAATTTAGAAACTTTTGGCTCTTGATACACTATGATATAGGGCAAGGGTGGAGGAAATAAAAAAGAAGATTCAAAGGAGATAATTAGGTAACAAGCCACAAGCACAAGGCTTAAAATTCAATAATAATCAGTCATTCAATAATTCATAATGATTGATTACAAGTGTTTATATAGGAATAGGAAAAAAACCCTAATACTTGGAGGCTAAGTAAAATATTAACTATTAAGTAACCTAATTAATAAGGAAATAAAATCTTAGTAATTATCTACTACTTTAAATAATTAATATTCTAGAGTATTCTACTAATATAATTAAATATAGCCTAATATTATCTACTCAATAAACTAATTATATTAAAATCATCCATAAATACTAATACATAGTAATAACCTAATAATATTAAATTTCTTCTGCTTCCATTCTCATCAAGGTAGCATTCTGTTGCTCATATAGTTTCTAACATGATATGATAAAAGTTTTTTTAATACTTATATGTATATTCATTAGCTATCTATACGTTGAACACTTTCCTACTTTATTCAAGTTTTACAAAATCACTTGTGTTTGTGATGTTAACAAGAAAGATGATATGTTAGGATAAACCTGAGTTGGTGCCAGATCTTGAAGATCTTGTTTAGTTTGTATGTCAAGATCAACTTTCAAAATAGTCTTTTTGTAATAGATTTTTGTGGTTTACAATGGTTGTACTAACCTATTTGCAATTTCATTACCTGAGATTCTTCATGCAAAATATAATATTTTCCTTCTTTGTTAATGACCTAGTTTAATTATTGTATGGGCAACAAGCACCTGAATCTCTTACTGATAAGATTTGTGGGAACACTGATGGGGACTCCAAGTCAATAAGAAGAGATTTTTTTATATTTATTATTTAAAGTTTTTATTATGTTTAATATAAAAGTAGTTGATGTGATTTATGCATTTTATTTATTAGTGGGGATTTAGGACATTAATTAATGATTAGGAATTATTAATGAGGGTATTTTAGTCTTTTATTACTTTTATTATTCTCAAAGTAATATTAGGGTTTTGAGTATATTTAAATAGTGATGTAATCCCACAAGTTTTTTAGACTACATACTATTTATATTGAAGTTGATTATTTTATTTATACCGTAGATGTATTTTATCCATCTTAGTGTTGATACGTGGAGTTGATACACTTGAGAGATTTTAGTAGTTTAAACGTGAAGTTTAAATCCTAGTTTATTTTCCATCAATTTTCATCTTAAATCTGTTTTGCATCAAACACACTTTTTGTACGTACATAATTCAATAGTTTTGCCTTGAATTAATTGCATCTGACATTTATATTCATTCAAGGTGTTGATACCTAGTGGTTTAAACGTGAAGTTTAAATCCTAGTTTATTTTTCATTAATTCTTTATCCTAAATCTGTCCTGCATCTTTCTTGGTAACGATGGGGACTCCAAGCTAAGAATAAAGAAGAGATTTTTTTATATTTATTATTTGGAGTTTTTATTATGTTTAATATAAAAGTAGTTGATATGATTTATATATTTTATTTATTAGTGAGAATTTAGGACATTAATTAGTGATTAGGAATTATTAATAAGGGTATTTTAGTAGTTTAGTACTTTTTTTATTCTCTAAATAATATTAGGGTTTTGAGTCTCTTAAAATAGTGATGTAATCCCTACAAGTCTTTTAGACTACATATTATTGATATTGAAATTGATTATTTTATTTATACCGTAGAGGTATCTTACTGTAGAGGTATTTTATCCATCGTTGTGTTGATATGTGGAGTTGATACCCTTGAGAGATCCTAGTGATTTAAATGTGGAGTTTAAATCTTATTTTATTTTTATCAATTTTTCATCCTAAAGGTGGTTGTTGTGGTGTTGTTTTGTCGTTGCTACTTTGCCTCTTTAGGGAACAAGAGGGAAGTAACCTTAATCTTAATCTATAACTTATAAATATCTTACCAAAATTACAGTTTGCTCCCCCATAGTTTCATCTAATATTTCAGTTTTAGCCCATAGTTTTTATACTTTTCACTTGTAACCTTTTATCATTTTAAATCAGCCCTTACACTTTTTGCATTCATACTTTAGCCCCTGTTTTTTTAAATATTCTTCTAGTAGGTTCTTAAGTTATCAAAAAAATAAATAAATTTTGTTTTGTTTTATTTTATTTTTGTAACCCATTTTCACAAACACCCAATGTCTCGAGCCACTAAAGAATTGATTGTCGAAGCAAAATAGTACATTTGGTTTCTTGACGATGAAAGTGATCGAATACACTAACTTATTAATACATGTGGTCATAGATATTTGAAACCCAAATAGGAAGAACTTAGATGGCATATGGTTGATGCACAAGATTATCTTGAAAAATTACAACGTCAATATCAAGATGAACAAAGAAATGCTGAAGTAAGGAAACGTTAACAAGTTAAAGCAAAAGAACTTCAAAAGGATATACATGAAATGATTTCTATATGTTATTCTATAAAGGATAACATCTCTTTTATAAAAGATGACATCTCTTCTATAAAAGAAGTCCTTATTGATTTGCGGGCACATTCAAGCAGGGCAAGAGAGAAAAAGAGAATGTTTTAAATTTTGGGGTTACAGACAGTAGTGACGTGTCTATGAAAATTCTTACAGTTCCAAAAGTTGAACTAGAGATTGTGTATGAGCAGTGTACTACAAATTTCCACCTAGGCGCTAGGCTCCCCTAGCGCCTCACCTAGGCCCCAAGGTGGCAAAAAAATTCCTCTAGGAAATTAGGCGGGGTTTAAGCGGAGAGTTTTTTTATAATTTAATAACTACCCAAACCAGATCTTGATATATTTATTTTTTTAATGATTTATTATATTCATAATGCAGCTTGTAGCATATCAAATCACAACAAGAAGTGAACAATATCAAGTCAAATTGGATAATTTTATTATAGTTGTAACTTTTTGAACTTGTACCAACTTCAAACTATATAAATGATGATACATTTGTAATATTTAGTTACATTTGTAATATTTAGTTTAATTCAATATAATTCTTAAATTTATATTTAGTTTCTTAAGTTTTAATATTGAATTGAATTCTTAAATTTTAAATTTATTATTTAATAACAATCTTGTTTATGAATAAAACTAATACGTTAAAGATATGTTTGAACTTTCAACAATTGCATGTTTGTGTTTGAACTTTAACATTGATAATATGGATATGTGTTTGAACTTTAAGTAAAGGCCTTTATTATCTTTATTATAGATTGTTTTGTTTTATATTATTGTTTTGTTTGAATAAATGTAAAATAAAATATTAAAATTGACTTAAATAAAAAATTCGCCTAGGCTCCACCCAGGCCCCATCTAGGCCCCCCGGTCACCCGCCTAGCGCCTTTTAGAACATTGTGTATGAGCAACAAATTGTGAAAAACTCTAAAGTTGTTTTTGAGTTGTTTGTTACAAAAGAAAGGACGATTTGAGAAGTTGATTTAATCCAAGTTGACATTGTTGATTTCGTTATTCCAGAAAGTTTCTTTTCAGCACCTTTGAATACAAAAGCGATGCTCTCATTAATTTTCTTTCCAAAATTTTTGAGCCTTACCGCGTGATGATGTTGTCAAATGTGTTCCAAAATGTTTTTCTGTTGCAGAGGAGTTTGTGACTTATTCTATCATATTATAAAACCCGAGGTCGAATTTTCTCCAACAAGAGAGAATGATGGGGACTCCAAGTCAAGAGCAAAGAGATTTTTTTCATATTTATTATTTGGAGTTTTTATTATGTTTAATATAAAAGTAGTTAATGTGATTTATGTATTTTATTTATTAGTGGAAATTTATGATATTAATTAGTGATTAAGAATTATTAATAAGGGTATTTTAGTCGTTTAGTAATTTTATTATTCCCTAAGTAATATTAGGGTTTTGAGTTTTTTTAAATAGTGATGTAATTCCCACAAGTCTTTTAGACTACATACTATTGATATTGAAATTGATTATTTTATTTATACCGTAGAGATATCCTACCGTAGAGGTAGTTTATCCATCTTGGTGTTGATACGTGGAGTTGATACATTTAAGAGATCCTAGTGGTTTAAACGTGGAGTTTAAATCCTAATTTATTTTCCATCAATTCTTCATCCTAAATCTGTCTTGGCATGAAACACACTTTTCGTATGTACACAATTCAATAGTTTTACCGGGGATTAATTGCATCTTACATTTATATTCATTCAAATTTTATTTGTCTCATAAGGTTTTAAGTTTTGAATAACCAATGTAATACATATTTTTCTTACACCTCTTAATAATTTAATGCAATTCATTTTGGACAAGATCACAAGACAACTGTTGGATTGGATTCATTGCTCATCCCATGACCATAATTCTTACCAAGTTTGAACTTAATCAAAGGTCAGTATATCTAAGATGTAGTTATTTGTTTTGATATTGTAGTATTATTTTCTTATGAAAATAATTTTGTGCAAGCCTTGTCAATAATGTGCATTGTGCACAAGAGGTTAGAAGACACCAATATATTATTCTAGATAGTTAAATATGCAAGCAAGATAGAACTTTAGGGCTTAGGCTATAGTTCATTGGCATGCTTTTAAAAATTTAAGGGCACATTATAATGCCCATTAATTAATAGGGCGGTGTTTATAATTGTCCTGAAGTAAGTATTCTAATGAAAAATAATAAAATAAATTGGTCGTCCAGAAGTAGCTATAGGCATCAAAAGACGTTTTTTTTTTCGTTTCACACTTGTTATACTTAATCTAGGTTAGTTTCTTGCTTCATGTGTCTGTCTAATTGTTGCTTGATCCTAAAAGTATTCTCTGCATTCATTTGTAGTAAGTTTCTGTTTTATGTGTCGAAAAGTTGTAGGCAACAAGATGACGTCAACTAGCTTGTGTGCCAGTACTATAGTCTAAGCATTTAATTTAATAATTTTTACATCTAAATTACACATTGCATAAGTACCATGCACTCTCAAATAAAGATGGTGGACATTCCAGATGTTGACCTCTCATGTCTTGGAGTAACAAAATATGGAAATTTAGTGTTGAAATGATTGACCCAGTTTCTGACTGTTTGGAGCTTCTGGAGGTGAGGAATACAACTAATGGATTTTTGGAATTTAAATATGATAATGTGTGGATTGAAGATCATCAACTGTATGTTGTTTGTGCAGAATGTATTTGATTTTTCGCTTATCAGAAGTCATTAATTATATTTTACTTTATGCCTTGTTTACATGCGTTTGATTCTGCATGTTTTCCGATATGCATGTGATTACAAATACATGTGATTTAAATGAATATAGATTATCATAGTAAGATGTATGCTGCATATTTGCTGTTATACCATGACTCTCCAGCTGAAATTTGTTTCACTTCAACTACATCACTATATAGATGAACGGAAAAGGAAACAGAGAAAAACAAAATATTACCTTTCCTCTGTTGTATTCAGCTATTAAAAACTAGTTTGACCATGCCACTCTATCAAGGGTCTTGATTTGTTTTAGTTCGATAGGTCTTTCAGTTCTCTACCTTAACCCACATTCCTTAGCCCTTTCAAATGTACAAATTGTCTCTCTAACTAATGTTGAAAACATGTAAAATTATTAAACTGACTTTACACTTTCACCTTCCTGTTTGATTTGGACAAAGGAACCGCATTAGTAATAATAACTGCTGGATTTTGCTTATATAGCTAGTATGTGGCCTAGTGGAGTATGCCAACTACCATGACGGATATGGGCCTGCATATATTGGTACATACTTGAAAACTGCCATTGCATCAGAATTCCTATGCTCGATCCATATATTTGGTTTTATAGTGTGTTTTTTATCTCTGTTTCCAGTTCTTGCCTTCCAAATGTTATAAAACCAGTATGTGTTTGGTTGCTGTTTTTGAAAATCATTTTACTCTCTCAGTCCCAAATTAAGTGAGTTCATATTTATCTCAATATCAAATAATTGTAAAAAACATCTATATCCAAATATCCAATGGTTGTAAGGAAAAGCAAAGCACTCATTACACCTGTCCTGAAACTATGCGCAGGTCAACTGAGCTCACTTAAATTTGACTGGAAGTAGTAATTCTTTTTAGTGGGCTACACCTATCTCAAAACTATCTGCTGGCAAAACAAGCTAAATTAAATTGGGACAAGAATTTTTCAGTGGGTAGATGAGAATAAATATTTTGTGGGCAGATGGTAGTATATTTTATATATACACATATAACCTGCATCTTAACTGGACATTTTTTTCCACCACTATAAGCAGTACTATGTTTTGGGTTATTGTTAGGCATATTATTTCTTATTCTGATTTGGAAAAGCTGAAATGCCATTACAGTGTTGTATGCTTTGGTGATGTTTTAATTTATTTATTTTTACCTTTTGAAGATAGAAAATGGTTTCGCAAAATACAATTGAGAACGGATTAAAAAAGACATTCCAAACAGACAAAAGTTTGCACAGAAGGGATCTGTCGAAGGTTAGAGGAGCTGTTGTCATGTGTTTGCTTGTGGGAGAAGTTTTTCCTCAAATTGTCTTGAAATGCTTCTTTGAGATAATTTATGTTGTTAAATTTTCATCCCTTTAGTTCTTGGTTTACAACGTTCATAATTACTAACAAGTTCGTAGAACAACCATAATTTATAATCATTTAACTGGAGAAACTTATTTACATCCTATCATGCTTATTTTATTTTATGGATAGCTTTTATAACTATTATCATCAAGATTCAGTTTATTTAGAAACATGATTACTTTTCTTGCCTTACGATGGTTCGCTATGAAGAGCCTTCAGGGCACTTCTGTCCCCCAATATTTTTTCTTTTACAAGATCTATTACTCCCTCGTTTCAAAATTAGAGATACATTTCTACCTTTTGAATCAATTTGCAAAATCCAGAAATTCAAAATTGATTTATTTTTTAATTTATAATTATAGTTAGTTTACAATTGTTATAATTGTTTGTATTCAAATTAAATAATTTTGTATTGATTTTGGTTTTTAGGATTTTGCGTATTTTGTCCAAAAAGTAAAAATATATCTCTATTTTTGGAATGGATGGAGTATATTAATGGATCTTATTTTTCTATTTAAAGAATGAAGATCAATATGTGGAGCTAATATATCCACACTGCTTCTTAAATTTCCTTTAAACCTTTTCTTTTCAAAATTCCGCCAAAGTTGATCTACTGATATTTCCTTATCTACACGTGCCGGGCTTCAAATCCTTCATTTAAGTCTAGTTTGCTGCTAACTAAAAAAGATAAAAAGGAAAATAGGTCTCATACTCTCATGTCAAGCATAACTTGAATATTATTATTGGTAGATATATCATCCTAGTAATGAAATCATTTGATGATGTTACATTCAGGTTGATATTTGATGCAATGCATGCGACATGGGTGCTTACGCTGAACCCATCTTTGTATACAAGCTTGGAGCTAATCCGGTATATGTCGCATCTCTAATAATTTGTAGATGGCTGAATTTTAACTATTATCAAAGTTCTTGATTGAGAATGTTTGTTGGTTGTATAGGATTCAATTTCAAATGGAGTGCCTCTTTAAGATTTTGGGCGTGGTCATCCGGATCCTAATCTTACGTAAGATGGTGATAGTTTTGATGTAGATTCATTGAACTTTGCTATTATTGAAAAGCATTATTGATGTTTTCACTTGTTTGGGTAAAGATATGCTAAGGATTTGGTCAATGTTATGTATGGAGAGAATGGACTAGACTTTGGAGCTGCAAGTGATGGTAAGTGAAGAGTATATTTTATGCCATTGTTTCTATTTCCACAATTTTACCAGTTGCATAAAATAAACGTGAATATTCTTGTATATCTTAAAGAAGGTTTTGGGTCTGGTTGATTTTTTACCCTACCAAAAATGTAATGCTATTGAAGAAATATATACAAGTGGGTATATATATATATATATATATATATATATATATATATATATATATATCGTATGAGTTGGTGCAATTTGCTTGGCAGTCTCATTCATGTCAGTTTGGGTAGGGTATCTCTGCTTAACCACATGTCTAATGTCTTTGCGTTGATGGTTATTCAGGAGATGGTGATAGAAACATGATTCTCGGTAGAGGATTTTTTGTTACACCTTCGGATTCTGTTGCAATTATTGCAGCCAATGCACAAGATGCCATTCCATACTTCCAGAGTGGCCCCTAGGTAGGAAACTGTCGCAGCTAATCGAAATAGTTTTCATGCTTTTGCATTTGAAGGGTTTAGATCTATGCCAACAAGTAGCACTCTTGATAGCATTGCTCAGAAATTGAATCTTCCTTTTTTGTCGAGGTTTGGCATTCAATTTTATTTTCCAAGTACTATTGGATAACTGGCTTACTAAGGACTAAAGAACATTTATGGTGACTCAGTGATCCATAGGACTATGTTTTTTTAAGAATGGATGTTTTTGTTTCAGGTTCCCTCTGGTTGGAAATTCTTTGGGAACTTAATGGGTGCTGGAAAGTTGTCAATTTGCAGCGAAGAAAGTTTTGGAACAGGTGCTGCCCACATTTGCGAGAAGGATGGCATGTGGTATATGTTTACACTATATTGACCAGATTTTTTTTTTATCTAAATGAAAGTAATTGACAAACAATTTCCATTCTAAATTGTTTGTCAACTGCTTATATAAGTTCCAACAGAATTTGCTTTGAAAGTTGTTTCCATGCCTTGTTTAAGTTAAATATTGAAATCTCTTCAAGATGGGTGGTGGATGTTGTGGTTGTGTCATATTGACATTCTAATCTTCATCACAAACAAGGTTTTAGTTAATTTCTGTTTTATAAATCTCCCCCTCGCGTGATTCCACTATCACATCACGCCAAACCTCGTGTGCTCTTCCACAAAGAAGCATTTGTCTTTCAAATGACACATTTACTTCACATTCTTCCACAAGCCCCACACCCTTGTTCCACTTAGCCTGCGTCTCTTATTCTCTTAACCTTCTTTATTAAGCTTCAAGATCACACTTGAATATTGATGTTAAATGTCAACTCGCATGTTACCTTAATAAATCCCTCCTCCACATGTGTCTGTACTTTGACAAACTGCTTCAGCTCGGGTGTAATTGCTGAAGAAGCCAGTAATACGCAAGCCTCAGCATGTTGAGAGTTCTCTAGTAATTGCTCATGTAATGCACAGGACTCTGCGTTTGAGGGCTGAGAATATATGCTCATACTTAAGGGGGAGTAGTTCAATGATGTTAGGACTCACATGTGAAGAAGAAGATTTGTTTAGGTAACATGTTAATTGACTTAGTCCCAAATCTTGTGTTCGAGAGGTTGAGAACCCAAGACGTATTGTTTAAGATTCTAGATGTTGTGTGTTAGGGTCTTTGTGATTTCTCTCTTATTCTCAGGATATCACTGACTCACTGTAAGTGCTGAACCCCATGTGGGCTGTCTTCAATATTTGTTATTGACAGGGCTCTGTTAGCTTGGCTTTCAATAATAGCATATAGAAACAAGGGCAAGAAACCTGGGGAGCAATTGTTTTCTGTCACTGATGTTTTAAAGGAGCATTGGGCCACTTATGGAAGGAACTACTTCTCCAGGTATGACTTTGAGGTAAGCATCATTCTATGATGTACTACAATATAGTTTTTGTAGTTCTTACAATTTATTTGGAATTGAATTTACTTGCATTCTGTTGAAGTGCAAAGTTCTGAAATTAACTTTTCAAACAGGAATGCGAGTCAGAAGGAGCCAATAAAATGGTAGAATATCTTAGAGATTTAATTTCAAAGAGCAAGGCAGGCGACAAATATGGTAAGATTACTGTCCAAGTATATCGAGATTTTTCACCCTTTACTATAATTTATGTACTAAAAGAGTCCTTTAGTAGTAAATTATGTCCTTCAATTTGCCGCTGACTTCACATATACTGATCCTGTAAGTTTATGTCTTTGGTCTCTCGTAATTAACTCATATCTTACTTCTATGCAGGTAGACGGAAGTGTGGCATCCAAGCAAGGTGTTTGGTTTGTTTTCACTGATGGATCTAGGATCATATTTCACTTGTCAGTCTGGATCAATCTATATCCCTCTCTCAGTTTTCCCAGGCTTTTATATTATTTTCAACAGGAACTAACTCGGTAAAATTATTTTGCAGGGAACTGGTTCTGCAGGTGTAACCATTAGAGTGTATATTGAGCAGTATGAGCCCGATGTCTCCAAACATGGCATGGATGCCCAGATTGCTCTGAAACCCTTGATAGTTTCGTTCATTGTTATTTCACTAGCTGTCTTCTGTTATTTTCTTATTTCAGATCTGGCACTGTCTGTTTCAAGACTCAAGGACTTCACTGGGAGGGAACAACCTACAGTCATCACATAGGACAAAGTTTTATTAACCTCACACAATGGAAGGCTCATCTGTAGTGATGTTGTAGGAGGTTTGGTATTTCATCTCTGTCTGCTTTTTCATCACACATGTTCTTTTTGTTTTAGTTTCAATTGCGCATACGATAGTGTTATGAGGAACAATAAGTAGCAACACGTATAATATTTGTAACTTGTATAATGAAAATAAAATATCCACATTTATAGTAGTAATATTCCATTGCTGCTCACTTGATAATTCAGTACCTGAAAGTACTTGCCAGTTTGTTAAGCTGATGGGATTTTGAACCCAGATATACACTTCCAAGTCAATCTAGTTTTCTATTTTGTTATCCTTTGCTACTTTGGAAATTTTAACTTGTTAAATACACACGTCTTTCAAACCAGATTTTGGGCATTACATCTGATGCGGGACAAAATAGTTATATTTTGGATTTTATTCAATTATGGAGGAATATATGATGTTTTATTGTATCAAATTGTAATTTTTAGATTTTTAGTTTTTAGGATTTTCTAGCCTTAAATTAATTTTGTTTAGGCATTAATAAGGGGCTTTAATTTAATTTAAGTAGGTATATTAATTATGAATTTTTTAGGCGTGATTTTAGGGATTTGATTATGTCATTTAATTTCTGGTCGACTTTCCTTTTCAAATGTAATCCTCCCTTATTGTAAAAGGGAATCAAATATTGGATTGTATGGAAGACTTTGATTATTAAATTTTCTTTGAAATTATTTTTCTCTCTTGTGGATTCAAGGAATTCTCATGGATTCGAGATTTATCACTTTTTGTCAACCAAGAACCTATAACGATATCTAGGCCAACCACGGGTACTCCATCCTGTGTCAACATCCTACAGATGTAAATAATGCTATGGACTGACATGAGCTTATTTAATTTGCACCGTCCACTGACTGATCCTAGTTACTTCCAAATTTATATAGTGGGTTCTCCTTATTGATCTTTTTGTCAACTCTTATCGATTTTCCATTTGAATTTAATCAATTGATATTTGTACTCTCTAGTTAAGATATTAAGCTGCTTTCAGAAATCTCACTCTGTTCCAATTGCACCAACCTGGCATTTAGAAAATCCTTCCCCAAACCCTTCTTCCACTACTAGTTTCTATTTAATACAACACGAGTATTGGTAGATTACGTTTCCTTGTGATCTTTAAAGTTTAATTGAAGACTTGTTCAGAAGCAAATAAACAGTCTCTGAAACCCACACATGAAGGGTGAGTTGACATTGAGAATTGAGAGCCTCTCTTGGTGGATGAGCGAACAATTATTCAACATCAGTTGCAGTTGCTTTCCAGATCAAACAGGACTTTTACTGGAATAGTCTTAATTGTGAAAGCCATAGGATTTCAGAGTATCTCAGCTTGCCATGGGCCCATACTGCTATAGATATCATTTTTCTGACTTCATTTGTGCACTTAATTGACGAGAAGTAGAATTTACTCTAGGATGCATGTATGTAATGTAGTTGAACTGTACAGAAAATGTAATCCATTAATTAAATGTCACATTGGTATGTATCCTAGTTTGCAATCCTTGATTAGTGTTCTGTCCTATGGATAAAATGATCCATGTAGGACATCACCCCTCTTTGTGCTGGAACCTTATGTTTCACTATATAGTGTTTCTTTGGACTACCTGGCCATCTCTTGGGCTATTTCACCTGTTGTCTTTAGCTAACGATATTGTATGATTGAATCCATCCAGTTGTAGGCCCCAACCTCTAGGACAAGAACTTGCCCCATCTTGACTTTGAACAAGATTTATCCGCACATGTAATATAATACTCCATTAGCAAAAGCCCCAAGTGACATCTTGTTGCAGCATTCACTCGAAATGAGATGGGCCAGTGACACTTCTTTTGTCCTGTACCTTGAAGTTTACTTTTCTTTGGAAGTGACATGGTCTATTTTTCCCAGTCTTCAATCCTTTTTCTCAAAGCAATATGTTTTGCATAGATCCAATACCCTTTTTACATGTCTAATGAAGTCTTGGCATCCATTTCTTTACATCTTTATAATAGTTTTGTTTTTCTTCTAATTAAATAAATTAACAAGCTTATCCATAAATTTGATCTCCAGATCACCAAAAATGTGCTGATTAATCAGGAAGCTTGTATTAAGCAGAATGAGGTGTGTCTTGTTTGTTGTGATGTTTTGTTTGTTATACAACCCAGTAGAGAATGATATATGTTGTTTTTAGCCACTTATTTCTTAGGGAAATGTTTGAAATAAAAAAACTTATATGATAGCACGTTGTGACATTTGCATTCCCAAGGAAAGTAGTATTGATTCTTTTGAACTGTTACTTTTAGTTAGTATTAGATTGGTGCTGCAGCAGCAGAAGGTAAAGAATGAGAAGTAATAGTGAAAACCGTCGGTTCTGGGGCAGCTTTAGCATGTAGCCTGAAATTGTTTGGTAGATTCTTATTGTATTTCCATTTTCTTTCGAAAGGGCTTACTGCTATAACTGTAGTGCACTGAGATGGACCAGGTTCCGTGGTATTTGCCTAGCAAAGAGTAAACGATTTAGGGTGTGGACAGTGTCTTAGGCTGTGAATGTTGAGCATTTCAATTTGGTTTCATGTGATTGTTCAAATTGAGGGTTTCTGCTAATTTCGCCTTTTTGTTGAAATTGAAGTTTTAAGCAGATTCTTGAACAGTTTATATTATCCATCAGTAGGATGTCAGTGTGCAAATTGAGGTTGGACCGGGTCAAGAGAACGTGTATTAGCATTCGGGTTCTAGTGGTTAGGCCAAAATGTAGCAGGAAACTTGTCGGGGTTAAAGATGAGACCAGATTCTATGTATGCATTTCTATAGCAAGGGCAGCATACTTTGGAGACAATTCCCCTCTTACCAACCTCTTTTCCTCAAAAATATCTAAAACCAAAATCAAAATGGGGATCGTCTTTGATCCCCCCTATTGCTAATAGGATTGGATCCCTTACCATGTCCAGACCCACCAACAAATAATGAAGGGTACAGGTGGGTAAGTAAACACTATTAGTTGGATAAAGAAAACTGTGTTTGTCCTAAGAATCTTAACCATAGTTGCATAAGCATCCAACTTTGCTGGTCTGTCCATTTCACTGGATTTGTTGTTCGAGAGAAAACTCATTTTGTCCCATCTTTTATCCGCATAACATTGTGACCATACACTCCATTCCACCATCATGTTTGTTGCCTCTAGTGATGATTGACCTTTATGTTCCCTCCCTCTTCCCCACCTGCTCCTGTCTTGTACTTTAGAACTTGCAACTCCTGCAATTATTGTTATTATTATTCAGTGAATATGGAACTGGATTTGTATTAGGAACAGAAATACTAGTGTTGGAAACTTTAGGCAAAAAGTAATCTCCAACATATGATCTGGAATTTTTGTACTGTTATAGCTTTTCATCTTTAGCCTGTCATTTCTTTCCGCTGATTGATTAGTGTTTAATCAGCGCCCAAAAGCACATCTTAAGCCGACAAAAAAAATGAATGTAAAAGACGATCCGTTACTTGTCCAGGAATTAGCTCCGCGATGCTCCATATGACCAACTTGGTGCTCTGGTTGGCAGGCATCCATTGGTGTAGCAAACGTTTAAGCTGGGTTGTTGCTGAACACCGTAACGCACAAGTTCGCGAACATTGACTCGTTGAGTTTGTTATATACAATATTTCCCCCACCTTATAGCTAAAGTATTACACATTTTTATGTGTTTTTATTTTAGCATTAGTTTAAATAATGTTTTTACAGTTGAATATAGTTTTGTATCTGAATTATACTTAATAGTTTGATACGAGGGATGTTGGATAAAATATTTTTAGGAGTGATAGAACTGATAGATAGATAAAATGTGAACGATTCAACTAAATTACTATGAAAAAATAATTTTTTATATTCATTTCTATAGGAATGATACGAGATAGTGATACCTGCAACAGTTTCAGGATAAATTATGTTTTTAATGATTTTTAAATCTTGATAAACAAGTGGGGTATAGCAGGATACTCTTATTAATAATCACCTATTTGAGTGTGAACAGTGTCATTTTTTTGAGAAAGATAATGCTATATTTCTCTATAAAACACTCATAAATCTGGGATTGTTCGGGACCGAAATGAACAAAATTATGAGATTGAAATAATGTTTGAAAAGATTCGGTGTGAATTTTTATCATCTCGGTTTACACAAATAGTTGAACAGTTCAAGACATCACGTTCAAGACTTCTCCCTATACAGATGATTTACAATTTTCTCTCTCTCTCTCTCTGAGTTTGCATAACATTTACATAAGTTTGATAGTCAATTTTATTCATGCGGGGTATATATATATATATATATATATATATATATATATATATATATATATATATATATATACCAAAATTGATATGCAGAATATGTTAGAGCTAATATTTGATACTATGTCCATAAGACAATTATGCTTTTCTTATGTGTTTAGAGTTAAATAACACTCGTCTCCCATGATACAATGACAACGTATGATATAGCAACACTATAAATAAAATACATAACGAACCAAGGTCTTGTTTGTTTACTAGAATTATAATCCTGATATTATAATCCATGTGATTATAATCCCAAGACTATTAATCTTAGGATTAAATAGTCCTAGTCACATGTTTATTTTTTATGATATTATTCATCGGATACCTTTAAATAATTATATGTTATGTTTATTTTTTTAGGATTAATTAAAAGATTAAATAAAAAATATCGTTTGGACTATTATCCCTTACCAATAATAACATATTTTAAACTATAATTTAAACTTTTTTATACATTAAAAAATGATAAACAATTAATTATAAACTTTTAAATATTGTTGAAATAAGTTAATGAGTTCATAATTTTTCACCATGCTCTTCTTATGTAAAATATTTGACAATCAAACTATCATAAATTAGTAAATAAATTAACAAATTAATAGTGCAAAATACATGATATGTAAAATATTAAAATTTCATTAAAAATTGTCAAAACTAAAATTAAAAGAAAGATTAGGATTATTTGTTTTAAAATTCTAAATCCATGTATATTAGTTGAAATATAACGTGATTAAACCTAGAAGCTTTTTTCTTCTCTTTCTGTTCACAAGGGAAAACTCTTTAAAACCAATGGTTCTTATTGCCATCTGCTAATCTTTTGAGAATAACTGTACAAAAATAATGCAATGCCAATGATAATTATGAGATAAAAAATGGCAATCAATTATTAGCCATTATTCATGTAATCTGCTCAAGGAGGCTCGCGTTATCTGCTTCAAAATTCATTATCTCATATTATTAATGTTTTATCATGTATTATAAGTTTTATCTTATGTAAATAAAGTTAAAGGTTAATTTAGTTCATAAATTTTTAGTCTTAAATGGTAGGGATTATAATACCTAATTGGACATAGTATTAAATAATCTTCCATTTCAAGTCATTTTATAATCTCGAGACTAATAGTACCAAATCTATTTTTGAAAACAAACAAAAGATTTGAAATTAATCCAAAGTGTAATCCTTCCAAACAAACATAGCCCAAATAAAAATGCTCTGAACTCTCTCAAAAAAGAACTCTTATTAAATGAAGAAGACACGAGTGAAGAACTATGTTTGAATGTTTGTGAATTGAATCAATGAAATGACTGCCCCCTTGGCTATTTATAAGAGAGCTTAGTGACTCATTAAAAGGAACACAACCCCTTGAAATAGCATCCAAAAATGACTTAGTTTTTGGGCTTGGCAGAAAGGGCACGTAAGTTCGGGCCTTAAAGGACGCAGTTTTGGACTTGCCAGGATGGACGCAATCGTTCGGGCACAAAATAACGCAATCTTGGGCTAGCGTTGCGAATACCCAAAATGACACAGTTATGCTAGACCTAGACCATCTAGGTAGCATTGTGAAAACTCTAAAATGACACAGTTTTATTCACCTGATAATAAAAAAAAATTGGAACTAAGGAAAACAAAATTTAAATAAATTTTGCCCAAAAAAATATATACAATGACCGAGACCCGCGAGCCCGGTCACAAAAGTAGGGTGCCCCTTGGGATCCAAACCTAAAGCAATTTTATTGTATATATATCCATTTAAACTTTAGTTATTAACTGACGTGGGACTTAGATTCCCACAAGTATTAATTATCATGCATTTTCATGGGTGATATTTGGGAGTTAATTTCTCATTTATTATCCTATATATTTGAGCTTTCAAATACTTAATTTTAATCTATTCATAAAATAGAACACATTGATCAATAAATTGCTTCAATGTAGTCTTCGACCCCCACACAATAGGTTAAGGCGGAGTATACCACATCAACAGTTTATAAAATATTTATAAAATAGTTCATATCTCTAACATTATTTCAAAATAATATCCTAAAGTACCGCTCTTTTAGCTACATTTGATTTACAATACAGGCAATAGAATTAGAAAATTAAAAAAAAAAAAAATGATATATCATCGTTGTCGTTTTACCAAATTAAACGCAGTCATAGGCATATATTTTACTATACTAACAAGCGTATCACGTGCATTAAATATGTCTATTATATCATTTCTGTATATACATAATTAAGTATGATTTCAGGTTTGTAAATGACTTTGTCTGAAATTTCTCTCATTGTTATTTCACCACCACGGTAAAACCGCAAACAGCGTTCTTTGCTACTCAACTATTTAATTTTTTTGTATATTGGATCACTAATTTTCGGTTCCTTCTATTGGCATGCTAAATTTTAAAAATAATAATTCTATGTGCTTAAATTATAATTTACAGAAACAATATTAGAAGAGAGAGATTAGGAGGTGAGGCTTAGCATTTAAAAAGATATTTAGTCTCGATTAATGCGTAAATTAATCTAAAAATATAGATATCACCTTTTGCGCACATAAAATTAATCTTAAAAGAAAAGAGAGTTACCAATTCAGTTAAATATACCGAGGACATCAGTAATATGTTGAGAGAGAGAGAGAGAAAACAAAAAAAGAGAAATAAAATAGGAAATGGGTAGTCCAATGCCAGTATGCCACTACGGTTTTGGTGAAAACTTAGAGGGACATCACTCGCACGTGACTTCACATTAGGAGAAAAAGACATTAAGTTGACATTTTTTTTAAGTTAAATAATATGTATGTATGTGTGTATATATATATAACTGGAGGGAGACAAGAGAAGACTTGGTATTTACCTTTCCTATTTTGCCCCGGCCCAATGATTAAACCCATACATACCAATAGCTTTAGAAAATAATGGAAGAATAAAGTTTAAGTATGAGCAAAAATGGTACGTACTGTTGTGGGTCTTGGATTAATTGTGACTGCTATGAATGAACCAATTAGATCAAAACTACCTAGCTAGCTAGTAACATACTATATATATATATTCTTTCTGCAAAGTAAATAAATTAAATATATGAAGCTAGCTAGGTACAACTAATTTAGGTTTTATAATTTAATTTAATTTGGTTATAATTAAACATGCATTATGAAAAATAGGTAGGACCGACCGACCGTCCGACCGTTTGATTATTTGAGTCCCGTACGTTTGTTTTATCAATAATTAAATTATCCCATGACCACGCCTCTACGATCACCATCTACAAAAGGTAAAGATACCAATAAAATGGGCGGCGTGGCGATGGAGACCACTAGGCTACTAAATTGGATGACATTGATTTATTTTGTTACTTATATCATCTTTTGTGGGGCCACTTCTTTAAAACCAGTCTTTATTACTTGTTTAATATATATATACCACAATTAATGTCATTATCTGTCTACTTGGCCGGTATATATATATATAGTTCGGATCTTAAGCTCACCCCTTAATCAACTCATCCGAGCTTATCTCCCCTTTAACGACAGACCAGACGACGGTTCGGTCATACAACCGTCGTCTATACTTTTAACGACGGATAACATATAGCGTCGCTAAAAGTATAGATAACGGTTGTATAACCGAACCGTCGCCGGGTCCGTCGTTAAAGGGGAGGTGAGCTCGGGTGAGTTGAATAAGGGGTGAGCTTAAGATATGGACCGTGTATATATATATATATATATACAAGTTGGATCAGGTCCGGACCTCCCGGAAGGGAGAAAATTCGGACCTTTTTTTTTTAAAACAACTAAAAAAAAATTTAATATTTTATGGAATTGATATTTTGTTATACGTACCCAAATCACAACCAAAACACTGTATTATTAAAAAAAATTCAATTCTATAATTTTTTATTTATTTATTTTTAGTTGTTTTAAAAAAAGCATATGTCACTACAACAACTAATCCTAACGGATATAATTCAGTCCATGTATAATTCTCTCAAAAATCGATTTTGTTGAAAATGAGTGGCATTATAGGCGCCAAAGCTTTCTGTCAGCGCGAGAGCTATCCTCTATAGAATAGTCCCATTTTTGACCTAACTTATCCTCGATGGAATTAATTCTGAGGGAATTCCGTTGAAAATAAATAAAACACTATTTCACTTAGCAATGCACCAAATCTTTTTTTTCTCTCTCTGCAGTAGCTTCCGTTTGCCTAACTCTCTCTCTCTCTCTCTCTCTCCATCGATCCACCTCCCCCACTTGTGTTCCCTACCTCTACGACCGCTTCCGTTCGCCACCTCCAGCGTCCAAACTTTCTGTAAGACCCCGAATTTTATGAAATGAAAGTATTCAATTTTCTTATAATTATTATTCTATTTAATAAATGGTTAAATTGATGAAGGGTTAAAGTTAAGGGTGATATTTGAAAATTTTACAAAGTAAGCAAGTGGTTATAAAATATTCATTGTGTTGGAGAATATTCGATTGGTCGGGAAATATTCATTTTAACAAAAAATATTTGTACGACGGCACAATCATTGGTGGACCCCACAACAAAATTATTGTTGGAGTTAGAAAACGATAGAAATATCTTTTTATAAAAATAACAACAAAAGTTTTATCGTTAAACTGTTGAACTACCCGGTGGTAAAAGTACAGTGATACACGTGGTTGCATAGTAACACGTCTCAGTTTACTCAATTATTGCTACAGTAATTATTGCATAGTATCTCACGTTATTTGATTCAATTATTGTCACAATATCATCTGCATAATATTTTATATTATTAAATCAATAATTGAGACAACAAAATTATTCATATTATTATTTGTAATATTGAAGATGTCTAGAAAGTTCTGTCGAGGAGATGTTTGGTTACCTAATTGCGCGTCAATAGGGAGAAATCCTTATCGAAAAGCCCCCTATTTCCTGAAAATGATCTGGTTGTTAAATATTGTGAGTTATAATATTAATGATGAATAATTGTTGAAGTATTAAGAATGTGTTTATTAAAGATAAGTGAATTACAAAAGTTAGAGGGAAATAATGTAAACTTGGAAAACTTTAGGGGTACTAAAGTGTAATAAATTAAATCAATCTGGACCATTGGTGGTGATTTTAATAGTAAATCAATCTGGACCGTCGGTGGTAGTTTTAATAGTAAATCAATCTGGACCGTCGGTGGTGGTTTTAAAAGTAAATTAATCTGGACCGTCGATGGTGATTTTAAAAGTAAATTAATCTGGACCGTTGGTAAATTAGTTACTATTTAGTCATTTCTCCTATAAATAGAAGCATAATTCTTTTTTCATTCTCACCAATTCACTGAGACTCACAAGAGAAACTATAGAGAGCAAGAAGAAGAGTATTCTGCTACTTCACTATTGCAGTATCTAGTCTTTTACTAAGGTAAGGGATATTATTTCTTGTATTCGTAAGGGATGTTATTTTTTTTGTATTAGTAAGGGATATTATTTGTTGTATTTGTAAGAGATGTTATTTTCGTATAGTAAGGGGTATTAATTCTTTCGTATTCATAAAGAATACTATTTTTTTCGTATTCATCCTTTAATATGTCGGATTAACCTGTCTACGCGGATTACGTACCGTATGACAGGTGAAAATCCATTTGCAGTTTCGTATGTTATTTCTTTTCATATTCTTAAATCTAAACTTACAATGGTAAGTATTGCTTCTATAATCCTTGAAATTAGTGGAATATCCTTGAGTTTTGTGCTTCATCCAGTATCGTTTCGTTGGAATATTGATCTGAACTTTCTTATTAAATATCAATATTTTCACCGGAGTACTATTCACGGGTTACTATTTACCCGATTACTATTCATTAAAATATTATTCACTCGAGTATTCGGGGCACTTTTCATGCCGATATACTATTCATGAGTTACTATTCACTTAAATATTATTTACTCGAATATTCGGGGCACTTTTCATGCTGGGTACTATTCACGGGGTACTATTCCTGAAGTACTATTCACGGGATACTATTCACCGAAAAATTTATTTTTTTTTGTCCAAATTATTTTTGATACATGGATATTATTCTTGAATTTTACTCCACAAAGCAGTATCATGTTGATAATTTAGACATTATTAAATTCTGGATAAATTAAATTATAAATATTTAAAATTTATCCTGTGCTTTATTTTAATTGAATTCTTATATCATTGTCATCATCCTCATGCTTATATTGTGATAAAAGTCATTTTTGATTTACGTGCATAGATGTACTATTGATTAGTATGATTATGACCAGGGATCATTTGGTATAATCATGACCCGTAATGTTACAAATGATGTGGTAAAAGTCCTCATTGGCCTGTAGTGCATTGAGGGACAGTGGTTGGTATGATTATGACTAGGGATTATTCAGTATAATCATGACCATTGATGATTACATGAATATCCTTAGCCCATAGTGCATGGATGATTCGATGACGTGGTTTATTTATTAAGCTGAGTCTCAGCGATAAAGTTGATGAAAACCTTTTTAAATCATAGAAGATAGTAGATATCATGCTCTACTTGACTCTTCTAATGGATTGCTTGTTCCGCTGCAGTTAAACTAATTATCTATTATATTCTATTAGTTTAACATTGTTGAAGGCTAACGATAACTTATTCTGCATTATCTTAGTTATAATATTTCTTACTAGGCTATTTGAGCTCACCCTTTTGCTTTCATTATTCTCTTCAGGAAATGAGAACATAGCCGAGACTAGTCGGGAAACGGAGTGATGGTTCGAGATGGCTGTTTTAGTAATCCTCACTATTTAGTGTGATAATAAATGTAATGAGGATTGAATTTGAGTTTGGATATTGTCTGTAAGACCCCGAATTTTATGAAATAAAAGTATTCAATTTTTCTATTTAGTAAATTGTTAAATTGATAACAAGTTAAAGTTAAGGGTAATATATGAAAATTTTCAAATACGCAAGTTGTTATAAAATATTCATTGTTGTCGGGGAATATCCGTTTAGTCGTGGAATATTCTTTCTGTCGGGGAATATTCGTACGACAGCGCAGCCATTTGTGGACCCCATAATAGAATAACTGTCGGATGAAGATAACGACAAAAATTGAGTTTTTATAATTAACGGCGTAGTTGTTACCGTTAACACTGTCGGAATACCCGGTGGGTAAAGTAAAGTAATATGCGTGGCTGCATAGTAGCACACAGTATTGCACAGTATTGTTGAATTATTGATCCTTACGTAAGAAGGCACTACTCAATAATTGTTACAGTAATTACTGTTCAATATTTTATTTTATTGATTCAATAATTCCTACGTTGATATTTTATATTATTGTTGTTCAATAATTGTTGCTGCACAGTATTTCTCATTATCAGATCAATATATCATATTATTTGAATAATATTATTAGATAGCATTATTGGCAATGTCTAAAAAGTTCTGTCTAAGGAGAGGTTTGGTCATCTAATTGCGCGCCAGTAAGGAGAAATTCTTATTGGAAAGCCCCCTCTTTCCTGGGAACGGCCTGGTTGTCATAAATGTGATTCTGTAATATTATTTGTGAATAATTAATTATTGATTCATATGATAAGGAAATATTTATTTTATGTGGATATAAATGAGGGATATATTTTTGTGGTTAAAAATGAAGGAGTTAATGTTGAGGTTTTTATCAGTATTTTTGTCGGAATGGAGGTATTAAAAATTAGGATTTTTGAGATATTTTGCGGGGGTTATACTTTTTAATCTGACCGTTGGATCGTGGTAATTTTTGGATATGTTATACATATATAAGTTGAGTATATATCCACAAACTTTGAACCGTTAAAAAATGAATGTATGATTTATTATGAATTTTACGAGATGACTGGTTCAGAAATTATTGAATTTTCGAAGTTAATCATTTTGGTAAAAAATTCTAGAATTGGTGGGCCCCACTCTTAGTTGGTGAAGAAATGTGCTGAGATTTTTATTCAAATGTGGTGGGTGGGAATAGTAGCAGGTAAAGCCATCAGGTTGCAGGTTAAGTCTGCTTCGGCGTGCTAATATTTTCCTATAAATAGAGGGCTAAGTTAGAATTGAAAATCACACCAGAAACATAAGCTTTCTCTCTTTCTCTCTCTATATTATGAAGCATATTTTGTGAGTATTTAGATACTTTGAGAGTTGCTATTCAGTGCAAGTTTCCTTCGGCTTTGCATTCCAGTCAGAAATACTGCACTTTTGAGGTAAGAGTTAGTAAGGGATTGTAAGAAATATTAAGGGATATTAAGGGATGTTATATTCTTCATAATGATGTTATTCTTTCAATATCATTATACTGAAATATTGGTATAGATTTTATTGTGAAATTTCTACCTTTTTGAGTCGGAGTTACTATTCACATATACGGCACTATTCATGTATATGACACTATTTACGTATATGACATTATTTACGTATACGGTACTATGTACGAATACGGAGTACTATTCACGAGTTACTATTTATGAGTTACTATTCATGAGTTACTATTCACGGGTTACTATTCACGGGTACTATTCACGACAAAAATTAGTTTCTTTTTCTGACCAAATTATCGTTGATTTATGATTGTTGCTCTTGAAAATAAATGCAGTTGTTGATAATATTGTTTTTATCATCATATATAACATTTTTATAACCCTGATATTGAATTTCTCTTTTACTTGAGTGTAAAGATGAACAGTTATTGAATATCTTTGGCCTATAGTGCAAAGATGAACTGTTGATGAATATCTTTGGTCGTAGTGTAAAGATGAACAGTTATTGAATATCTTTGGCCTATAGTGCAATGATGAATTGTTATTGAATATCTTTAGCTTAAGTGCAAAGGTGAATTGATTAACATGGTTATAATTATTGTTTATATAAATTCTAAAATAATTATATATTTCTTTGAGATATGAATATATTTGGCCTGTAGTGCAAATATGAACTGTTGAGGAATATCTTTGGCCTGTAGCGCAAAGATGAATTGTTGATGAATATCTTTGGCCCGTAGTGCAAAGATGACCTGTTATTGAATATCTTTGGCCAGTAGTACAAAGATGAACTGTTGACGAATATCTTTGGGCCGTAGTGCAAAGATGAAGTTATTAGTATGATTATGAACATGAACTGTGATTTGGTATAACCATGATCTTTGATGTTTCAGGTAAAGACATGTGATAAAAATTATCTTCGCCCTGGGTGCGAAGAGGAATTTAGAATCACAATTATGATTATGAGTTATTCATATGTTTGTGGACCAGAACTGTTGATTGATGTTACAAGGATAAAATATTATTGGTGGATTTTTAACATGGAGAAGATAATAGACTTTATGGTCTATTTGACTCTTCTAATGGATTGCTCGTTCCGCTGCAACTATGGTTGAAATTTTTATCATCTACCATATGTTCTAAATCTCTGATTTATTACTGATGAAGACTATTGACAATTTATTTATCTTTAGTCATGATACTCTTTACTGGGCTAGTTGTGCTCACCCTTCTGTTTTACAATTTCTTTCAGGTAATAAGAGTGTAGCTGGTTCGAGCGGGGGTAACAAGGGAATAAAACAGTGGTCACATTTAGTAGTTATATTTGGTAAAGAAAATAGGGTGAGGCGAACCCAACGTTAGAAGGGTGTTTTGTCACTATCAAACAAGATGTCTAATGACATACAACCTCGTGTCATCATAAGACAGGGTTGTGCTCATCCACTTGCTGAGTATATATACGAGCACTACCTATATAATCTTGGTGTTTGTTTGAAGTATAATTCTCAATTAGAGACAGTGGAGATAATGATAAGTCAAGAGAAGACTCACCATTGGGAAGAATATGATAGTAATCTTCTTATTTTTCTTTGGGATCTATTGGGTCAACCAAGGATAATTCTGTGGCCATATGATATCTATCATAACCTAGACGCATGACCTCCCATGTACGAAGGTTTCCTTGAGCACTTCCCAAAGATGCTAATTTTTAAAACAGTTTTTGACTATACCTTTATGTAAGGTGTCATTGTGAGGTGATGTCCACGATTGGAACATGAGTCACATTTGGTATATATTTGTATCCAAACTCACAGCATATGTGTTGTTGTATTTTGCACGATAATTGTTGTAATAAAGTTGTAGTTGTTTTCTGTACCATGTATTTGGCGACTCAGAATAGGTTGGATGGAATGGACCTATTTTGGGGTTGTCACATTGTCTATGAGACAATATTCGTATAAAAACTTTCAGCTTTTGTTGTATAATTAAGTTTGTATTTGTATTCTGTACCATGTATTTGGCGACCCAAGATGGGTGATGTATACCTATTTTGGGGGCGACACACTTTCCCTTATCCCGATCCTTCTTTAAAACTCCCATCCACTGCCTAGCTTGGCGGCAACTTATTCCGATGGATTAATTGGAGCTTGGCTTGGAACAACAAACATACTCGGTCAAGTTCTATAATTGCTACAAAAATTATTTTTTATTATTTTCTTAAATGCATAAATTAAGTAATTGCAGTATACTTGTTCTTACACTTGGCCCTAATTTCTATAATTAATCTTCATTTAGCCATAATTTTTATATAAGAAGGCTGAATGACACTTATGTCCCTCTAAGTTGCCACTCACTTTTAAAGTCATTCATAAAATTTATTTTTTGTCAGTTAAGTCCTTAAAGTGACATTTATTGGCGTTTCTGTTCCTTCAACCCTATTTGACCCCAACTCGACCAATTTTTACCAAATTTTGACCCAACCCAAATTTTTAATATTTTTAAATAAAATAAATAAGTTTAATATTTTCAAATAAATTAATAATTTTAAAATAATAATTATATTTAATATTTTAAAATAATAATTTGTTATATTTAAAATAAAATATTATTATTAAAAAGTTATAAAAATATTTATTATTTTAAGGAAAAAATATTAGATTTTTTTAAAAAAATGACTATAGTTTCCTAAAATATAGATTCAAAAAAATAAAACTTAATTTTACAAAAAAAAAAGTAGATTTTTTTTATGGAAAACTTTATTTTCAGAAAAAAAAGTTGATATCTTTACCATTATTATATGTATTTTTAATATTAGAATTTTTATAAACAAAAACTAAAAAATAGAAATTAAATTACAAAAAACAGTAAAAAATAAACAAAAAACTAATTCAACTTTTTTTTTAAATTTAAATTTAAATTTTTTTTAAAATTTTATTATTTTTTGGAAAAAAATTTAGAAAAATTTCCATTTTAAAAAAAATGAGTAAGGTTTTATAAAATATATATTAAAAAACAAAAACTTAATTTTCATAAAATAAAAATATTTTTTTTAAAGATGTGTAAATTTTCATAATAATAATTAAGATTTAAATAATTTTAACTTTACTTTTTTTGAATCTATATTTTATGAAACTTTACTCATTTTTGAAAAAACTTAAAGTTTCTAATATTTTTTCCGTAAAATAATAATTATTTTATAACTTTTTAAGAATAATAATTTTTTTTAAATATAAAAAATATTAATTATTTTAAAATATTTAAAAGAATTATTATTTTCAAATTATTTTAAGAATATTTTTTATGTTAAAATATTAAATTAAATTATTATTTATTTTTTTTAAAAATATTTTGTTTTAAAATATTAAATATAATTATTATTTTAAAAATAATATTTTCTTTTAAAATATGTAAAATAACTATTTTTAAAATAATTATTTTATTTTAAAATATTAAAAACAATTATTTTATTTTAAATATTAAAAATTTGGGTTGAGTCAAAGTTGGTCGAGTTGGGGAAAAAATGGGTAGGAGAAACGGAAATGCCAAAAAAATATCACTTTAAGGATCTAACTGACGAAAAATGAACTTTTGAGACAACTTTGAAAGTGAGTGACAACTTGGAATGACATAAGTGTCATTCAACCTTTGTATAATTAATACTCATGTAATTAATCTAGGTAATGCTGAAGTTGTTTTATATGTGAATTTGGGAACTAATTTTGACAATACTGAGAAATTTTACACTGCATGATTTAGTTAATTCATACTGATGAGTTTTACAAGGCATAATTTGAGTTATTCTGTTTGTTTATACGGATGAGTTTTTATATGCATGTGAAGTTAGTTTATAATTTGGTTTAGATATAATGTTCTAATTAAATTGGATAATTAAGTTAAGAGTAATGCTACAAACACAAATTATTTTACAAACATTTTACAAACTGCTGATGTGGCGTACTCCACCTCAGCGTATTGATCAACAAATTATTTCAATATAGTTTTTGGCCACACACAATATGCTGAGGTGGAGTATGCCACATTAACAATTTATAAAATATTTATAGAATAGTTTGTGTCTCTAATATTATTCTTAAGTTAATTATTGCTCTGAAATTGGTAAGAAATAGGGATGAAAATGGTGAAATCGGTCTTAAGCTTGGTCTGAAATGAAAAAGTAAAATGAATACAGATTAAAAGAAACAAGAATTTGACACGAGTATTCCCTATCCTTAAGGTGTTTATTGCCCCTTACTACTAAGGTTTGCTAAAGGCTACTAGCAATTCACCTCCAGGATATATGTCAAGTCTTATCTAATTTTTCAGTGATAGTAACTAACTGATAATCTCAATTTATGCTGCTTTGTAAAGGTTGATCAAAGGAAGAAGAAGCAAAGACTATTCAGCTTTTAAAACTGATCATAAAACTGAATTGTAATTAAAACATCAGTTTACTAAGTAAATGATGTAATAAACACATATCAGTTTATAACAGTTTTAAGACTGTTTGTATCCATAATGATTAACCTGGTTCAAGATAAAAAATAGGCTCTTGGCTTGGGCGAGGCTCCTAGCGACGATGCAAAGTGCAAAGTGCGCCTAAAGCGTCAATGCGACTTGTGACCCGAACCCCGGGACGCAGGCGGGTGGTGCTTTGCACCACGTCATTGTGACCAAATTCAAGCATTTCCACAGCTACCACTAGTGAATTAAACTATTCCACGTATACTTATAAAGTATTAACTAGTTTTATTCCTACTCAATGTGGGATTTAAAGAAAATAGTTTTCTTAAACAACAATTGTGACGCCCCCAAAATAGGTATACATCACCCAACCCATTTTGAGTCGCCAAATACATGGTAAAGAAAATAACTACAAATTCATTATTACAATTGTCGTGCAAAATACAACGACACGTAAGTTGTGAGTTTTGATACAAATATATACCAACTGTGACTCTCATCCCAACCTTGGATAGCACGTCAAAATGACACCTTACATAAAGGTACAATCAATAACTGTTTTAGAAATTAAAATATTTAGGAAGTGCTCAAGGAAACCTTCGTACATTGGAGGCCATGCATCTAAGTTATAATAAATATTATATGACTGGAGAATTATCCTTAGTTGACCCAATAGACCTCAAAGAAAAATGAGAAGATTGGTATCATGTTCTTTCTAATGGTGAGTCTTCTCTTGACATATAACTATCTCCACTGTCTGCAATTGAAAATTATATTTCAACCAAACTCCAAGATTATATAGGTAGTGCTTGTAAATATAATCGGCAAGTGGATGTGCACAACCCTGTCTTATGATAACACGAAATCGTAGGTCATTAGACATTTTGTATGATAGTGGCAAAACACCCTTCCAACGTTATGTTCGCCTCCCCCTGTTTGATTCACCAAATATAACTACTAAATGATGTATAAAATACAACACACTATTCTAAAGTTCTCAATAAAATTATTTTTATACTGTTTAAGGAGAACTTCCACAGCTAGAGACCACCGTTCTATTCCCCTGTTACCCCCGCTTGACCCAGCTACACTCTTATTACCTGAAAGAAATTGTGAAGCAAAAGGGTGAGCACAACTAGCTCAGTAAAGAATATTATGACTAAAGATAATTAAATTATCAATAGCTTTCGTATGTAATGAATCGGAGATTTAGAACATATGGTAGATGATAAAACTTTTCAACCATAGTTACAGCGGAACGAGCAATCCATTAGAAAAGTCAAATAGACCATAAGGTCTATTATCTTCTCCATGTTAAAAATCCACCAACAATGTTTTATTCCTGTAACATCAATCAACAGTTTTTGTCCACAATCATGTGAACTCATAATCATAATTGTAGTTCTAAATTCCTCTTCTCATCCAGGACGAAGATAATTTTCATCACCTGTCTTTACCTGAAATATCAAAGATCATGATTATACCAAATCACAATTCCTGTTCATAATCATACTAATAAATTCATCTTTGTACTACGAGCCAAAGATATTCATCAACAGTTCATCTTTGCACTACATGCCAAAGATATTCAACAACAGGACATCTTTGCACTACGGGCCAAAGATATTCATCAACAGTTCATCTTTGCACTACGGGCCAAAGATATTAATATCTCAAAGAAATATATAATAATTTCAGAATTTATATAAACAATAATTATAACTATGTTGATCAATTCGCCTTTGCGCTTAAGTTAAAGATATTCAATTATAAATTCAATGGTTATGATCATACTAGTCAACAATTCAACTTTGCACTACTGGCCAAAGAGAACCCATAGTCACGATCATACCAATAATCTACCCATCTTTACACTTAAGTCAAAGAGAAATTTCATCACCGAGATTATAAAAATGTTATATATGATAATAAAAACAATATGATCAACACCTGCATTTAATTTCAAGAGTAAGATTCATAAATCAACGATAATTTGGTCAGAAAGAAACCAATTTTGTCGTGAATACTACCCGTGAATAGTAACTCGTGAATAGTACTCTGTATTCGTACATAGTACCAAATACGTAAGTAATGTCACATACGTAAATAGTGTCATATACATGAATAGTAACCCCGACATAAAAAGGTAAAAATTTCACAATAAAATTCATATCAATATTTCATTTACGATCGACGAAATAGTTCCGACGGAAAGTTTTGTTGTAGATATTCTATTTTCGATGAAAAATTAGTCTGGAATATTTTGTCGAATTTAGTTATTTTCGACGGATTTAATACTGACGCCGGCCTATTGAATTATCGACGGAATATTCGGTCGGAATTGAGAGTTTTTCTTGGAGTGTAGTGTATATATATATATATATATATATATATATATATACTACAATGCAAATACGTCCGTCCCCAACATGTTATAGACATTTCGAACTATGGTTAGGCACATCCAACCTAGTTGTATCCATCTATTCCTGTCTCATAAAGAACTGATCTATATTATTGCCCCCTTAAGAGCTATGCTGAAGTTGTGTACATAGACATAGTAGGTTTGTAAGTTGCCCTCATCTCCTGTCTCCTCCCCCTACAATCTACATGCATGGTTTATGTATATAATATATATTTTTAAATTTGGCTAACCTTAATGTTTTCATTATTTAATTTCATATCGTATTATTAATATAATTTTAAATTTTAGGTTTTTTTTTTGGTTTGGGATTAATTGCATGAATCAAGAGTGAGTAAGTGAGGTTAATGAAATGGTTCTTTTGGTGAACCATGAATTTTTAACGGAAAACCATGTACGCCCAACTATATATATATATATATATATATATATATATATGATCCATAAGCTAGCGGTAAATTAAATTACTTGCATGAAATGAAATGAAGGTTTTTATACAACATTTTCGATAATATCCGAAACAAATGGATGGAAAATGTCATCCCAATATATAATCTCGGAATAGTGCTAGACACAAAAACTATTTTATAAACTGCTGATGTGGTAAACTCCACCTCAGCATATTGATCAGCAAATAATTTTAATATAGTTTTCGGCCCCACACAATATGTTGAGGTGGAGTATGCCACATCAACAGTTTGTAAAATATTTGTAAAATAGTTTGTATCTCTTGCATTATTCTATAATCTCGTTCCGGGTAAGCAGGATTACATTTCTTATCAATCTATTTTTCCATCCAAAAGGGGGCCTTAGGATATCTAAAGAAAATTTCTTATATATATATATATATATATATATAATTAAATTGATATATTCTGTAAAAATCTTCCTTAGGAGTAACATAATTAGGGAATTAAAAGAACCTCGATCAAGTGAATCATATATTCGCCTTGACAATTAGTATTATTTCTAATTTGACTGTTAATAATATGATTATATTCTGACTATAAAATCAGAGTATTATAGAAAATATTCTACAGATTATAAAATACAGGAATTTAAAGAATTTCCATAACTTTCAATACAAGAATTCACAAAAACACGTGATACTTTATATAATTTGAATCTTTACGAGTTAATTATCTACCATATGATGGAATTAGAGTATAAAAATCAGAATATAATTGAAAATGGGAAGAACAAGTTGGCGATCATCAGGGCGTGGTGATCAGAATATATATACATGTAACTTGTTTGCATGATTTATTTATATATCTTTAGCAGAGATACATGCATGTCTTTGTCACATGTAAGTTTTTTAGATTACTAAAACTATCCAATTTCTATCTATATAGTACACTCTCTTTCTCAATAAGTACGTACTATCTTCTTAAGAAGGACCTTGGTGAGTTGTTCATTCAATTAGCTTCAGCATGTCTCTGATTTGTAAGAAATGTTTTTCTCTCCACTTTTAGTTTATAATCTCTTAAATTAATTTACCATTGTTAATTAATTATTAATTGGTATTGAAATGAATGTTATTGTTGTTCAGTATTTTTTATTAATGTTTTCTCAAAATTAACGATTCTAACTCCTTTAGCACAGTAGTTACGAAGTTGAATGACATTGTTGACACTCTAAGTTGTCATCTGCTTTTAAAATCGTCCATAAATTCATTTTTCAAAGTTACAGTTTTTGTCGATTTTGTTCAGTTTGCCCGATGCAATTTGATCCATTTTGACCCGACCGCAGTATAACCAATTAATTTTTAAAAAAAATAAAAAAGTTTTAAAATTATTATTATTTTAAAATTATTTTCAGGAAAAAATATTAGAAACTTTTATTTTTTCATAAAATGAGTAAAATTTCATAAAATATAGATTCAAAAAAATTAAATAAGAAAATAAAACTTTATTTTTTAAAAAATAGATTTTTTTCATCTTTTATGTAAAACTTTATTTTCAGAAAAAAAAAATATTTTATGTCTTTACCATTATTATATGTATTCTTAATATTAGGAATTTTAAAAAAAATATTTAAAATTGAAATTAAAATACAAAAAACATTAAAAGATAAATAAAAAATTTGATTCAACTTTTATTTTTTTTCATAAAATTAGTAAAGTATCATAAAATATTCATTCAAGAAATTTAAAGTTTTATGAAACTTTACTAATTTTTAAAAAAAAAAAAATTTTCTATTTTTTTCTGAAAATAAATTTTATTTTTTTGAATCTATATTTTATAAAACTTTACTCATTTTACAATTTTTTCCTGAAAATAATATTTATTTTTAAAACTTTTTAATTTCTTTTTTTTAAAATTGAATAAAATTTTTTATTTAATTATCTTTTACTGTTTTTTCTATTTTACTTTCTATATTTAGTTTTTGTTTTTAAAATTTTTAATATTAAGAAAACATATAATAATGTTAAAGATGTAAACTTTTTTTTTTCTGAAAATAAAATTTTACATAAAAAATGGAAAAAAATTAAATTTTTTTTGAAAATAAAGTTTAGTTTTTTTATAAAAAAAATTGAATCTATATTTTATGAAACTTTACTCATTTTATGAAAAATTAAAAGTTTCTAATATTTTTTCATGAAAATAATAATTTTTTAAAATAATAATAATTTTTAATATTGTAAAATAAAATATTATTTTTAAAATAATTCCAAAACTTTTAAGTTTTTTTAAATATTTAATTAGTGAAATTTTTGTCAGGTTGGGTTAAAATTGTGACGCCCCCAAAATAGGTATACATCACCTATTCTGAGTCGCCAAATACATGGTACAAAATTTAAATACAACTTAATAATACAACTGTCGTGTACAATACGACAAAACATAAACTGTGAGTTTGAATATAAATATTGTCTACTAGAGAGTATACAAACTCAAAAGGAGTCATCACTACAATTATTATAACACTATTTTACAGAATAGTGAGGACTACTAATGCAAACATCTATCTGTTCCCCGACTAGTCCCAGCTACGTTCTCATTTCCTGAAAAGAACAGTGAAAGAAAGGGTGAGCTCAACTAGCCCAGTAATAAATATTATGACTAAGATAATGCACAATAAATTATTATTAGTCTTCAACAATGTTAAACTGATAAAATACAAAAGACATCAAGTTTAACTGCAGCGGATCAATCAATCCATTAAAAGAGTCAAGTAGAGAATAAAATCTACTATCTTTTATGATTTAAAAAGTTTTTCATGACTTTTATCGCTGAGACTCAGCTTAATAAATAATCCACATCATTCCTGCACTACGGCCAATGATATTCATTAGTATCACAACCACAAATTATCCATGCATCACAGCCAAGGATATTCGTGTATTCATCAATGGTCATGATCATGCCAACAACTGTTTATCAATGCACTACGGGCCAATGAAGACTTTTACCACATCATTTGTAACATTACGGTCATGATTATACCGAATAATCCCTGGTCATAATCATACCAAGTCCATCTATGCACTACAGGCCACAAATGACTTTCAACATAATATAAACATGAGGATGATGACAATGATATAAGAATTCAATAAAACAAGTTCAAGAATTAATTTATCTAGGAACTAATAACGTCCAAATTGTCAACATGATACTGCTTTGTAGAGTAAAATTCAAGAATGCTCAGAAGAATATTTCCATGAAAAGATACTGGATGAAGCGCAAATATCAAGGATATTTCACTAATTTCATGGAGTATAGAAGTCAAAATTTTAACCAACTGAGTGTAATAACGAATGGAATAACAAAAGAATTCATCATGCATGTGGTACTTCGCATAAACAGGTTATTCTAACAGAATAATAAGTAACGAAACCAGGTCAGGTGAAATTCGCACCGACAGGATGTTCCAACAGAATAATAAAAACGGAACCAGGTCCGACGTAAAATGCACAAACAGGATATTCCAACAGAATAATAATAAAGACGGAACCAGGTCCGGCGTAAAACGCACAGACAGGATATTCCAACAGAATAATAATAAAGACGGAACCAGGTTTGTCGTAAAACACACAGACAGGATATTCCAACAGAATAATAATAAAGACGGAATAATAGAAGAATATCACCAAGTATAGGGTAGTCCGCGTATACTAGTTATTCCAGCAGAATAATAAAGAATAGAATAACAGAAGTTCTCTTCATGAATACAAAAGAAATAATACCCCTTACAGGTACAACAAATAATATCCCTTACCGTAAAAAAAACTTAATATCGGAGTAGTGAAGTAGCAGAATACTTTTCTTCTCTCTCTCTATAATTTCTCTCTCTAGCGTTTCAGTGAATTCGTAAGAAAATAATGAAGGAATGAGCTTCTATTTATAGAAAAATGGACTGCATAGTAACTAACTCATAAACGGTCTAGATTGATTTACGTTAATCTGACGGTCCATATTTAAAGCAAATTTTTTTAAATAAAATATAATATATTCTATTTATAATCTAATAAAACGAATAACTTTATAAAAAAATTTACTATGCAAACACTATGCAGTCACTATGCAAATACTATGCATAATAAAATATAATATATTTTAATTACTGTCTAATAAAACAGATAACTTTATAAAAGTATTCTGTTTTATATAAAAAAAATTTACTATTAGCCTAATAAAACGAATAACTTTATAAAAGTATTCTGTTTTATATAAAAAGTTTTTCCTGTTTTATTACATTAATAATACTAATAAAACAAAATTGAGTGACTTATCACGTAAGCCTCAATAATCAATACCGTATGCTACTATGCAACCACACGTATTACTGTACTTTTACTACCGAGTAATTCAACAGTATTAATGGTAAAAATTCCGCCGTTATTTTCATAAAATATTTTTCTCGTTTTCTCAATCTGACAATAATTATATTGTGGGGTCCACCAATAATTGTGTCGTCGTACGAATATTGTAAGACCCCAACTTTTATAAATAAAGATGAATTTTCTATAAATATCATTTTTGAATATTATGGAGTTAATTTGATATAATGTTATAGTTGTGGGTAATATTTATAAATTTTGTAAAGTACACAAGTTGTTATATAATATTCGATTGGTCGGGGAATATTCGTTTTAACAGGGAATATTCGTACAACGGTACAATCATTGGTGGACCCCACAACGGAATTATTGTCGGATTGAGAAAACGACAAAAATATTTTATTAAAAATAACGGCGGAAGTTTTACCATTGATACTGTTGAACTACTCGGTAGTAAAAGTACAGTAATACGTGTGGTTGCATAGTAACACACGGTATTGATTATTAATGCTTATGTGAGAAGTCACTCAGTTTGATTCAATTATTGTCAGTTAATAATATGAATTATTTAGCGATAATGAAGTTTTGTTTTATTCGTATTATTAACGTAATAAAACAGAAACATCTTTTTATATAAAACATAATACTTTATTAAAGTTATTCTATAAATAGAATATATTATATTTTATTTAAAAGATTTTTCTTTAAATATGGACCGTCAGATTAAAGTAAATCAATCTGGACCGTTCATGGATTAGTTACTATGCAGTCCATTCTTCTATAAATAGCAGCTCATTCCTTCATTATTTTTTACGAATTCACTGAACTCCAGAGAGAGAAACTATAGAGAGAGAGAAGAAAAGTATTCTGCTACTTAACTACTTCCTTATTTCAGTTATTCTTTAAAACGGTAAGGGGTGTTATTCTTTCTTATTCATGAAGAGAATTGTTGTTATTCCATTTCTTATTATTCTGTTGGAATAACCTGTATACGCGGTCTACCCTATACTTGGTGACATTCTTCTATTATTCTGTTGGAACATCCTGTCTGTGTGTTTTACACCGGACCTGGTTTCGATTTTATTATTATTCTGTTGGAACATCCTGTCTGTGTGTTTTACACCGGACCTGGTTCCGTCTTGTTATTATTCTGTTGGAATATCCTGTCTGTGTGTTTTACACCGGACCTGGTTCCATTATTTATTATTCTGTCAGAATATCCTGTCTGTGCGTTTACGCCGAACCTGGTTCCATTATTTATTATTCTGTTGGAGTAACCTGTCTGTGCGGTCTATCGCATGCTGGGTGATTTCTTTTGTTATTCGATTCTTTATTATACTCAGTTGGTTAAGTTTTAACTTCTATACTCCATGAAATTAGTGGAATATCCTTGATAATTGCGGTTCATCCAGTATCTTTTCATGAAAGTATTCTTCTAAGCATTCTTGAATTTTACTCCACAAAGCAGTATCATATTGACAATTTGGACGTTGTTAATTCCTGGATAAATTAATTCTTGAACTTGTTTTATTGAATTATTATATCATTGTCATCATCCTCATGTTTATAAAATGTTGAAAGTCATCTGTGGCCTGTAGTGTATAGATGGACTTGGTATGATTATGACCAGGGATTATTCGGTATAATCATGACCGTAATGTTACAAATGATGTGGTAAAAGTCCTCATTGGCCCGTAGTGCATTGATGGACAGTTGTTGGCATGATCATGACCATTAATGAGTACACAAATATTCTTGACCCGTAGTGCATGGATAATTGTGGTTGTGATACTACGATGTTGAGGAAATGACTTGGGAGTTAGAATCTGAAATGAAATCAAGGTATCCTTACCTCTTCGACATACCAGGTACGTACCCTAATTTCGAGGGCGAAATTTTATAAGAAGGGGAGGTTGTAAGACCCCAACTTTTATAAATAAAGATGAATTTTCTATAAATATCATTTTGAATATTATGGAGTTAATTTGATATAATGTTATAGTTGTGGGTAATATTTATAAATTTTACAAAGTACGCAAGTTGTTATATAATATTCGATTGGTCGGGAAATATTCGTTTTAACAGGGAATATTCATACAACGACACAATCATTGGTGGATCCCACAACGGAATTATTGTCGGATTGAGAAAATGACAAAAATATTTTATTAAAAATAACGGCGGAAATTTTACCATTGTTACTGTTGAACTACTCGGTAGTAAAAGTACAGTAATACGTGTGGTTGCATTGTAGCACACGGTATTGATTATTAATGCTTATGTGAGAAGTCACTCAGTTTGATTCAATTATTGTCAGTTAATAATATGAATTATTTAGCGATAATGACGTTTTGTTTTATTCGTATTATTAACGTAATAAAATAGAAACATCTTTTTATATAAAACAGAATACTTTATTAAAGTTATTCTATAAATAGAATATATTATATTTTATTTAAAAAAATTTTCTTTAAATATGGACCGTCAGATTAAAGTAATCAATCTGGACCGTTCATGGATTAGTTACTATGCATTCTATTTTTCTATAAATAGCAGCTCATTCCTTCATTATTTCTTACGAATTCACTGAACTCTAGAGAGATAAACTATAGAGAGAGAGAAGAAGATTATTCTGCTACTTAACTACTTCCTTATTTCAGCTCGTCTTTAAAACGGTAAGGGGTGTTATTCTTTCTTATTCATGAAGAGAACTATTGTTATTCCATTTCTTATTATTCTGTTGGAATAACCTGTATACGCGGTCTACCCTATACTTGGTGACATTCTTCTATTATTCTGTTGGAACATCCTGTCTGTGTGTTTTACACCGGACCTGGTTCCGTTTTTATTATTATTCTGTTGGAACATCCTGTCTGTGTGTTTTACACCGGACCTGGTTCCGTTTTTATTATTATTCTGTTGGAACATCCTGTCTGTGTGTTTTACACCGGACCTGGTTCCGTCTTGTTATTATTCTGTTGGAATATCCTGTCTGTGTGTTTTACACCGGACCTGGTTCCATTATTTATTATTCTGTCGGAATATTCTGTCTGTGCGTTTACGCCGGACCTGGTTCCATTATTTATTATTTTGTTGGAATAACCTGTCTATGCGGTCTATCGCATGCATGGTGATTTCTTTTGTTATTCCATTCTTTATTATACTCAATTGGTTAAGTTTTAACTTCTATACTCCATGAAATTAGTGAAATATCCTTGATAATTGCGGTTCATCCAGTATCTTTTCATAAAAATATTCTTCTAAGTATTCTTGAATTTTACTCCACAAAGCAGTATCATGTTGACAATTTGGACGTTGTCAATTCTTGGATAAATTAATTATTAAACTTGATGTCTATTATATTTTATCAGTTTAACATTGTTGAAGGCTAATGATAATTTATTCTGCATTATCTTAGTCATAATATTTCTTACTGGGCTAGTTGAGCTCACCCTTTCTTTCACTGTTCTCTTCAGGAAATGAGAACGTAGCTGGAGCAAGTCGGGGAACGGAGTGATGGTCCGAATGATAGTATTAGTTAGTAGTCCTCACTATTCTATGTAATGGTGTGTTAATAAATGTAATGAGGACTCCTTTTGAGTATGAATACTCTCTAGAAGATAATATTTGTATTCAAACTCACAGTTTATGTTTTGTCGTATTGTACACGACAGTTGTATTAGTTAGTTGTATTTGTATTCTGTACTATGTATCTGACGACCCAAGATGGGTGATGTATACCTAATTTTTGGGGCGTCACAGTTGGTATCAGAGCTTAGGGATATGATCCCTGGCTAAGATGTGAGAATAGAACTAGGAGGGGAGAGACGGGGAATTCCTTCGCTAGTATGACCTACCTAAGTTTATTTGCATGATATTTAATTGGTCGGTCATAATATAAGGATAAAATATGACATATCAATTAATTTTTATTTTGTGGCAGTATCTGAAAATGGCATCTGAGAATGTTGAGAATAGCAATGGAGCACAGGCGACTGTTGATTCACCACATATCAATAATCAGGATAATGTGCATCAGGAAGGTGACAATCCTCATGCAAACAACAACACTGACCAAATGATGAATGATCAAATGTTCAGAGGCTTTATGCAATTCATGCAACAACAGGTGAGAGCGGCTCCTGTCCACAACGTAGGTGGAAATACTGGAAACTCTCTGGCGGTCACCGCTAAACAGTTTAAGGAGCTGGGACCACCGGAGTTTAAGGGAGAACCCAAACCACTTGTAGCTGAAACATGGATAAAGCAGATCACCAAGATATTTGATGTCTTGGGTTGCTCCGAGGAGCAAAAGGTTCCCTTTGCCGCCTTTATGTTGCGAGGAGAGGCAGATTACTGGTGGGAATCGATAAAGCGTACTCAACCTGCCGCACTGAAGATGTCCTGGGAGAAGTTCCAAGAGCTGTTAATGACAAATACTTTCCCGAGAGTATTCGTCACATGAAGGAGGTGGAGTTCATCAAATTGGAGCAGAATAATATGACCGTGTCGCAGTACGAGGCAAAATTTGCGGAGTTATCCCGGTTTGCGTCCCACCTGGTGGATAATGAAGAAAGAATGACGCGGATGTTTTTAAGAGGTTTGAAGCCGGAGATACGTCAACATCTTGTTTCTCATAAATTGTGTTTGTATTCAGATGTTGTAAATAGGGCTCAGTTGGTGGAGCGCGATAACGAGACAACGCAACCAAAAGAGAGCAGCCGGCAAAATGATAATACCAGTGAGAGCAGTCATCGAAGCGGTGACAACAAGCGTGGAGGGAATCAACAGGCCAGAAATGGTAACCACTTCGGTGGTAATCAGGGCCAAAACAATAAGAATGGACATTTCAAGAAGAGGAGATTCAACAATGATGAAAAGACGTCAGCACCAGCACTTGTCGTTAAGGAAGGAGAACGACCACCTATCATATGTTTCAAATACGGAGGGGAGGGGCACATCAGTCCAAACTGCGCGATGCCGTCCAAAGCATGTTATAATTGTGGAAGAGAAGGTCATTTAGCCCGATTTTGTCGTTTACCGAAGACAAATTCAGCTAGGATGGAGGCACCAAAGGCCGTCCTAGAAAAGTCAAAACCGGTTGTGCAAGGGAGAGCGTTTGTTGTGAACTCCCAGAAAGCAAGGAACCCGAATGAGGTCATCACGGGTAAGCTTATTATAAACTCTAACGAAGTCTATACTTTATTTGATACCGGTTCTACCCATTCTTTTATTTCTCCTACTTGCGCTCATCGATTAAATTTGATTCCGGAGAAATTAGACTTTGACTTAGCTGTTGAAACTCCATTGGGAGAAACCTTCATTACATCCACGGTTTATAAGTCTTATTTGGTTCAAGTTGGTACCCACACATTGCCTGTCGATCTGATTTCATTAAAAATACTTGCATTTGACGTGATTCTAGGGATTGATTGGTTAACTACTCATCATGCAAAAATTGATTGTTTTCGTAAGGTTGTTAGCTTTCATATTCCTAATCGACCTATTATGCGAATTCAAGCAACCAAACCATTAAAATCAATCGCTGTCATCTCAAGCCATAAAGCTATTCGTTTATTGAAAAATGGATGTCAAGCTTTCTTAGCTCATGTCACAGATCTAAACAAAAATACGTCAGCTTTGAATGATATTTCTGTTGTTAATAAATTTCCTGACGTATTTCCCGAAGAACTTCCTGGCCTACCCCCAGAGCGTGAAATTGAATTTTGTATCGACCTTGAACCCGGTACAAAACCCATTTCCAAAGCCCCATATCGAATGGCTCCTATTGAACTTCAGGAGTTAAAGACCCAACTGCAGGAATTGTTAGACATTGGTTTTATTCGTCCTAGTACTTCTCCTTGGGGTGCTCCTGTTCTGTTCGTGAAGAAGAAAGATGGGAGTATGCGACTTTGTATTGATTATCGGGAGTTGAATCATGTCACCATCAAAAATAGGTACCCATTGCCACGTATTGATGACCTGTTTGACCAGTTGCAAGGAGCACAATTCTTTTCAAAGATCGATCTTCGTTCTGGATATCATCAGCTGAAGGTTAGAACTGAGGATATTCCAAAGACGGCTTTTAGAACTCGGTACGGGCATTATGAATTCTTAGTTATGTCTTTTGGATTGACTAATGCTCCTGCTGCCTTCATGGATATGATGAACAGGGTATTTAAGGAATATTTGGATCACTTTGTGGTCGTCTTTATCGATGACATCCTTGTTTATTCCAAAAGCCGTGAAGATCATGAGCAACACTTGAGGCTGGTACTCCAAAAGCTTCGTGAATACAAACTTTATGCCAAGTTGAAGAAATGCGAGTTCTGGCTGGAAGAGGTAGCATTCCTTGGGCACGTAGTATCAAGTCGTGGAATATCTGTTGACCCGGCAAAGATTGAAGCTATTCAAAGCTGGGAGCAACCTAAATCAGTGACCGAGGTACGTAGCTTTCTTGGTTTAGCTGGTTATTATCGGAGATTCGTGGAAGGATTTTCTCGAATCGCTACTCCATTAACTCAGCTGACTCGGAAAGATACAAAGTTTGGTTGGAGCGAAGAATGTGAGCAGAGTTTTCAAGAACTCAAGAGGAGACTCATTTCAGCACCTGTTCTAACAATACCATCTGGCTCGGAGGGATTTGTCATCTACAGTGATGCTTCGAGCAAAGGGTTGGGATGCGTTCTCATGCAACATGGAAAAGTCATAGCCTATGCATCAAGACAACTCAAGGAATATGAGAGGAATTATCCTACTCATGATCTAGAGTTGGCAGCTGTTGTCTTTGCACTTAAAATTTGGAGGCATTACTTGTATGGGGAGAAGGTGGAGATCTTTACGGATCATAAAAGCCTCAAATATTTCTTCACTCAAAAGGAACTCAACATGCGACAACGACGTTGGCTTGAACTGTTGAAAGATTATGATCATACCATTCAATATCATCCTGGAAAAGCGAACGTGGTAGCTGACGCATTGAGTAGAAGATCATATGCAAGTACGAGTGCGATATTGTCAACACAAAGACCCATTTTGTGTGATTTGCAAAGGATGGAGATAGAGTTAAAGACTCCAGGGACCCATGTGATGATGGCGAATATACGAGTAGAACCGACTTTAATCGATAAAGTTAAAGCTGCTCAAGCTACAGACCTGGAGCTGATGCGTATGAGAAAGAAAGTGCAAGAAGGTGCTATGCCGGAAGCAAGAATCGATGAAGAAGGAATACTTCGAGTCAACTCCAGACTTTGTGTTCCTAACAACCCTGATTTAAAGTATGAAATCATGATGGAGGCGCACAACACACCGTTTGCAATCCATCCTGGAAGTACCAAAATGTATCATGATCTTCGTCATACATTTTGGTGGAGCAATATGAAGAGAGAGATAGCGTTGTTTATCTCAAGGTGTCTAACTTGTCAACGAGTCAAAGCGGAGCATCAAGTACCAAAAGGTCCATTGCAACCACTTGAAATTCCAGAATGGAAGTGGGAGCACATTACCATGGATTTCGTTACCGGTCTTCCTAGGGTTTCTCAAGGTATTGATGCGATTTGGGTCATTGTTGATAGATTGACCAAGTCTGCTCATTTCTTACCGATACGAGAAACTTATACACTTGAACGTCTTGCTCGTATGTACATAAACGAGATTGTAAGACTGCATGGTATGCCAGTATCCATAGTTTCTGACCGAGACCCAAGATTCACTTCACGATTTTGGGTTAGTTTACAAAAAGCTATGGGCACGGAGTTACGATTTAGTTCAGCATATCATCCTCAGACGGACGGACAATCAGAGAGGACTATTCAAACTCTTGAAGATCTATTAAGACTCTGTGTCTTTGACTTCAAGGGAAGTTGGGACAAGTTCTTACCATTGGTGGAGTTTTCCTACAACAACAGTTATCAAGCAAGTATTGGCATGGCTCCATTCGAAGCATTGTATGGAAGAAAATGTCGTTCTCCAGTATGCTGGGATGAGGTGGGTGAAGCAACGTTGTTGGGACCGGAGTTGGTACGTATGACTACAGAAAAGATTCAAACGATCCGACAACGTATAAAAACCTCACAAGATCGACAAAAGAGTTATGCTGATCTTCATCGAAAGGACGTGGAATTTGATGTAGGAGATCATGTGTTCTTACGTGTTGCTCCATGGAAAGGAGTTACGAGATTTGGAAAGAGAGGAAAGCTCAATCCTCGATTCATCGGTCCATTTTTAATCCTCGATCGAGTAGGAACTGTGGCTTATAGACTCGCTTTACCGCCAAGTATGTCTCGTGTTCATAACGTTTTTCACATATCCATGTTACGCAAATATGTGGAAGACCCGAACCACATTATTGAGTTAGAACCGGACGAAATAGCGGAAGATTTGACGTATGAAGAAGTTCCTGTTCAAATCTTGGATAAGAAGGAACATATTCTACGCTCCAAGGTTATACCTCAAGTCAAAGTTTTGTGGAGAAACCACGATGTTGAGGAAATGACTTGGGAGTTAGAATCTGAAATGAAATCAAGGTATCCTTACCTCTTCGACATACCAGGTACGTACCCTAATTTCGAGGGCGAAATTTCACAAGAAGGGGAGGTTGTAAGACCCCAACTTTTATAAATAAAGATGAATTTTCTATAAATATTATTTTGAATATTATGGAGTTAATTTGATATAATGTTATAGTTGTGGGTAATATTTATAAATTTTGCAAAGTACGCAAGTTGTTATATAATATTCGATTGGTCGGGGAATATTCGTTTTAACAGGGAATATTCGTACAACGACACAATCATTGGTGGACCCCACAACGGAATTATTGTCGGATTGAGAAGACGACAAAAATATTTTATTAAAAATAACGGCGAAAATTTTACCATTGTTACTGTTGAACTACTCGGTAGTAAAAGTACAGTAATACGTGTGGTTGCATAGTAGCACACGGTATTGATTATTAATGCTTATGTGAGAAGTCACTCAGTTTGATTCAATTATTGTCAGTTAATAATATGAATTATTTAGCGATAATGACGTTTTGTTTTATTCGTATTATTAACGTAATAAAATAGAAACATCTTTTTATATAAAACAGAATACTTTATTAAAGTTATTCTATAAATAGAATATATTATATTTTATTTAAAAGATTTTTCTTTAAATATGGACCGTCAGATTAAAGTAATCAATCTGGACCGTTCATGGATTAGTTACTATGCATTCTATTTTTCTATAAATAGCAGCTCATTCCTTCATTATTTCTTACGAATTCACTGAACTCTAGAGAGAGAAACTATAGAGAGAGAGAAGAAGAGTATTCTGCTACTTAACTACTTCCTTATTTCAGCTCGTCTTTAAAACGGTAAGGGGTGTTATTCTTTCTTATTCATGAAGAGAACTGTTGTTATTCCATTCTTATTATTCTGTTGGAATAACCTGTATACGCGGTCTACCCTATACTTGGTGACATTCTTCTATTATTCTGTTGGAACATCCTGTCTGTGTGTTTTACACCGGACCTGGTTCCGTTTTTATTATTATTCTGTTGGAACATCCTGTCTGTGTGTTTTACACCGGACCTGGTTCCGTTTTTATTATTATTCTGTTGGAACATCCTGTCTGTGTGTTTTACACCGGACCTGGTTTCGTCTTGTTATTAGTCTGTTGGAATATCCTGTCTGTGTGTTTTACACCGGACCTGGTTCCATTATTTATTATTCTGTCGGAATATCCTGTCTGTGCGTTTACGCCGGACCTGGTTCCATTATTTATTATTTTGTTGGAATAACCTGTCTATGCGGTCTATCGCATGCATGGTGATTTCTTTTGTTATTCCATTTTTTATTATACTCAATTGGTTAAGTTTTGACTTCTATACTCTATGAAATTAGTGAAATATCCTTGATAATTGCGGTTCATCCAGTATCTTTTCATAAAAATATTCTTCTAAGTATTCTTGAATTTTACTCCACAAAGCAGTATCATTTTGACAATTTGGACGTTGTCAATTCTTGGATAAATTAATTATTGAACTTGTTTTATTGAATTCTTATATCATTGTCATCATCCTCATGTTTATAAAATGTTGAAAGTCATCTGTGGCCTGTAGTGCATAGATGGACTTGGTATGATTATGACCAGGGATTATTCGGTATAATCATGACCGTAATGTTACAAATGATGTGGTAAAAGTCCTCATTGCCCCGTAGTGCATTGATGGACAGTTGTTGGCATGATCATGATCATTAATGAATATACGAATATCCTTGGCCGTAGTGCAGGGGTGATTCGATGATGTGGATTATTGTATTAAGCTGAGTCTCAGCGATCACTGTAAGACCCCGAATTTTATGAAATAAAAGTATTCAATTTTTCTTATAATTACTATTCAGTAAATGGTTAAATTGATAAATGTTAAAGTTAAGGGTGATATATGATTTTTTTTCAAAATACACAAGTGGTTATAAAATAATCATTGTTATCGGGGAATATTCGTTTGGTCGTAGAATATTCTTTCTGTCGGGGAATATTCGTACGACGGCACAGCTATTTGTGGGCCCCATAACGAATAATTGTCGGGTGAAGAAAATGACAAATTTGAGTTTTTACAAATAACGGCGTAGTTGTTACCGTTAACACTGTTGGAATACCCGGTGGTTAAAATACAGTAATACGCGTTATTGCACAGTAGCACACGGTATTGCACAGTATTTTTGAAATTATTGATTCTTACGTAAGAAGGCACTACTCAATAATTGTTACAGTAATTACTGTTCAATATTTTATTTTATTGATTCAATAATTGCTACGTTGAAATTTTATATTATTGTTGTTCAATAATTGTTGCTGCACAGTATTTTCCATTATCAGATCAATAATTCATATTATTTGAATAGTATTATTAGATAGCATTATTGGCAATGTCTAGAAAGTTCTGTCTAAGGAGAGGTTTGGTCATCTAATTGCGCGCTAGTAAGGAGAAATCCTTATTGGAAAGCCCCCTCTTTCCTGGGAACGGCCTGGTTGTCATAAATGTGATTCTGTAATATTATTTGTGAATAATTAATTATTGATTCATATGATAAGGAAATATTTATTTTATGTGGATATAAATGAGGGATATATTTTTGTGGTTAAAAATGAAGGAGTTAATGTTGAGGTTTTTATCCGTATTTTTGTCGGAATAGAGGTATTAAAAATCAGGGTTTTTGAGATATTTTGCGGGGGTTATAATTTTTAATCCGACCGTTGGATCGTGGTAATTTTTGGATATGTTATACATATATAAGTTGAGTATATGCCCACAAATTTTGAACCGTTAAAAATGAACGTATGATTTGTTATGAATTTTAAGATGTGGCTGATTCAGAAATCAGGTTATAAATCATTTTTGGTGGAAAATTCTAGAATTGGTGGGCCCCACTTGTGGTTGGTGAAGAAATGTGCTGAATTATATTTCAAATGTGGTGGGTGGGAATAGTAGCAGGTAAAGCCATCAGGTTGCAGGTCAAACCTACCAAAATTTTCCTATAAATAGAGGGCTAAGTTAGAATTGAAAATCACACCAGAAACATAAGTTTTCTCTCTTTCTCTCTCTATATTATGAAGCATATTTTGTGAGTATTTAGATACTTTGAGAGTTGCTATTCAGTGCAAGTTTCCTTCAGCATCATATCCGATATCCAGTCAGAAGTACTGCTCTTTTGAGGTAAGGGATAGTAAGGGATTGTAAGGGATAGTAAGGGATAGTAAGAGATATTAAGGGATTTTAAGGGTTGTTATGATTTTCAGTTTCGTAATTTTTCTGATCTTCAAAAATTCTGGAAAAATTTGAAATGATATTTTGATGAGTTTTCTTGATTGTGTCCAAAAATGGTGATTTTTGGATGTATAGATTGAGAGTTATGAATTTTATGAGAAAAGACTATTTTAAAAGTAACAGCTTATAATTCCTTGTGGTTAACTCCAAAATTGATGAAATTTTTATTGGGAGTACATGTATATGATAGAAGTATACTCTGTAAATTTCAGAATTTTTAGACAAAAGTACAATTTTTGATAAATGTCTAAATATTCGGCTATTTTGGCCATATGAAAAATAGTAAATGACTTTTAAAAATTCTGAGAAAAATATATGTTCACTATGGGACTATATTATGCTAAATCCCAGAAAAGAAATATTTTTGGAACTGATTTGGTATTTTTCATGAAAATGGTCTAGTTATGAGTAAATGAATTAAATATGTTTTGTGAAGAAAGAAAATTGGAAAATAGGATTTTATGGCTTGAGAATCCTATATGAGGTATATGCAGATTTTTGATGAGGGTTTTGGTTATTGATGATGAAATTGTAAGAGTTGGCATTTTATGATGATTAAATGCATTAATTAGTAAAGTGTAAACAATTAAAATAAATTGTTTATAAATTTAAGTAATGTTATTCTTTCAATATCATTATACCGAAATATTGGTATGGATTTTATTGTGGAATTTCTACCTTTTTGAGTCGGTGTTACTATTCATGAGTTACTATTCACGAGTTACTATTCATGAGTTACTATTCACGAGTTACTATTCACGACAAAATTGGTTTCTTTTACTAACCAAATTATAGTTGATTTATGAATATTACTCTTGAGATTAAATCTATATGTTGATTATATTGATTTTATTATCATATATAACATTTTTATAACCCTGATGTTGAAATTCTCTTTCACTAGAGTGTAAAGATGGGTAGATTATTGGTATGATCATGACTAGGGTTCTCTTTGGCCTGTAGTGCAAAGTTGAATTGTGACTGGTATGATCATGACCATTAAATTTATAATTGAATATCTTAAGCTTAAGTGCAAAGGTGAATTGATCAACATGGTTATAATTATTGTTTATATAAATTCTAAAATGATTATAATTCTTTGAGATATTAATATATTTGGCATGTAGTGCAAATATGAACTGTTGATGAATATATTTGGCCTGTAGTGCAAATATGAACTGTTGATGAATATCTTTGGCCTGTAGTGCAAAGATGATATGTTGTTGAATATTTTTGGCCTGTAGTGCAAAGATGAACTGTTGTTGAATATCTTTGGCCAGTAGTGCAAAGATAAACTGTTGACGAATATCTTTGGCCCGTAGTACAAAGATGAAATTATTAGTATGATTATGAACAGGAATTGTGATTTGGTATAACCATGATCTTTGATGTTTCAGGTAAAGACAGGTGATGAAAATATTCTTCGTCCTGGGTGCGAAGAAAAATTTATAGTCACAATTATGATTATGAGTTATTCATATGATTGTGGAAAGGAACTGTTGAGTGATGTTACATGGATAAAATATTGTTGGTGGATTTTTAACATGGAGAAGATAATAGACTTTATAGTCTATTTGACTCTTCTAATGGATTGCTCGTTCCGCTGCAACTATGGTTGAAATTTTTATCATTTACCATATGTTCTAATCTCTGATTTATTATTGATGAAGGCTATTGATAATTTAATTATCTTTAGTCATGATATTCTTTACTGAGCTAGTTGTGCTCACCCTTTTGCTTCACAATTCCTTTCAGGTAATAAGAGTGTAGCTGGGTCGAGCGGGGGTAACAAGGGAATAGAACGATGGTCTCTAACTGTGGAGTTCTCCCGAAGCAGTATAGAAAAGTTCATTTAGTAGTTTTATTTGGTGAATCCAATAGGGTAAGGTGTACCCAACGTTGGAAGGGTGTTTTGTCACTATCATACAAGATGTCTAACGACATACAACCTCGTGTCATCATAAGACAGGGATGTGCTCATCCACTTGCTGAGTATATATACGAGCACTACCTATATAATCTTGGTGTTTGTTTGAAGTATAATTCTCAATTAGAGATAGTAGAGATAATGATATGTCAAGAAAAGACTCACCATTGGGAAGAATATGATAGTAATCTTCTCGTTTTTCTTTGGGGTCTATTGGGTCAACCAAGGATAATTCTGTGGCCATATGATATCTATCATAACCTAGATGCATGGCCTCCCATGTACGAAGGTTTCCTTGAGCACTTTCCAAAGATTCTAATTTCCAAAACAGTTTTTGACTATACCTTTATGTAAGGTGTCATTGTGAGGTGATGTCCACAATTGGAACATGAGTCACATTTGGTATATATTTGTATCCAAACTCACAGCATATGTGTTGTTGTATTTTGCACGACAATTGTTGTAATAAAGTTGTAGTTGTTTTCTGTACCATGTATTTGACGACTCAGAATGGGTTGGGTGGAATGGACCTATTTTGGGGTTGTCACAGGTGGTATCAGAGCTTAGGGATATGATCTTTGGCGGAGATCGGGGAATAGAACTAGGAGGGGAGAGATGAGTAAATCCTTCGCTAGTGTGTCCTACCTAAGCTTATTTGTTGGTCAGTCATAATATTGGGATATTATGTGATATGTTAATTTGTTAAATTAACACTTGTTTTGAAGCTGTATTCTAGAATGTTATTTGAAATACAGGAGATGAGCAATGGAGAAATTATGATGACAGAGAAGATGAAATTTGAAATGAAAGGAAGGTATTCTCAACTCTTTGAAATACCAGGTACGTAAATTTCGGGGACGAAATTTCATAAGGAGGGGAGATTGTAAGACCCCGAATTTTATGAAATAAAAGTATTCAATTTTTCTTATAATTACTATTCAGTAAATGGTTAAATTGATAAATGTTAAAGTTAAGGGTGATATATGATTTTTTTTCAAAATACACAAGTGGTTATAAAATAATCATTGTTGTCGGGGAATATTCGTTTGGTCGTAGAATATTCTTTCTGTCGGGGAATATTCGTACGACGGCGCAGCTATTTGTGGGCCCCATAACGAATAACTGTCGGGTGAAGAAAATGACAAATTTGAGTTTTTACAAATAACGGCGTAGTTGTTACCGTTAACACTGTTGGAATACCCGGTGGTTAAAATACAGTAATACGCGTTATTGCACAGTAGCACACGGTATTGCACAGTATTTTTGAAATTATTGATTCTTACGTAAGAAGGCACTACTCAATAATTGTTACAGTAATTACTGTTCAATATTTTATTTTATTGATTCAATAATTGCTACGTTGAAATTTTATATTATTGTTGTTCAATAATTGTTGCTGCACAGTATTTTCCATTATCAGATCAATAATTCATATTATTTGAATAGTATTATTAGATAGCATTATTGGCAATGTCTAGAAAGTTCTGTCTAAGGAGAGGTTTGGTCATCTAATTGCGCGCTAGTAAGGAGAAATCCTTATTGGAAAGCCCCCTCTTTCCTGGGAACGGCCTGGTTGTCATAAATGTGATTCTGTAATATTATTTGTGAATAATTAATTATTGATTCATATGATAAGGAAATATTTATTTTATGTGGATATAAATGAGGGATATATTTTTGTGGTTAAAAATGAAGGAGTTAATGTTGAGATTTTTATCCGTATTTTTGTCGGAATGGAGGTATTAAAAATCAGGGTTTTTGAGATATTTTGCGGGGGTTATAATTTTTAATCCGACCGTTGGATCGTGGTAATTTTTGGATATGTTATACATATATAAGTTGAGTATATGCCCACAAATTTTGAACCGTTAAAAATGAACGTATGATTTGTTATGAATTTTAAGATGTGGCTGATTCAGAAATCAGGTTATAAATCATTTTTGGTGGAAAATTCTAGAATTGGTGGGCCCCACTTGTGGTTGGTGAAGAAATGTGCTGAATTATATTTCAAATGTGGTGGGTGGGAATAGTAGCAGGTAAAGCCATCAGGTTGCAGGTCAAACCTACCAAAATTTTCCTATAAATAGAGGGCTAAGTTAGAATTGAAAATCACACCAGAAACATAAGTTTTCTCTCTTTCTCTCTCTATATTATGAAGCATATTTTGTGAGTATTTAGATACTTTGAGAGTTGCTATTCAGTGCAAGTTTCCTTCAGCATCATATCCGATATCCAGTCAGAAGTACTGCTCTTTTGAGGTAAGGGATAGTAAGGGATTGTAAGGGATAGTAAGGGATAGTAAGAGATATTAAGGGATTTTAAGGGTTGTTATGATTTTCAGTTTCGTAATTTTTCTGATCTTCAAAAATTCTGGAAAAATTTGAAATGATATTTTGATGAGTTTTCTTGATTGTGTCCAAAAATGGTGATTTTTGGATGTATAGATTGAGAGTTATGAATTTTATGAGAAAAGACTATTTTAAAAGTAACAGCTTATAATTCCTTGTGGTTAACTCCAAAATTGATGAAATTTTTATTGGGAGTACATGTATATGATAGAAGTATACTCTGTAAATTTCAGAATTTTTAGACAAAAGTACAATTTTTGATAAATGTCTAAATATTCGGCTATTTTGGCCATATGAAAAATAGTAAATGACTTTTAAAAATTCTGAGAAAAATATATGTTCACTATGGGACTATATTATGCTAAATCCCAGAAAAGAAATATTTTTGGAACTGATTTGGTATTTTTCATGAAAATGGTCTAGTTATGAGTAAATGAATTAAATATGTTTTGTGAAGAAAGAAAATTGGAAAATAGGATTTTATGGCTTGAGAATCCTATATGAGGTATATGCAGATTTTTGATGAGGGTTTTGGTTATTGATGATGAAATTGTAAGAGTTGGCATTTTATGATGATTAAATGCATTAATTAGTAAAGTGTAAACAATTAAAATAAATTGTTTATAAATTTAAGTAATGTTATTCTTTCAATATCATTATACCGAAATATTGGTATGGATTTTATTGTGGAATTTCTACTTTTTGAGTCGGTGTTACTATTCATGAGTTACTATTCACGAGTTACTATTCATGAGTTACTATTCACGAGTTACTATTCACGACAAAATTGGTTTCTTTTACTAACCAAATTATAGTTGATTTATGAATATTACTCTTGAGATTAAATCTATATGTTGATTATATTGATTTTATTATCATATATAACATTTTTATAACCCTGATGTTGAAATTCTCTTTCACTAGAGTGTAAAGATGGGTAGATTATTGGTATGATCATGACTAGGGTTCTCTTTGGCCTGTAGTGCAAAGTTGAATTGTGACTGGTATGATCATGACCATTGAATTTATAATTAAATATCTTAAGCTTAAGTGCAAAGGTGAATTGATCAACATGGTTATAATTATTGTTTATATAAATTATAAAATGATTATAATTCTTTGAGATATTAATATATTTGGCATGTAGTGCAAATATGAACTGTTGATGAATATATTTGGCCTGTAGTGCAAATATGAACTGTTGATGAATATCTTTGGCCTGTAGTGCAAAGATGATATGTTGTTGAATATTTTTGGCCTGTAGTGCAAAGATGAACTGTTGTTGAATATCTTTGGCCAGTAGTGCAAAGATAAACTGTTGACGAATATCTTTGGCCCGTAGTACAAAGATGAAATTATTAGTATGATTATGAACAAGAATTGTGATTTGGTATAACCATGATCTTTGATGTTTCAGGTAAAGACAGGTGATGAAAATATTCTTCGTCCTGGGTGCGAAGAAAAATTTATAGTCACAATTATGATTATGAGTTATTCATATGATTGTGGAAAGGAACTGTTGAGTGATGTTACATGGATAAAACATTGTTGGTAGATTTTTAACATGGAGAAGATAATAGACTTTATAGTCTATTTGACTCTTCTAATGGATTGCATGTTCCGCTGTAACTATGGTTGAAATTTTTATCATTTACCATATGTTCTAATCTCTGATTTATTATTGATGAAGGCTATTGATAATTTAATTATCTTTAGTCATGATATTCTTTACTGAGCTAGTTGTGCTCACCCTTTTGCTTCACAATTCCTTTCAGGTAATAAGAGTGTAGCTGGGTCGAGCGGGGGTAACAAGGGAATAGAACGATGGTCTCTAACTGTGGAGTTCTCCCGAAGCAGTATAGAAAAGTTCATTTAGTAGTTTTATTTGGTGAATCCAATAGGGTAAGGTGTACCCAACATTGGAAGGGTGTTTTGTCACTATCATACAAGATGTCTAACGACATACAACCTCGTGTCATCATAAGACAGGGATGTGCTCATCCACTTGCTGAGTATATATACGAGCACTACCTATATAATCTTGGTGTTTGTTTGAAGTATAATTCTCAATTAGAGATAGTAGAGATAATGATATGTCAAGAAAAGACTCACCATTGGGAAGAATATGATAGTAATCTTCTCGTTTTTCTTTGGGGTCTATTGGGTAAACCAAGGATAATTCTGTGGCCATATGATATCTATCATAACCTAGATGCATGGCCTCCCATGTACGAAGGTTTCCTTAAGCACTTTCCAAAGATTCTAATTTCCAAAACAGTTTTTGACTATACCTTTATGTAAGGTGTCATTGTGAGGTGATGTCCACAATTGGAACATGAGTCACATTTGGTATATATTTGTATCCAAACTCACAGCATATGTGTTGTTGTATTTTGCACGACAATTGTTGTAATAAAGTTGTAGTTGTTTTCTGTACCATGTATTTGACGACTCAGAATGGGTTGGGTGGAATGGACCTATTTTGGGGTTGTCACAATCACAGTGTTGGAAAATCTTTTAAATCATAAAAGATAGTAGAGTTTATTTTCTACTTGACTCTTTTAATGGATTGCTTGTTCCGCTGCAGTTAAACTTGATGTCTATTATATTTTATCAGTTTAACATTGTTGAAGGCTAATGATAATTTATTCTGCATTATCTTAGTCATAATATTTCTTACTGGGCTAGTTGAGCTCACCCTTTCTTTCACTGTTCTCTTCAGGAAATGAGAACGTAGCTGGGGCAAGTCGGGAAACGGAGTGATGGTCCGAATGATAGTATTAGTTAGTAGTCCTCACTATTCTATGTAATGGTGTGTTAATAAATGTAATGAGGACTCCTTTTGAGTATGAATACTCTCTAGAAGATAATATTTGTATTCAAACTCACAGTTTATGTTTTGTCGTATTGTACACGACAGTTGTATTAGTAAGTTATATTTGTATTCTGTACTATGTATCTGACGACCCAAGATGGGTGATGTATACCTAATTTTGGGGGCGTCACAATGATTATATAGGTAGTGCTCGTAGATATACTCAGCAAGTTGATGAGCACAACCCTGTCTTATGATGACATGAGGTTGTATGTCATTAGACATCTTGTATTATAGTGACAAAACACCCTTCCAACGTTGGGTTCGCCTCACTCTATTTTCTTCACCAAATATAACTACTAAATGATGACCACCGTTCTATTCCCTTGTTACCCCCGCTCGACCCAGCAATACTTTTATTACCTGAAAGGAATTATGAAACAAAAGGGTGAGCACAACTAGCCCAGTAAAGAATATCATGACTAAAGATAAATAAATTATCAATAGTCTTCATCAGTAATAAATCAGAGATTTAGAACATATGGTAGATGATAAAAATTTCAACCATAGTTACAGCGGAACGAGCAATCCATTAGAAGAGTCAAATAGACTATAAAGTCTATTATTTTCTCCATGTTAAAAATTCACCAACAATATTTTATCCCTGTAACATCACTCAACAGTTCCTTTCCACAATCATATGAATAACTCATAATCATAATTAGGATTCTAAATTTTTTTCTTCGCACCCAGGACGAAGGATATTTTCATCACCTGTCTTTACCTGAAACATCAAAGATCATGGTTATACCAAATCATAGTTCTGTTCATAATCATGCTAATAAATCCATCTTCGCACTACGGCCAAAGATATTCATCAATAAACCATCTTTGCACTACAGGCCAAAGATATTCAACAACAGTTCATCTTCGCACTACAGGCCAAAGATATTCATCAATAATTCATATTTGCACTACAGGCCAAATATATTAATATCTCAAAGAAATATATAATCATTTCAGAATTTATATAAACAATAATTATAACCATGTTGATCAATTCACCTTTGCACTTAAGCTAAAGATATTCAATTATAAATTCAATGGTCATGATCATACCAGTCACAATTCAACTTTTCCACTGTTGGCCAAAGAAAACCCTAGTCATGATCATACCAATAATCTACCCATCTTTATACTCAAGTGAAAGAGAACTTCAACATCAAGGTTATAAAAAATGTTATATATGATAATAAAAATAATATGATCAACAACTGTATTTATTTTCAAGAGCAACAATTATAAATCAACGATAATTTGGTCAGAAAAAGAAACCAATTTTGTCGTGAATAGTAACTCGTAAATAGTAACTCATGAATAGTAACTCGTGAATAGTAACTCATGAATAGTAAACTCGACACAAAAAGGTAGAAATTCTACAATAAAATACATACCAATATTTCGTTATAATGATATTGAAAGAATAATATTTCTTAAGCTTATAAACAATTTATTTTTAATTGTTTACACTTTACTAAATAATGCATTTAAGCATCCTAAAATACCAAACTCATAAGATTTTATTACCAATAACCAAAACCCTCATAAACAATCTGCATATACCTCATATAGGATTCTCAAGTCATAAAATCCTATTTTCTAATTTTCTTACTTCACATAACATATTTAATTCATTTACTCATAACTAGTCTATTTTTATGAAAAATACCAAATCAGTTCCAAAAATATTTTTTTCTGGAATTTAGCAGAATATAGTCTCATATTGAACATATATTTTTCTCAGAATTTTTAAAACTCATTTACTATTTTTCGTATGGCCAAAACCACCGAATATTTAGACATTTATCATAAATTGTACTTTTATCCAAAAATTCCAAAATTCACAGAGTATACTGATATTATATAGATATACTTTCAATAAAAATTTCTTAAATTTTGGAGTTAACCACAAGGAGTTATAAGCGGTTATTTTTAAAATAGTCTTTTTCCGTAAAATTCATAACTCTTAATCTATACATCCAAAAATCACCATTTTTGGACACAATCAATAAAACTCATCAAAATATCATTTTAAATTTTTCTAGAATTTTCTGAAGGTCAGAAGAATTACGAACTAAAAAATAAAATAACCCTTAAAATCCCTTACTATCCCTTACCTCAAAAGAGCAGTACTTCTGATCGCTATAAGGCTGAAGGAAATTTGCACTGATGAATAGAAACTCACAGAGTATCTAAATACTCACAAAATACACTCAATAATCTAGAGAGAGAAAAAAAAACTTGTTTCTGGTGTGATTTTCAATTCTAACTTAAGCACCTATTTATAGGAAAATGCTAGAACGCCAAAGGAGACTAAATAATAAAATATTATTATTATAAAACTCATTTCTACGCATGCCTAAAGACCAATTCAGCCACCAGCCATCCTTGACCCAAATTAGCAGCCCACATGTGATATAATAAAAGTGGGTCCCACCCATAATTAATAAAAATCATTTTATTGTCTAAAACTTCAATAATTCATAGAAAATAACCCTTTTATCAGAAAATTCGAATTTCGCATTTTTTTATAGGAAATTCAATTCTCTACAACTTTGCAGAAGAAAGTTTTTCCAAATTCCAAACAGAAATTGACCGAAATCCATAAACGAACGATTTTACAGGCTATAATCAAATTTCAGTCAAGAAATGGGGTCCACCGACACACAAAACATGTGTTAATCATTTAATACAATAAAAAAATACTCTTCCTCCTCATATACTCATATATCCCACATTCATTGTAAAACTATCACCATTATTATATTATTAAATATAATAATAAATTATTTTATCAGAAAAGATAAAATATCATTTTTTAATAATTGTCACTTAAAAAATTTTCTCCATCTATATCCACATAAAATTAATATTTTCCTCATCATATAAATTAATAATTAATTATTCACAAATAATATTACAGAATCACAGTACTGGTAACCAGGCCGTTCCCAGGAAAGAGGGGGTTTTCCAATAAAGATTTCTCCTTATTGGCGCGCAATTAGATGACCAAATCTCTCCTTAGACAGAACTTTCTAGACATTGCCAATAATGCTATCTAATAATATTATTCAAATAATATGAATTATTGATCTGATAATGGAGATGATGTGCAGCAACAATTATTGAAACAACAATAATATAAAATATCAACACAGTAATTATTGAATCAATAAAATAAAATATTGAACAGTAATTACTGTGACACTTATTCAGTAGTGCCTTCTTACGTAAAAATCAATAATTTCAAAAATACTGTGCAATACCGTGTGCTACTGTGTAATAACGCGTATTACTGTATTTTAACCACCGGGTATTCCAACAGTGCTAACGGTAACAACTACGCCGTTAATTATAAAAACTCAATTTTTGTCGTTATCTTCACCCGACCGTTATCCGTTATGGGGCCCATAAATAGTTGTGCCGTCGTACGAATATTCTCCGACAAAAAGAATATTCCACGACCAACGAATATTCTCCGACAACAATGATTATTTTATAGCCACTTGCTTATTTTGAAAAATTTTCACATTTCACCTATAACTTTAAACTTTTATCAATTTAACCATTTACTGAATTGTAATTATAAGAGAAACTGAATACTTTTATTTCATAAAATTCGGGGTCTTACATTTATCGTTTACCAAAAATAAGTTCTGCCAGGATGAAGACACCAAAGGCCGTTCCAGAAAAGTCAAAACCGGTAGTGCAAGGGAGAGCGTTTGTTGTAACCTTCCAAAAAGTAAGAAACCCGAATGAGGTCATCACGGGTAAGCTTATCATAAACTCTAATGAAGTCTATACTTTATTTGATACCGGTTCTACCCATTCTTTTATTTCTCCTACTTGCGCTCATCGATTAAATTTGACTCCGGAGAAATTAGAATTCGACTTATCTGTTGAAACTCCATTGGGAGAAACCTTCATTACATTCACGGTTTATAAGTCCTGTTTGGTTCAAGTTGGTGCCCACACATTACCTGTCGATCTTATTTCATTAAAAATACTTGCATTTGACGTGATTCTAGGGATTGATTGGTTAACTACTAATCATGTAAAAATTGATTGTTTTCATAAGGTTGTTAGCTTTCATATTCCTAATCGACCTATTATGCGAATTTAAGCAACCAAACAATTAAAATCAATCGCTGTCATCTCAAGCCATAAAGCTATTCGTTTATTAAAAAATGGATGTCAAGCTTTCTTAACTCATGTCACGGATCTAAACAAAAATACGTCAGTTTTGAATGTTATTTCTATTGTTAATAAATTTCCTGACGTATTCCCTGAAGAACTTCCTGGCCTACCCCCAGAGTGTGAAATTGAATTTTGTATCGACCTTGAACCCGGTACAAAATCCATTTCCAAAACCCCATATCGAATGGCTCCTATTGAACTTCAGGAGTTAAAGATCCAACTGCAGGAATTGTTAGACATTGGCTTTATTAGTCCTAGTACTTCTCCTTGGGGTGCTCCTGTGCTATTCGTGAAGAAGAAAGATGGAAGTATGCGACTTTGTATTGATTATCGGGAGTTGAATCATGTCACCATCAAAAACAGGTACCCATTGCCACGTATTGATGACCTGTTTGACCAGTTACAAGGAGCACAATTCGTTTCAAAGATCGATCTTCGTTCTGGATATCATCAGCTGAAGGTTAGAACTGAGGATATTCCTAGTCATGTCCTTTGGATTGACTAATGCTCCTGCAGCCTTCATGGATATGATGAACCGGGTATTCAAGGAATATTTGGATCACTTTGTGGTTGTCTTTATTAATGACATCCTTATTTATTCCAAAAGCCGTGAAGATCATGAGCAACACTTGAGGCTGGTACTCCAAAAGCTTTGTGAATACAAGCTTTATGCCAAGTTGAAGAAGTGCGAGTTCTGGCTGGAGGAGGTAGCATTCCTTGGACACGTAGTATCAAGTCGTGGAATATCTGTTGACCCGGCAAAGATTGAAGCTATTCAAAGCTAGGAGCAATCTAAATCAGTGACCGAAGTACGTAGCTTTCTTGGTTTAGCTGGTTATTATCGGAGATTCGTGGAAGGATTTTCTCGAATCGCTACTCCATTAACTCAGCTGACTCGGAAAGATACAAAGTTCGGTTAGAGCGAAGAATTTGAGAAGAGTTTTCAAGAACTCAAGAGGAGACTCATTTCAACACCTGTTCTAACAATACCATCTGGCTCGGAGGGATTTGTCATCTACAGTGATGCTTCAAGCAAAGGGTTGGGATGCGTTCTCATGAAACATGGAAAAGTCATAGCCTATGCATCAAGACAACTCAAGGAATATGAGAGGAATTATCCTACTCATGATCTAGAGTTGGCAGCTGTTGTCTTTGCACTTAGAATTTGGAGGCATTACTTGTATGGGGAGAAGGTGGAGATCTTTACGGATCATAAAAGCCTCAAATATTTCTTCACTCAAAAGGAACTCAACATGCGACAACGACATTGGCTTGAACTGTTGAAAGATTATGATCATACCATTCAATACCATCTTGGAAAAGCGAACGTGGTAGCTAACGCATTGAGTAGAAGATCATATGCAAGTACGAGTGCGATATTGTCAACACAAAGGCCCATTTTGTGTGACTTGCAAAGGATGGAGATAGAGTTAAAGACTCCAGGGACCCATGTGATGATGGCGAATATACGAGTAGAACCAACTTTAATCGATAAAGTTAAAGCTGTTCAAGCTACAGACCTGGAGCTGATGCGTATGAGAAAGAAAGTGCAAGAAGGTGCTATGCCGGAAGCAAGAATCGATGAAGAAGGAATACTTCGAGTCAACTCCAGACTTTGTGTTCCTAACAACCCTGATTTAAAGTATGAAATCATGATGGAGGCGCACAACACATCGTTTGCAATCCATCCTGGAAGTACCAAAATGTATCATGATCTTCGTCATATATTTTGGTGGAGCAATATGAAGAGAGAGATAGCGTTGTTTATCTCAAGGTGTCTAACTTGTCAACGAGTCAAAGCGGAGCATCAAGTACCAAAAGGTCCATTGCAACCACTTGAAATTCCAGAATGGAAGTGGGAGCACATTACCATGGATTTCGTTACCGGTCTTCCTAGGGTTTCTCAAGGTATTGATGCGATTTGGGTCACTGTTGATAGATTGACCAAGTCTGCTCATTTCTTACCGATACGAGAAACTTATACACTTGAACGTCTTGCTCGTATGTACATAAACGAGATTGTAAGACTGTATGATATGCCATTATCCATAGTTTCTGACCGAGACCCAAGATTCACTTCACGATTTTGGGTTAGTTTACAAAAAGCTATGGGCACGGAGTTACGATTTAGTTCAACATATCATCCTCAGACGGACGGACAATCAGAGAGGACTATTCAAACTCTTGAAGATCTATTAAGACTCTGTGTCTTTGACTTCAAGGGAAGTTGGGACAAGTTCTTACCATTGGTGGAGTTTTCCTACGACAACAGTTATCAAGCAAGTATTGGCATGGCTCCATTCGAAGCATTGTATGGAAGAAAATGTCGTTCTCAGTATGCTAGGATGAGGTGGGTGAAACAACGTTGTTGGGACCGGAGTTGGTACGTATGACTAGAGAAAAGATTCAAACGATCCGACAACGTATAAAAACCTCACAAGATCGACAAAAGAGTTATGCTGATCTTCATCGAAAGGACGTGGAATTTGATATAGGAGATCATGTGTTCTTACGTGTTGCTCTATGGAAAAGAGTTACGAGATTTGAAAAGAGAGGAAAGCTCAATCCTCGATTCATCGGTCCATTTTTAATCCTCGATCGAGTAGGAACTGTGGCTTATAGACTCGCTTTACCGCCAAGTATGTCTCGTGTTCATAACGTTTTTCACATATCCATGTTACGTAAATATGTGAAAAACCCGAACCACATTATTGAGTTAGAACCGGACGAAATAGCAGAAGATTTGACGTATGAAGAAGTTCCTGTTCAAATCTTGGATAAGAAGGAACATATTCTATGCTACAAGGTTATACCTCAAGTCAAAGTTTTGTGGAGAAACCACGATGTTGAGAAAATGACTTGGGAGTTAGAATCTGAAATGAAATCAAGGTATTCTTACCTCTTCGACATACCAGGTACGTACCCTAATTTCGAGGGCGAAATTTCATAAGAAGGGGAGGTTGTAAGACCCCAACTTTTATAAATAAAGATGAATTTTCTATAAATATCATTTTCTATAATTTAAAGTTGTTATATAATATTCAATTGGTCGGAGAATATTCGTTTTAACAGGGAATATTCGTACAACGACACAATCATTGGTGGACCCCACAACGGAATTATTGTCGGATTGGGAAAACGACAAAAATATTTTATTAAAAATAACGACAGAAATTTTACCATTGTTACTGTTGAACTACTCGGTAGTAAAAGTACAGTAATACGTGTGGTTGCATAGTAGCACACGGTATTGATTATTAATGCTTATGTGAGAAGTCACTCAGTTTGATTCAATTATTGTCATTTAATAATATGAATTATTTAGCGATAATGACGTTTTGTTTTATTCGTATTATTAACGTAATAAAATAGAAACATCTTTTTATATAAAACAGAATACTTTATTAAAGTTATTCTATAAATAGAATATATTATATTTTATTTAAAAGATTTTTCTTTAAATATGGACCGTCAGATTAAAGTAATCAATCTGGACCGTTCATGGATTAGTTACTATGCATTCTATTTTTCTATAAATAGCAGCTCATTCCTTCATTATTTCTTACGAATTCACTGAACTCTAGAGAGAGAAACTATAGAGAGAGAGAAGAAGATTATTCTGCTACTTAACTACTTCCTTATTTCAGCTCATCTTTAAAACGGTAAGGGGTGTTATTCTTTCTTATTCATGAAGAGAACTGTTGTTATTCCATTTCTTATTATTCTGTTGGAATAACCTGTATACGCGGTCTACCCTATACTTGGTGACATTCTTCTATTATTCTATTGGAACATCCTGTCTGTGTGTTTTACACCGGACCTGGTTCCGTTTTTATTATTATTCTGTTGGAACATCCTGTCTGTGTGTTTTACACCGGACCTGGTTCCGTTTTTATTATTATTCTGTTGGAACATCCTGTCTGTGTGTTTTACACCGGACCTGGTTCCGTCTTGTTATTATTCTGTTGGAATATCCTGTCTGTGTGTTTTACACCGGACCTGGTTCCATTATTTATTATTCTGTCGGAATATCCTGTCTGTGCGTTTACGCCGGACCTGGTTCCATTATTTATTATTCTGTTGGAATAACCTGTCTGTGCGGTCTATCGCATGCATGGTGTTTTCTTTTGTTATCGCATGCATGTGCGGTCTTTTGGGATTCGTATAACAATTTATTCAAGATCAATAATACTTCATAATAATCAATTGTGAAGCAGAATTCAATAATAAAGATCAAATCATGGATACAATCAAAGATAGTAACCATAATAGACATCTTGGATAAAAAGGGAAAATTTTTATTTTTCGGTGAATAGTGCCGTATTCGTGAATAGTACCGTATACGTGAATAGTGTCGTATACGTGAATAATAACCCCGACACAAAAAGTTTTTAAATTTGATAAAAACTCATATCAATATTTCAACATAATGATATTGAAGAAAATAATATCATTAAGAAGAAAATAATATCCCTTACCTCAAAATATCAGTACTTCTGGTCGGAATACCGGTATAAGGCTGAAAGAAACTTGCTCTGATGATTAAAAACTCTCAAAGTATCTAAATACTCACAAAATACACTCAATAATCTAGAGAGAGAAAGAGAGAAAACTTGTTTCTGGTGTGATTTTCAATTCTAACTTAGCCCTCTATTTATAGGAAAATGTTAGCACACCGAAGCAGACTTAACCTGCAACCTGATGGCTTTACCTGCTACTATTTCTACCCACCACATTTGAATAAAAATCTCAGCACATTTCTTCACTAACCAAGAGTGGGGCCCACCAATTCTAGAATTTTCCATCAAAATGATTAACTCCGAAAATTCAACAATTTCTGAACCAGTCATCTCGTAAAATTCATAATAAATCATACGTTCATTTTTAACGGTTCAAAATTTGTGGACATATACTCAACTTATATATGTATAACATATCCAAAAATTACCACGATCCAACGGTCGGATTAAAAATTATAACCCCCGCAAAATATCTCAAAAACCCTGATTTTTAATACCTCCATTCTGACAAAAATACTGATAAAAACCTCAACATTAACTCCTTCATTTTTAACCACAAATATATATATCCCTCATTTATATCCACATAAAATAAATATTTCCTTATCATATGAATCAATAATTAATTATTCACAAATAATATTACAGAATCACATTTATGACAACCAGGCCGTTTCCAGGAAAGAGGGGGCTTTCCAATAAGAATTTTTTCTTACTGGCGCGCAATTAAATGACCAAACATCTCCTTAGATAGAACTTTCTAGACATTGCCAATAATGTTATCTAATAATATTATTCAAATAATATGAATTATTGATCTGATAATGGGAAATACTGTGCAGCAACAATTATTGAAACAACAATAATATAAAATATCAACGCAACAATTATTGAATCAATAAAATAATTTATTGAACAATAACTACTATAACAATTATTGAGTAGTGTCTTCTTACGTAAGAATCAATAATTGGTGCAATACCGTGTGCTACTGTATTTTAACCACCGGGTATTCCAACAGTATTAACGGTAACAACTACGCCGTTATTTATAAATAACTTATACTTGTCGTTTTCTTCATCCAATCGTTTTCCGTTATGGGGCCGACACAAGGCTGCGCCGTCGTACGAATATTCCCCGACAGCAAGAATATTCAAGAATATTCCACGACCAAACGAATATTCCCCGACAAAATGAATATTTTATAACCACTTGCTTATTTTGTAAAATTTGCACATTTCACCCATAACCAAAGTATTATATCAAATTAACCCCTTATTATTCACAATAATATTTAGAGAAAATTTGATTTTATTCATTAATAAGTTGGGGTCTTACAACGCCGGACCTGGTTCCATTATTTATTATTCTGTTGGAGTAACCTGTCTGTGCGGTCTATCGCATGCCGGATGATTTCTTTTGTTATTCTATTCTTTATTATACTCAGTTGGTTAAGTTTTAACTTCTATACTCCATGAAATTAGTGAAATATCCTTGATAATTGCGATTCATCCAGTATCTTTTCATGAAAGTATTCTTCTAAGCATTCTTGAATTTTACTCCACAAAGCAGTATCATATTGACAATTTGGACGTTGTTAATTCTTGGATAAATTAATTCTTGAACTTGTTTTATTGAATTATTATATCATTGTCATCATCCTCATGTTTATAAAATGTTGAAAGTCATCTGTGGCCTGTAGTGCATAGATGGACTTGGTATGATTATGACCAGGGATTATTCGGTATAATCATGACCGTAATGTTACAAATGATGTGGTAAAAGTCTTCATTGGCCCGTAGTGCATTGATGGACAGTTGTTGACATGATCATGACCATTAATGAGTACACAAATATTCTTGGCCCGTAGTGCATGGATAATTGTGGTCGTGATACTAAAGAATATCCTTGGCCGTAGTGCAGGGGTGATTCGATGATGTGGATTATTTTATTAAGCTGAGTCCCAGCGATAACAGTGTTGAAAAACCTTTTAAATCATAGAAGATAGTATATTTTATTCTCTACTTGACTCTTTTAATGGATTGCTTGTTCCGCTGCAGTTAAACTTGATGTTCGTTATATTTATCAGTTTAACACTGTTGCAGGCTAATGATAATTTATTCTGCGTTATCTTAGTCATAATATTTCTTACTGGGCTAGTTGAGCTCACCCTTTCTTTCACTGTTCTCTTCAGGAAATGAGAATATAGCTAGGACGAGTCGGAGAACGGAGTGATGGACCAGATGATAGTATTAGTAGTCCTCACTATTCTATTAAATAGTATGACAATAATTGTAATGAGGACTCCTTTTGAGTTTGTATAATCTCTAGTAGACAATAATTGTATTCAAACTCACAGTTATGTTTTGTCGTATTGTACACGACAGTTGTATTAGTAAGTTGTATTTGTATTCTGTACCATGTATCTGACGACCCAAAATGGGTGATGTATACCTAATTTTGGGGGCGTCATAAATATTCTCCGACAAAAATAATATTCCCCGACCAATCGAATATAATACAACAACTTGCATACTTTGCAAAATTTATAAATACTACCCACAACTATAATATTATCTCAAATTCACACCAAAATATTTAAAAAAATATTTCCAAAAAATTAAATCTTTATTCATAAAATCTGGGGTTTCACAAAAATGGGTTGAGTTGATGTGTAAAAGGAACATGATCGATAAAAAAATAATTTTAAAGACTTAATTCACGAAAAATTAACTCTTTAAGGACTACTTTAAAAGTAGGTGGCAACTTGATAGGCCAAAAATGTTATTCAGCCGTACTTACGATGACTTAGTGCTTGTTTGTCTACCGACTACCAGTGTTTCGAGAGTTTGGAGGTTCTAAATGCTTTATTTCAAACTTTACTTATTTAACTCACAAACGCTATATTTAGGATCCAAACACATTACTCTAAAAATAGTACGATATAATTGGAGCTCAAACCACAACAAACGGCAAACGCTATCGCTGAAAACACTATAAATGCCCATAATCAAACATACCTTTAGCTGGTGTGTGTATATATATATATATATATATATATATATATATATATATATATATATATATATATATATATATATATATATATATGGGTTATATGTATATACACAGTTGTGTAGTACATAATTGCTTTTGGCGACAATTTTTTTGAACTACAGTGTCGCCATAGACCAGAATTGTTATTGTGGCGGGTGAACTGTCGCTATAGCTAAAAAAAAACGTCGCTATAGACGACTTTATATTACACAATTTTATATATACATTTTTCTGTGTGTGTGTGTGTGTGTGTATATATATATATATATATATATATATATATATATATTAGTATGTAACAAATATGGTAATCAACTTTCTAATTGGTCTAGGATAGTTTTTATTGTTTGTACAAAAATAACACAAATTCATATCGATTTTAAATTTTAAAATTTTGTGAACCGATTTAAAAAGTAAGAATTTATGTTTAATTTTTGAACAGATTGATTTTAATTTAATTAAAAGATATTTCCAACCTCTGAATTTGCCATTTCACACATAGTTTTATCATATTAATTGCTGATGTAGATTTCTTGTTTCCCCATATAGTTGGAGGTTAATTAGAATAAAGGAAACGCCAAATGTCACCAATGCCATTGGGAATTGTTCCTGGCAAACTCTATGTTGAGCAATTGCATAATTTGTCTATTAATGAGACACCATCTTGTAATTCTGGGCCACGTAGGTCCTCTTTTGCAAATATTCTCTTAATTTGTACCTGTTCGTGCAATTATATTTTATTTATACTCTTTCTTTCTAATTATAAAATAGTATTGACTTTCTAAAAATTAATTTGAACCATATTAAAATTTAAAATTAATATGATATCATTTAAACTTTAAAAACAATAAAATTTATAATTAGTACTAATTTTTAAGTAATTTATTATATTCATAATTGTATTGGTATAAAATAAATAAATTAATATAGATTTTAAATTCAAAACATTTAAAATTAATTTTTTAAAAAGTTAATAGTGATCCTATGATTCAAAATGGATGTAATATTACAGAGCATGGCTATAGAGAGGGAGACCTACTATAAGATTCCAATTTTCGTTCTCCGACTTCCCCAATAAAAGGGCCTTGGCTTTTCTTTCATCCCACTTAGCTCCCAAACTTATTCTCTGTGTTTTTTTGGTTCTCTTATTATTATTGTTATTATTATTATTATTATTATTATTATTTCACTCTTCTCCACAATTCCAAACTCTTTAATTAATTTTGTATTTACAACTCTTTTGAATGCAATGGTTATCGACCATACGATCACAAAAATACCAGCGCGCGCGGCATCCATGTCTCCAGCACCCAAAGACGGCGAGTCACTAATCTTCGACGCCTCGATTCTTGGAAATGAAACCAACATACCTAAGCAGTTCATATGGCCCGACCACGAAAAGCCATGCTCGAATCCTCGAGAGCTACCCGTCCCTCTCATTGACTTAGGCGGCTTCCTTTCTGGAGATCATGTTGCCGCCAAACAAGCATCCAATCTTGTTGGACAAGCGTGCCGAGAGCATGGCTTTTTTCTTGTAGCGAATCATGGGGTTGATGCCAATCTCGTATCGGATGCTCATAAGTGTATGGACTTGTTTTTTGAGCTCCCGCTTTCCGAAAAGCAAAAGGCACAGAGAAAATTGGGTGAACATTGTGGCTACGCTAGTAGCTTCACCGGGAGATTTTCGTCCAAGCTGCCGTGGAAAGAAACACTTTCATTTCAATATTCCGCCGAGAAGAGCTCCTCCTCAGTAGTTGAGGATTATTTTACAAACAAAATGGGGGAAGATTTTGCCAAACTTGGGTACTTACTAAAACCTCAAGTACCATTTGACATTGCAATTTTTTTGTCACTGTATATAGTACGTGACATACATGGTTTTACATATGTTAATTTTATTTGGCTTGTGTGTGTGTGTATATAGGAGGGTGTACCAAGTGTATAGCAATGCCATGAGTAGACTCTCTCTTGGGATCATGGAGCTATTGGGGATAAGCCTGGGAGTAAGCCGAGGACATTTTAAAGATTTCTTTGAAGAAAACAATTCCATAATGAGGCTGAATTATTACCCACCGTGCCAGAAACCAGACCTGACCTTAGGAACGGGGCCTCATTGTGATCCAACTTCTTTAACCATCCTTCACCAAGATACAGTTGGTGGCCTACAAGTGTTTGTGGACAACGAATGGCGATCCATTCGCCCTAATTTCAGCGCATTTGTTGTTAACCTAGGCGACACATTCATGGTAAGAAATTAATATACTCCATCCATAATTCGCTGTAAAACATAAAATCATTTTTAACTTTTGTACCTAGTTTCCGCGCGAGATATATATATATGTTTAAATCTTTTATTAATTTTTTTATTGCAGGCTCTATCAAATGGAAAATACAAAAGTTGCTTACACAGAGCAGTAGTAAACAACAAAATTCCTAGGAAATCTCTGGCTTTCTTTCTATGTCCAAAGAAGGATAAGGTGGTGAGGCCACCAGCAGAATTGGTGGACCATAATAGCCCAAGAATATATCCGGATTTCACATGGCCGATGCTGCTGGAGTTTACACAGAAGCATTACAGAGCTGACATGAATACCCTCCAGGCTTTCTCTACCTGGCTACCTACCCACTAATCAATCCATCCTTGTACTTTCTTGTCCTTTCATCCGATTAATTCATCGGCGGAAACTTTCACTGCTCCCGGAACGATGGAAGATCGATTTTTAAATTAAAGAGGAAATATTTGAGATAACTTAATTTCGTGATCAATTGTATGAAAGAAACACGGCCCCGTGCTCTAAGGAGTTGGGGAGTTAAGTCAAGATCACGTAATTAATATATATATATATATATATATATATATATATATATATATATATATATATATATATATATACGAGGATCGATCGACATCTTACTTAATTGGCTGATATAATATGCAATAGGGCATCCAATGTTCATTTTCTCTTCTTAATTTTTCTTAATTGTTTCTTTTATTTCCTTTCCCTTTATCCTTTTCAATCACACCCCCTCCATGTATCTATATATGCATGTTAAATTCTATTCTAGTAATATAACTCAAATAGTAAAAGAAATGCAGCAGTATATATATATATATATATATATATATATATATATATAGAGAGAGAGAGAGAGAGAGAGAGAGAGAGAGAGAGCTAGCTTGTTCATTAATTTAATTTCGGCATAATTGATTTGATTTAATTTACCAGTGCTTTTTTAGGAATATAAAGAAATTAAGAAATGGAGTGTATTTTCTCTAGCTTGGATCTTTAAGGATAGCAAATTACATTTAGTACACACAACTTACCATTTGTACCCACTATATTTTCTCTTCTCATTTCATCTTTCCAAACTTATAAACACATCATAAAGATAGCAAATTATATTTAGCTCCACTTACTTAATTATAACTTACCCCCGTATGCCGTCTTTGTTAATTGGTCCGTAAGCAATGAAAGTGAGAACGAAATTTTCAATCCTACTTTAATAAATTCTCATAATTATTAGTAGAAATAAAAATAACATATATTCCCCAAACATTATCCTATCTTAAACCAACCAAAATATATTTCATTATGTACTACTTGCTACCTTTACTAGCTACTAGCAAGTAGATAGAAGCTAATTTTATTTTTTTTTTGAAATAGTCTTTCAAAAGTGATATACATTACACACCAACCCCAACCAATTTGAACAAAACATTGAAATGTTATAAGCAGTTTAAAGTTAACCCTTAATTTGAGTACGTAGCAGACTTTTGATGGATGGATCGATCGTTCGATATTTATGTGTAAAAGCATAATTTTATTTTATTTTATTTTTCCCTTTTAATTCATTAAAATAAATTAAAAAGATTCAATCTTCAATGCTAATCGGACGTCACGTCTTGCATCAACCAATTATATTGAAGTTCTTGGATCTACTTCGAGTGTTGGGTGAAGTGCATCAAATACTTCCAAACGAAGAGGAGGAAATCTGTGGCCCACTCCAATTGAATCATTCAAGAGAGAATCCATTGAGGATTGGCAGAGCTTTCTTTGTAATGGATTCTTCTGCTGCGAGTGTTTTGTTTTTATTATTAATTTAATTTTTATATTATATCTGCATATATTTATATTATATATTATATATATGGTGGAGGGATGATTTGGAGGTTTGTGACCATATAGAAAATGCCAAAGTAGCTCTTCCGACATTGTCCTTGTGTTTGTCCATTTTATGCTAGCTGCAACATTCTTCCTATGATATATATTGTAATATTAAATAAATTAAAATTAATAGTAACCAATTTATTTATTTTTTTGAGTATTTTTGTGTGTCGAACCATATATTTACCTCATCAGTAATGTAGCTATCCTTTGTTTATATTAATGTTTTTAACTAATTAACAACTCCAGATGTGTTTACTTAATTAATTAATACTAAGCTTACATAATTATAGGGTTAGATACCATGTTTCACTTGGTCAAAACCAGACAAGTGTTATCTTAAGATAAGAACCCGCTAATATTTTATAAGGATCAAGTATTATATTTAATACAAGAACGTGTTTAGGATACGTTTAAAAATTGTCTTCAAAAATTACTTTATTGGTTCAACGAATCACATAAAGTGAAGAAAATAGTTAATATGTTCATTTGGGAAGTGGTTAGAATGAAGTTTATTTTTGGGTAAGTTGGTCAATTGGCCAACAGAGTGCTGACACGCAGGCGAGGTTCTATGTGTGTCACCATTCTATTGGTCAATTGACCAACTTACCAAAAATTAAACTTCATGCTAATCATATTGTATAGACCTTTAGGTTTAAAATTTGAAATTAGAATTTGATATTGTAATAAATAAATAAAAACGAGCTAGGGTGTTGATTATTGATTAAACTGTATTGTATATATGTGCATACTAATTTTTTTTTTTGGAACAAATATGTGCATACTATTGTTGAACTGATAACTCCAAAGTTTCCTCATAACTTGTGTTCTGATCATGTCTAAAAAATAAAATAGAAAGCCAAGTTGCTTTATACACCAAAATTACAGAATCCGACTTCCTTCCACGGTTATTCTTTGCCGTACCCAAGCAAAAAAAGGTAAGTGGTTAAAAGTGCAAATTAAAGGAAGAAATCAAGAAATCTTTCTTTGTATGATTATTTTATAGGAGTATATCACCACTTGGATGGAAATAATTTGATCGAAATTAGTATATTCTCGATAGAATTTTCCCCCAGAAATATATTAATTTTGATGAAAATCCGTCAAAAATCTAAGCGTCAAAATTTCCGCTAGCGCCAAATCTATTCTTGAGGGAATGACACCTATTTGTATTTATAAATGAATTATAAATATTAATAAATGAATTCATTTATAAATGAATGTATTTATAAATATTAATAAATGAATTCATTCATAAATGAATGTATTTATAAATTCATTTAAAAATATTTAACAAACAAATTTAAAACATAATATTTAAAATGTTCAGTCCTATAAATTGTCATGCTAAGATCTCAATGACGGCATGAATATATGGTAATGTAGCACGTGAGACTGAGGAGTTTTGTCGTAATTTGTGGTGCATGCCGTTAGAAGTCATGTTGCTGACGCTAGAACCTCTAGCTGCAGGGAGGAAATTAATTTTAATGCGGGTCGTTCAATCTCAAAATTAACATTATAAATTACGGTTGTTGGAATAGTGTTCAATTAATACTACTTGTAATATATAATCTCGCATGCAGCGGTAACTTAGTAACTGGTGTCTGGTAAGGCAGGCCAGGGAGAGTACGGAACAGAATTAAGAGGAGGAATTAAGTGGTGGGAGGGAAACAGCCGCCAAAGGTTTCCCTTTCTTATACTCGATAGCTTCCAACCGTTTCACGTGGCATATATATATATATATATATATATATATATATATATATATATATATATATATATATATATATATATATATATACCGTCCGGATCTTAAGCTCACCCCTTATCCAACCCACCCGAGCTCACCCCTCCTTTAGCGACAGACACGACGATGGTTCGGTCATACAACCGTCGTCTATACTTTTAGCGACGCTATATGTTGTCCGTCGCTAAAAGTATAGACGACGGTTGTATGACCGAACCGTCGCCGGGTTCGTCGTTAAAAGGGGGTGAGCTCGGGTGAGTTGGATAAGGGGTGAGCTTAAGATCCGGACTCATATATATATATATATATATATATATATATATATATATATATATATATATATATATATATATATGCAACATTTTGTTCTATCTTCTGTCTCTCTATTCCCCCTTCTTGTGGTTTGATTTAATTTTAGCTCAAACAACTTATAATATTATAAGTGCAACCATGTTTGTTTGTTTACATTTTTCATCTGTATATATTTGTAGTACTGTTTTCTCTCTTTCAAGTTTCATCAACACAAAATGACACGTCTTTGGATTGTTTCGTGGATTCCTTTCCCCACCTGTCCTATCCCCCTGCCCTTTCCCTTCACTTCTCATTAATTTGTTTTCTTGGTTTAACCTTAATTTCATGCTAGTTTTGTTTAACGAAAACAGTAAAAAAAAATAATTACAAACAACATAAAATTTATGCATGCGGGTTACGTACTAATTGTTGAGTTACTACATGATCGGCGACAAATCAATTTAACTAACTTTTAAAATTTTCGTACATCATACGGTGCAAAATATATCATCGATCTTCTTTATATATATAACAAGCCAACTCAATTACTGTGTGCAAGTAAAAAACATTAAGGTAATAATTAGTGGAAAGATAAACATATATAATATATTGTTTGTTAATTCTAAAGAAGAAGAATGTTACACAGCTTCAAAAAACAATTATTTTTCTTTCTGTCCCTTAATTATTATGTATAACCTAAACAGGCTACGTATCCTCTCTATAGCTTCTACTTTATTGCTGCATGCGCATGCATGCACTTGTTCAACAAAGTTACTTCGCATAATCTCCGGGATAAATCACTTTTTGGTGGTCCCATTTTTATTGAGGTTATCGAATTTTCTTTTATTATAATCAAATAATTGTACTATCAAAAATTATAAAATGGTCATTCTTTATAATTTCTGTCCAAAAAACGGACAGAAGTGCTGAATTGGCGATTTCACTCTATTTGTTTGCTGATGTATATATGATTTTGTCATGTGTAAAAATAATTATATCTGAATAATAATTTAAAAATAATAATAATAATAATATTAAGAATAATAATAATAATTTCAAAATAATAATAATAACAACAATAATAATAATTTTTAATAAATAAAATTATAAACAGTAATTAATTTTAAAATTATAAAGAGTAAATAATTTTAAAAGTATAAACAGTAAATTAATTTTAAAATTATGAACAGAAAATTAATTTTAAAATTATAAACAGTTAATTTTAAAATTATAAACAGTAATTATTTTTAAAATTATAAACAGCAAATTAATTTTAAAACTATGAACAGTAACTAATTTTAAAATTATAAACAATAATTTATTTTAAAATTATAAACAGTAATTAATTTTAAAATTATAAACAGTAAATAATTTTAAAAGTATAAACAGTAAATTAATTTTAAAATTATGAACAGTAAATTAATTTTAAAATTATGAACAGTTAATTTTAAAATTATAAACAGTAATTATTTTTAAAATTATAAACAGTAAATTAATTTTAAAACAATGAACAGTAACTAATTTTAAAAATATAAACAGTAATTAATTTTAAAATTATAAACAGTAAATTAATTTTAAAACTATGAACAGTAACTAATTTTAAAATTATAAACAGTAATTTATTTTAAAATTATAAACAGTAAATAATTTTAAAAATATAAACAGTAAATCACTTTTAAAATTATGAAAAGTAAATTAATTTTAAAATTATAAACAGTTAATTTTAAAATTATAAGTAGTAATTATTTTTAAAATTATAAACAGTAAATTAATTATAAAACTATGAACAGTAATTAATTTTAAAATTATAAACAGTAATTATTTTTAAAATTATAAACAGTAAATTAAATTTAAAATTATGAACAGTAATTAATTTTAAAATTATGAAGAGTAAATTAATTTTAAAATTATGAACAGTAATTTATTTTAAATTTATTAGTATTTTTATTATTATTATTATTACTATTATTATTATGTTGAAATTATTATTATTATTATTAGTTTTGGAATTATTCAGCTCAATTACTAATAGTTTTGGAAATATGGTTATTATTATTTATAATTATAAAAAATGAATACAAAATAATGTGTTGAATGTTTTATCTTGCATAAAAAAAAGTAATAATTATAATCAATTACTATCACACGGAATGTGCAATCTCAACTCTCAAATAATTAATTATCAGGGAAGGTAAAAAATATCATAAATTAATTTTTTATTATCATTTTTTATAATTATCAATAATAATAACCATAATTCCAAAACTATTAGTAATTGAGCTGAATAATTCCAAAACTAATAATAATAATAATAATTTCAAAACAATAATAATAATAATAATAATAATAATAATAAAATACTATTAATAATAATAATTTTAAATTTTAAAATCTTTTAAAAAATTATAAAAATTATAAAAATATTTTTATATGAATAATTATAAATAATAAAGTATTATTATAAATAAATAAAATTATAAAGTATTTATTTTTCGTATTCAATTATTATTATTGTATGTGAAAACTGAAAATGGAAAGAATGATAGATCAGTCGTTGGATGGGTCAAAGGTCAAAGAAAACCCGTCCACATCAGCAAAACCCGTCCACGTCAGCAAGAAAATGGAGTTTTATGTACAGTCAGCATTTCCGTCCGTTTTTTCGGACGAAAATTGAAAATAATGACCATTTTATAATATTTGAGAGTACAGTTATTCGATTGTAATAAAAAAAAGTTTCGGTAACCACTGTAAGACTCCAACTTATTAATGAATAAAATCAAATTTTCTCTAATTATTATTGTGAATAATAAGGTGTTAATTTGATATAATGTTTTGGTTATGGGTGAAATGTGCAAATTTTATAAAATAAACAAGTGGTTATAAAATATTCATTTTGTCGGGAAATATTTGTGAGACCCCAGATTTTATGAATAAATATTTAATTTTCTCGAAATAATTATGGTGTGGATTTGATATAATATTATAGTTGTGGGTATTATTTATAAATTTTGTAAAGTATGCAAGTTGTCATATAATATTCGATTGGTCAGAGAATATTCGTTTTAACAGGGAATATTCGTACAACGACACAATCATTGGTGGACCCCACAACGGAATTATTGTCGAATTGAGAAAATGATAAAAATATTTTATTAAAAATAACGGCGGAAGTTTTACCATTGTTACTGTTGAACTACTCGGTAGTAAAAGTACAGTAATACGCGTGGTTGGCTAACACGGTATTGATTATTGATGCTTACGTGAGAATTCACTTTGTTTTGCTTATTATTTGGATTCCTATTTTGCCCATTTTTCAAAAAAATCGGTAGAAATTTTTTAATAAGGGTGGGGCCCACAGGTGGGGGCCACATATGGGGCCCACATGTGAAGTATGAAACCTGAAAATAGGGGTGGGAGAAAGTTTACGTAAATGAGGGATAAAATATAAGAGTATGTAATGTGTGTGTATGTGTGTGTGTGTGTGTGTATATATATATATATATATATATATATATATATATATATATATATATATATATAATGTGAATGGAAAGTGGTGAAAAAGTGATAGTATGAGAGTGATGGGTGTAAGATGTGTGTGTGTGATAGTGATGTGTGTATTTGTAGTGTTAGTGGAGGATGTTGGAAAAGGAAGAGTGTATTATTTATATATTATATATGGTGTGAATAATTATATATATTTATAATGGGTGTGGTAAGTGGTGAATGTGGTGGATGGTGATATGTTGGTGGAGGAAACATACGGGGCCATGTTGGAAGAAAAGAAAAAAAAATGAATGGGGATGGAGGGAAGAAGAATGAGATGGGAGAAAGAAAGAATTGGACAGAAGGTGTATTATTAAGTATATATATATATATATATATATATATATATATATATAGGTAAGTTTGAAAAATTGGGTAGAGGGAGTAAGATGGATAATCACGGGTCTTCCACCCGTGATTTTTTTTTCTTGCACATGTTATATATAATATAATATATATATATATATATATATATATATATATATACACACACATATATATCTAATATATTATATTTTATTTAAAAGATTTTGCTTTAATTATGGACCGTTCGATTAAAGTAAATCAATCAGGACCGTTCATGAGTTAGTTACTATGCAGTCCATTTTCTTATAAATAGAAACTCATTCCTTCATTATTTCTTAAGAATTCACTGAAACTCTGGAGAGAGAAATTATAGAGAAGCTATAGAAAAGTATCCTGCTCCTTCCCTACTCTTATATTCAGTTTATTTTACGGTAAGGAGTGTTATTCTTTCTTATTCATGAAGAGAACTGTTGTTATTCCATTTCTTATTATTCTGTTGGAATAACCTGTATACGCGGTCTACCCAATACTTGGTGACATTCTTCTATTATTCTGTTGGAACATCCTGTCTGTGTGTTTTACACCGGACCTGGTTCCGTTTTTATTATTATTCTGTTGGAACATCCTGTCTGTATGTTTTACACCGGACCTGGTTCCGTCTTGTTATTATTCTGTTGGAATATCCTGTCTGTGTGTTTTACACCGGACCTGGTTCCATTATTTATTATTCTGTCGGAATATCCTGTCTGTGCGTTTACGCCGGACCTGGTTCCATTATTTATTATTCTGTCGGAATATCCTGTCTGTGCGTTTACGCCGGACCTGGTTCCATTATTTATTATTCTGTTGGAATAACCTGTCTGTGCGGTCTATCGCATGCATGGTGATTTCTTTTGTTATTCCATTCTTTATTGTACTCAGTTGGTTAAGTTTTGACTTCTATACTCCATGAAATTTGTGGAATATCCTTGATAATTGCGTTTCATTCAGTATCTTTTCATGAAAATATTCTTCTAAATATTCTTGAATTTTACTCCACAAAGCAGTATCATGTTGACAATTTGGACGTTGTTAATTCTTCGATAAATTAATTATTGAACTTGTTTTATTGAATTCTTATATCATTGTCATCATCCTCGTGTTTATAAAATGTTAAAAGTCATCTGTGGCCTGTAGTGCATAGATGGACTTGGTATGATTATGACCATGGATTATTCGGTATAATCATAACCGTAATGTTACAAATGATGTGGTAAAAGTCCTCATTGGCCCGTAGTGCATTGATGGACAGTTGTTGGCATGATCATGACCATTAATGAATACACAAATATTCTTGGCCCGTAGTGCATGGATAATTGTGGTCGTGATACTAACGAATATCCTTGGCCGTAGTGCAGGGGTGATTCGATTATGTGAATTATTTTATTAAGCTGAGTCCCAGCGATAACAGTGTTGAAAAACCTTTTAAATCATAAAAGATAGTAGAGTTTATTTTCTACTTGACTCTTTTAATAGATTGCTTGTTCCGCTGCAGTTAAACTTGATGTCTATTATATTTTATCAGTTTAACATTGTTTAAGGCTAATGATAATTTATTCTGCATTATCTTAGTCATAATATTTCTTACTGGGCTAGTTGAGCTCACCCTTTCTTTCACTGTTCTCTTCAGGAAATGAGAACGTAACTGGGGCAAGTCGGGGAACATAGTGATGGTTCGAATGATAGTATTAGTTAGTAGTCCTCATTATTCTATGTAATGGTGTGTTAATAAATGTAATGAGGACTCCTTTTGAGTATGAATACTCTCTAGAAGATAATATTTGTATTCAATCTCACAGTTTATGTTTTGTCGTATTGTACACGACAGTTGTATTAGTAAGTTATATTTGTATTCTGTACCATATATCTGACGACCCAAGATGGGTGATGTATACCTAATTTTGGGGGCGTCACAATATTCGTTTGGTCGTGAAATATTTTTTCTGTCGGAGAATATTCGTACAACGGCGCAGTTATTTGTGAGCCCCATAACGGAAAACGGTTGGATGAAGATAACGACAAAAAATGAGTTTTTATAAATAACGGCGTAGTTATTACCATTAACACTGTTAGAATACCCGATGGTTAAAATACAGTAATACGCGTGGTTGCACAGTAGCACACGGATTGCACAATATTTTTGAATTATTAATTCTTACGATGGAAGACACTACTCAATAATTGTTACAGTAGTTACTGTTTAATATTTTATTTTATTGATTCAATAATTGCTGCATTGATATTTTATATTATTGTTATTTTAATAATTGTCACTGCACAGTATTTTCCATTATCAGATCTATAATTCATATTATTTGAATAATATTATTAGATAGCATTATTGGCAATGTCTAGAAAGTTCTGTCTAAGGAGAGGTTTGGTCACCTAATTGCACGCCAGTAAGGAGAAATCCTTATTGGAAAGCCCCCTCTTTCCTTGGAACGGTCTGGTTGTCATAAATGTGATTCTGTAATATTAATTGTGAATAATTAATTATTGAATAAGGAAATATTTATTTTATGTGAATATAAATGTTGTATATATTTTGTGATTAAAAATGAAGGAGTTAATGTTGAGGTGTTTTATCAGTATTTTTGTCGGAATGGAGGTATTAAAAATCAATCAGGGTTTTTGAGATATATTGCGGGGGTTATAATTTTTAATCCGACCGTTGGATCGTTGTGATTTTTGGATATGTTATACATATATAAGTTTAGTATATATCCACAAATTTTAAACCGTTAAAAATGAACGTATGATTTGTTATGAATTTTAAGAGATGACTAGTTCAAAAATTGTTGAAGTTTCAGAATTTATTATTTTGGTGGAAAATTCTAGATTTGGTGGGCCCCACTTTTTGTTGGTAAAAATGTGCTGAGATTTTTATTCAAATGTGGTGGGTGGGAATAGTAGCAGGTAAAGTCATCAGGTTGCAGGTTAAGTCTGCTTCGGCGTGCTAACATTTTTCTATAAATAGAGGGTTAAGTTAGAATTGAAAATCACAACAAAAATAAGTTTTCTCTCTCTAGATTATTGAGTGTATTTTTGAGTATTTAGATATTTTGTGAGTTTCTATTTATCAGTGCAAGTTTCCTTCAGCCTTATACCGATATTCCGATCAGAAGTACTGATATTTTGAGGTAAGGGGTGTTATATTCTTCTTAAAATGATATTTTTTTTAATATTATTATACCGAAATGTGGGTATAAACTTTTTATCAAATTTAAAACTTTTTGTGTCGGGATTACTATTCACGTATACGACACTATTCACGAATACGGCACTATTCACCGATAAATGAATTTTTTTTTCTTTTTATCCAAGTTGTCTATTATGATTACTATCTTTGATTATATCTGTAACGACCCCAAAATAGGTCCATTCCATCCAACCTATTCTGAGCCGCCAAATACAAGGTACAGAAAACAACTGTAACTTTATTACAACAATTGTCGTGCAAAATACAACAACACATATGCTGTGAGTTTGGATACTAATATATACTAAATGTGACTCATGTTCCAACCGTGGACATTACCTCACAATGACACCTTACATAAAGGTATAGTCAAAAACTGTTTTAGAAATTAGAATCTTTGGGAAGTGCTCAAGGAAACCTTCGTACATGGGAGGCCATGCGTTTAGGTTATGATAGATATCATATAGCCACAGAATTATTCTTGGTTGACCCAATAGACCCCAAAGAAAAACGAGAAGATTACTATCATATTCTTCCCAATGGCGAGTCTTCTCTTGACATATCATTATCTCTACTGTCTCTAATTGAGAATTATACTTCAAACAAACACCAAGATTATATAGGTAGTGCTCGTATATATACTCAGCAAGTGGATGAGCACATCCCTGTCTTATGATGACACGAGGTTGTATGTCGTTAGACATCTTGTATGATAGTGTCAAACCACCCTTCCAACGTTGGGTACACCTTACCCTATTGGATTCACCAAATAAAACTACTAAATGAACTTTTCTATACTGCTTCGGGAGAACATCCACAGCTAGAGACCACCGTTCTATTTCCACGTTACCCTCGCTCGACCCAGCTACACTCTCATTTGTATCACCAGTTGGTCATGTTTATCTCAACATCTGTTCATCTTTGCACTACTGGCCAAAGATATTCAACAACATGTCATCTTTGCACTACGGGCCGAAGATATTCATTAACAATTCATCTTTGCACTACAGGCCAAAGATATTCATCAACAGTTCATATTTTCACTACATGCCAAATATATTCATCAACAGTTCATATTTACACTACATGCCAAATATATTCATCAACAGTTCATATTTGCACTACAGGCCAAATATATTATTATCTCAAAGAAATATATAATCATTTCAGAATTTATATAAACAATAATTATAACCATATTGATCAATTCATTTTTGCACTTAAGCTAAAGATATTCAATTATAAATTCAATGGTCATGATCATACCAGTCAACAATTCAACTTTGCACTACTGGCCAAAGAGAACCCATAGTCATGATCATACCAATAATTTACTCATCTTTACACTCAAACGAAAGAGAATTTCAACATCATGGTTATAAAAATATTATATATGATAATAAAAACAGTATGATCAAAATATGGATTTAATTTCAAGAGCAATATTCATAAATCAACTATAATTTGGTTAGAAAAAAAAACCAATTTTTATCGTGAATAGTAACTCGTGAATAGTAACTCATGAATAGTAACTCATAAATAGTAAACCCGACACAAAAAGGTAGAAATTCCACAATAAAATTCATACCAGTATTTCGGTATAATAATATTGAAAGAATAATATTTTTTAAGCTTATAAACAATTTATTTAAATTGTTTACACTTTACTAAATAATGCATTTAATCATTCTAAAATACCAAACTCATAAGATTTTATCACCAATAATCAAAACCCTCATAAAAAATCTGCATATACCTCATATATGATTCTCAAACCATAAAACCATATTTTCTAATTTTCTTTCTTCACAAAACATATTTAATGCATTTACTCATAACTAGACTATTTTCATGAAAAATACCAAATCAGTTTTAAAAATATTGTTTTTCTGAGATTTAGCATAATATAGTCCCATAGTGAACATATATTTTTCTCAGAATTTTTAAAATTCATTTACTATTTTTCATATGGCCAAAACAACCGAATATTTAGATATTTATCAAAAATTGTACTTTTGTCCAAAAATTCTGAAATTTACAGAGTATACTTCTATCATATACATGTACTCCCAATAAAAATTTCATCAATTTTAGAGTTAACCACAAGGAATTATAATCGGTTACTTTTAAAATAGTCTTTTCTCATAAAATTCATAACTCTCAATCTATACATTCAAAAATCACTATTTTTGGACACAATCAAGAAAACTCATCAAAATATCATTTCAAATTTTTCCAGAATTTTTGAAAGTCATAAAAATTACGAAACTGGAAAATATAACAACCCTTAAAATCCCTTACTATCCCTTACTATCCCTTACTTCAAAAGAGCAGTACTTCTGATCGGTATGCAAAGCCGAAGGAAATTTGTACTGAATAGCAACTCTCAAAGTATCTAAATACTCACAAAATATGCTTCATAATATAGAGAGAGAAAGAGAGAAAACTTGTTTCTGGTGTGATTTTCAATTCTAACTTAGCCCTCTATTTATAGAAAAATTTTAGTAGGCTTGACCTGCAACCTGATGGTTTTACTTGCTACTATTCCCACCCACCACATTTGAAATATAATTCAGTACATTTCTTCACCAACCACAAGTGGGGCCCGCCAATTCTAGAATTTTCTACCAAAATGATAAACTCCGAAAATTCAACAATTTCTGAACCAGTCATCTTATAAAATTCATAATAAATCATACGTTTATTTTTAACGGTTCAAAATTTGTGGGCATATACTCAACTTATATATGTATAACATATCCAAAAATTACCACGATCCAACGGTCGGATTAAAAATTATAACCCCCGCAAAATATCTCAAAAACCCTGATTTTTAATACCTCCATTCCGACAAAAATACGGATAAAAACCTCAATATTAACTCCTTCATTTTTAACCACAAAAATATATCCCTCATTTATATCCACATAAAATAAATATTTCCTTATCATATGAATCAATAATTAATTATTCACAAATAATATTACAAAATCACATTTATGACAACCAGGCCGTTCCCAGGAAAGAGGGGGCTTTCCAATAAGGATTTCTCCTTACTGGCGCGCAATTAGATGACCAAACCTCTCCTTAGACAGAACTTTTTAGACATTGTCAATAATGTTATCTAATAATATTATTCAAATAATATGAATTATTGATCTGATAATGAAAAATACTGTGCAGCAACAATTATTGAAACAACAATAATATAAAATATCAACGTAGCAATTATTGAATCAATAAAATAAAATATTGAACAGTAATTACTGTAACAATTATTGAGTAGTGTCTTCTTACGTAAGAATCAATAATTTCAAAAATACTATGCAATACCGTGTGCTACTGTGCAATAACGCGTATTACTGTATTTTAACCACCGGGTATTCCAACAGTGTTAACGGTAACAACTACGCCGTTATTTGTAAAAACTCAAATTTGTCGTTTTCTTCACCCGACAGTTATTCGTTATGAGGCCCACAAATAGCTGCGCCGTCGTACGAATATTCCCCGAGAGAAAGAATATTCCACGACCAAACAAATATTCCCCGACAACAATGATTATTTTATAACCACTTGCTTATTTTGAAAAAAAAATCATATTTCACCCATAACTTTAAACTTTTATCAATTTAACCATTTACTGAATAGTAATTATAAGAAAAATTAAATACTTTTATTTCATAAAATTCGGGGTCTTATAATATCCATGTTTTGATCTTTATTTATGAATTCTGTTTCAAAATTGGTTATTCTGGAGTATTATTAAACTTGGATAAACTATAATACGAATTCCTAATATTTGTTCTTTTATCTCACTGGATTCGTTTTCTTTAAAATATTTTTCATCATCCTCAGTCCTAAATGATGATACTACTGAATATCTTTGGCCTATAATGCAAAGATGTATGATTACCTGATGAATATCTTTGGCCTGTAGTGCAAAGATGAACAGGTGTTGAGATGAACATGACCAACTGGTGATACAAATGAATATCTTTGGCTTGTAGTTCAAAGATGAATATTTGATTCAAGATGTATATTGATTGATGTTACAGTGATAAAATATTGATAATGGACTTTTAAATCTTAGAAGATAGTAGAATTTTTTCTCTACTTGACTCTTCTAATGGATTGTTATTTTCGATACAGTTGTAGATCTAAAACTTGTTGTCTATTATATTTTATCAGACTTTCCCTGTTGAAGACTAACGATAATTTGTTGTATATTATCTTAGTCATAATATTCCTTACTGGGCTAGTTGAGTTCACCATTTTTGTTCCATTTTCTTCTCAGGAGAATATAGTATAGCAGGAACTAGCCGAGGTATGGAGTGACGGTTTTAGAAAGTTGTTTAGCAGTCCTCACTATTTTTGTAAATAGTGTATCAATAATTGTAATGAGGATTCCTTTTGAATTTTTATACTCTTTATTTGTATTCAAACTCACAGTATATGTGTTGTCGTATTTTGCACGACAATTGTATTACTGAGGTTGTATTTGTTTTTGTATCATGTATTTGGCGACTTAGAATGGGTGATGTATACCTGTTTTGGGGACGTCACAACCACAATGAAAATCGGACCTTAATACAGTGACAAAAAAATAATTTATCCCCATAATCTCCCTTTCAGAAAAAAAATTAAGAAAACTGCCAAAACGTTAATCATTGCAACCCATTTTGCTTCAAAAAATGATAAAGGAAATTGAAACAAAGCTCCATAGGCCAAGCCGAATTAATCTTACTTGATCCGACGTCGTCAGCCTAGCTCCTCAATATTCCAATTCCTAATAGGGAACCCGATCCATATTTTATAATGTCAGCTGAAAAGGTTAAAAGAAAATAAAAATAGTTTATTTAGCCAAAATATGGGATCAAGTATGAGTTATAAAGTATCAACCTTATAGTGTATAGTTTTATGTGGTGGGCTGCGTATTTCGTGACCGTTTATTCTTATATCCAAATTTAAAGATTTGATCTCAATAATAATTTATTTTTACTTTTTTGCTTTTTGAAACAAAAGAAAACGTGCAAATTAAATATCTTACGGTCATAATTTTTTTAAAAAATAATGTGCATTAATTCAAAATAATGTGACGAAAGTTTAAGATCTTACTAACTGCTGAATTAATTCAAGTGTCACCGGTTTGGTGGCACCTCTGGATAGATATAATACAAATATAGGCTACCCCACATAACCCCTATATATAATTAATTATATCCATTTGGAACAACAATATTATCTTTCTAATATAATAATATAACTAGTAATTTAAAATAAGAAAATACTTGGCTTCCTTAACTGAGTGGACACAGCAAAGCAGTGAGCAAAATGCCAACAGCTGTAGAGGATTTTTGGGCTCAAGAGATTTTCTTCCTTCAGATATAGTGCCTAGTGGCCTAGGCTTTCGTTAAACTTGTCCAATGCACATGAATGGTCTGTGCGGTTGTTTTCTCCCTCCACTTTTATTTTATCTTATTTCAGACATAAATTGTTTTATTTTTATTCAAAAACGACAAATTAGCCTTGTTTTTATTGATAATTGAGCCACCATGGTCCATTATTCTATTACATTTTCCCCCACAACAAATTAGCTACATTATATATGTATTTTACATAATATTTTAGCCATTCTTAAAAAAGTTATTTTGACTTTTCAAAGTGAATTTGTTATATTTTAAAAATTTATCTGATGAAATTTTCAAAATAATAAAAAAAATTGGTTCCTATTACAATAATTTATAGTAGTAATAATTAAGTATGATTGTATTAATTAAATAAATTAGCGCATATTAATTATAAATTTTAAAATTTTACAAATGGAGACCTTTCTTGGAGGGACTATTATTAATATAATACTACTATGTATGATGTAGCCCGTATGCATCCACCCTAATTAAGAAATGGTGACGTTAAGACCAAAAATACATTTAAAATGGCTGCCTAGCTAGATAATTTTATGTTAAAAAACACACAAATCTATCCAATCAGTAATAACTTCAATGACAGATATCTACTACTAGAATTCTAGGGTAGGTCTAAAATCGTCGCTGTAATCGATTCATTTTTGATTCACTATTTAAGGTTCACTGGAGAAGGAAACCGTGTGTGTATATATATATATATTCTAAAGAACACTTGTAAGATTAGGTCACTCATGGTTGGTTCGGTCTAAGTTGGCAATTCATAGGCCATGCACGCCAAAAAAGAGCTAAATCAGATTGTGTTGGGTTAGCTCGTTTCTTTTGATTAATTAACAATAGTATTAACGTAATTTCCCTAATAAGATCCTATTCCATAGTGCCACGATCTTGAATACAAGTACGTACAGTTAATTAATTAATCTTACAAAATCTTATTTCTTCTATTAACTTGTCGTTTCTTCCAGCCGTTTCCTTGGAATTGAAGAATGAAATGGGGTTATATTTAATATTCTCACAGGAAGACGACGCATGTACTTATTATACTTCTTCTCATCTCTAAAAATGGTAACACTAGTGCAACTAAATAATAATAATATTTTATACATCACTAGGTTTTGAGAATGACACGTAAACTTGGTATAATAAAATGATTTATAAAAATTTTCAGGATTTTAAATTGTATTAATAAACCCATCCAAATAAGTATATATGTTACTCATCGAAAGATACTAAAAAATTTTGTTTATATATAAAAAATTAAAATTATTCAATAATATCTTTTGTGATGGGTTAAGATGATTCAAAAAATATTATTATATTAACTGTTTAAAACTTTTTAATTAAATTCGAATTTAGAATTTGACTCGAGATTTAACCCGATTATTTTGAGTATTTATCTTGAATGTGTAGTATTTTACTTTTTATCTTTTCTTTTTTATATCACAATACATGATTATGACTTAAGGTGCTGTTTGTTTACATCTGATTGCCTCTTAATGGACTACTTCTCATTCGTTAAGAGACATGATGCTGTTTGTTTTGTTTTTTGTTACCTCTGAATGCCTCTTAATCGGTAAGACAGAAAATAAAATCTTAATAATTAAAAGGTACCTCTTAATAAAAAAATTTTGATAAATTTTTTTTATATAAATATATTCAACAATATTATGCACTCATTTTTATTAAATTGAATATTTAAAATTATTAAATAAAATTTTACCCTTTAAAATTGTAAAATAGTGTCATTAAGAGACAACTTACTTTTTTGTTATCAAACAATTTTTTAGATTCAGACCTCATAACCATTCAGATGATCTAATTTATTAAGACATCATAATCATTCAGATCTTAATTCTCAGATCTTATTATTTTATTTATAATATTTAATGGAATTGCTAGATGGGTTCTTTGTTTGGAATTTTGTGAAGCGTATCAATCATGTATAATTAAGGGCGGATCACAAATTTTTTTCAGTAGCTAGCAGCGGATTTTAATTATTTTTTTTGTTGAATTTAAATAAAAAATTTTAAATTAATTATACTAATATTTATAAATTATAATAAATATTCATAATCTGAACTAAAACCAAATTTATTTTTTATATTCAAAAAAGAAAAAAATATGAATTAATTTCAAAATATAAACTCGTTTTGTATTTTTAAGATTTCACCAAACTTTAAAATTAAGAAGATTTTTGTACTTGTATTTAATATTAATTTATGAAATTTATTTTATCCCCTCTAAATTTAATTCTTTCATTAATCTAACATTTAAATTTATTAATTTACATATCTGTCATACCTATATACTAATAAAAAAAATTCTAACACGGTAGCTACCTACGCTACCTTGTATATAGATCCGCCCTTGTGTATAGTAACACTTAACGGTTGATACCTTTCATATGTATTAGTATCAAGGGGCACACGTATGTGTTGTGAGTATAAATTATGTGGGTAAATAAAAAATTTATAAATTTGAAATATAAATTAAAAAGAAAATTAAATTAAATTAAAAAATAAAATAATAAAATATCTAAAGTTATAAGGCTAAACGAAAATAAAAATGTGACACAAAATCACCAAAACTTTCATGAAAGCTTTAAAATATAGATAGATATAGATATTATAGAGATAGATATGTTTGTGATTAATACCAAAATACGATAAATATGAAAGTCTAATATGCTAACTTTGAAAAGTATAGTATAAGTATGAAAATCAGCTGTTTTGTGTTTATGGTAATCAAGCACTACTTATTTGAAAAAGAAGTTCAACAAAATTTATAATTATCCACACAAATTGGATTTGTCAAAAAATTGGAATTTTCTTATCGGAATCTAGATTTTTTGTTTCTCTTAAAATTGATGTTGGAGTGTGATTTGATGAATTGGAAGGGTTCATATGACCGTGTCACGTGGTAGAATATTCCAACAAGAAGACTTATATTTTTAAAAATATATAGTTCTAATTGACTTATAAAACTTTCTTATCCAATTAATTTTGACTTTTTATTTTTATGGAGATTGACTTCTATCTACAGGGGCGAAGCTACATAAAAGTTTGTGCTGAAAAAAATAATTATTTTATAATATAAGGTAAATTTTAATAAAATTAAGTATTATATATAAATTGACCCCACTGAAATTTTATAAATTTTCTATTATACGGGATCAAATTAAAAATTTATAATTTTATCGATTAAATTTTAACTACATGACTCATATCTCATTATATGTACATCTCTTTATAATAATTTAAACAAAATTATAATCTAATTTATATTATTTTTAAAATTAATTAATTAATTAATTAATTATGAATAATTGTAATTAAAAAAATCTATTATGAATCAATATAGTGTATATATACCATATATTATTACTTATTATATTGTCACTGTAATATATATATATATATATATATATATATATATATATATATATATATATGTCTGTGTGTGTGTGTGTGTGTGACCTGAAAGTACAAAACTATTAAAAAAATTGGCCTAGGGGGCATAACACTCGAATCCCCGCCAAATTATTTATAATTTAGTAATAATTTTGACTCTAGTGAAATTTATTCATGGCTTCACCACTATCTATCTAAGTATGGTAATTGATGTGATAAGGAGTCATATTATTACTCGGAAACGGACTGAGTACATTGAAAAGATGTGTCACATTATAAATATACGATCATAATTCAGATTTCAGATACACCTTATTTTACGCACCAGAGCAATTACATACCTCCATTGTTGACGTTTTTGGCCTATACTTATTCGCACACCGGAGTTATTGTAAGACCCCGAATTTTATGAAATAAAAGTATTCAATTTTTCTTATAATTACTATTCAGTAAATGGTTAAATTGATAAAAATTTAAAGTTATGAGTGAAATATGATTTTTTTTCAAAATAAGCAAGTGGTTATAAAATATTCATTGTTGTCGGGGAATATTCGTTTGGTCGTGGAATATTCTTTCTGTCGGGGAATATTCGTACGACGGCGCAGCCATTTGTGGGCCCCATAACAGAATAACCGTCGGGTGAAGAAAACGACAAATTTGAGTTTTTACAAATAACGGCATAGTTGTTACCGTTAACACTGTTGGAATACCCGGTGGTTAAAATACAGTAATACGCGTTATTGCACAGTAGCACACGGTATTGTATAGTATTTTTTTGATTCTTACGTAAGAAGGCACTACTCAATAATTGTTACAGTAATTACTGTTCAATATTTTATTTTATTGATTCAATAATTGCTACGTTGAAATTTTGTATTATTGTTGTTCAATAATTGTTGCTGCACAGTATTTCCTATTATCAGATCAATAATTCATATTATTTGAATAGTATTATTAGATAGCATTATTGGCAATGTCTAGAAAGTTCTGTCTAAGGAGAGGTTTGGTCATCTAATTGCGCGCCAGTAAGGAGAAATCCTTATTGGAAAGCCCACTCTTTCCTGGGAACGGTCTGGTTGTCATAAATGTGATTCTGTAATATTATTTGTGAATAATTAATTATTGATTCATATGATAAGAAAATATTTATTTTATGTGGATATAAATGAGGGATATATTTTTGTGGTTAAAGAATGAAGGAGTTAATGTTGAGATTTTTATCCATATTTTTGTCGGAATGGAGGTATTAAAAATCAGGGTTTTTGAGATATTTTGCGGGGGTTATAATTTTTAATCCGACCGTTGGATCGTGGTAATTTTTGGATATGTTATACATATATAAGTTGAGTATATGCCCACAAATTTTGAACCGTTAAAAATAAACGTATGATTTATTATGAATTTTATGAGATGACTGGTTCAGAAATTGTTGAATTTTCGGAGTTTATCATTTTGGTGGAAAATTCTAGAATTGGTGGGCCCCACTTGTGGTTGGTAAAGAAATGTGCTGAATTATATTTCAAATGTGGTGGGTGGGAATAGTAGCAGGTAAAGCCATCAGGTTGCAGGTCAAACCTACCAAAATTTTCCTATAAATAGAGGGCTAAGTTAGAATTGAAAATCACACCAGAAACATAAGCTTTCTCTCTTTCTCTCTCAATATTATGAAGTATATTTTATGAGTTTTTAGATACTTGGTGAGTTGTTATTCATTAGTGCAAGTTTCCTTCAGCATCATATCCGATATCCAGACAGAAGTACTGCTCTTTTGAAGTAAGGGATAGTAATGGATTTTAAGGGTTGTTATGATTTTCAGTTTCGTAATTTTTCTGATCTTCAAAAATTATAAAAAATTTGAAATGATATTTTGATGAGTTTTATTGATTGTGTCCAAAAATGGTGATTTTTGGATGTATAGATTAAGAGTTATGAATTTTACGGGAAAAGACTATTTTAAAAGTAACCGCTTATAATTCCTTGTGGTTAACTCCAAAATTGATGAAATTTTTATTGGGAGTACATGTGTATGATAGAAGTATACTCTATAAATTTCAGAATTTTTGGACAAAAGTATAATTTTTGATAAATGTCTAAATATTCGGTGGTTTTGGCCATATGAAAAATAGTAAATGAGTTTTAAAAATTCTGAGAAAAATATATGTTCAATATTGGACTATATTATGCTAAATCTCATAAAAGAAATATTTTTGGAACTGATTTGATATTTTTCATGAAAATGGACTAGTTATGAGTAAATGAATTAAATATGTTATGTGAAGTAAGAAAATTGGAAAATAGGATTTTATGGCTTGAGAATCCTATATGAGGTATATGCAGATTTTTGATGAGGGTTTTGATTATTGGTGATAAAATCTTATGAGTTTGGTATTTTAGAATGATTAAATGCATTATTTAGTAAAGTGTAAACAATTTAAATAAATTGTTTATAAGTTTAAGAAATATTATTCTTTCAATATCATTATACCGAAATACTGGTATGGATTTTATTGTGGAATTTCTACCTTTTTGTGTCGAGTTTACTATTTATGAGTTACTATTCACGAGTTACTATTCATGAGTTACTATTCACGAGTTACTATTCACGATAAAAATTAGTTTCTTTTTCTAACCAAATTATAGTTGAGTTATGAATATTACTCTTGAGATTAAAACTATATATTGATTATATTGATTTTATTATCATATATAACATTTTTATAACCCTGATGTTGAAATTCTCTTTCTCTAGAGTGTAAAGATGGGTAGATTATTGGTATGATCATGACTAGGGTTCTCTTTGGCCTGTAGTGCAAAGTTAAATTGTGACTGGTATGATCATGACCATTAAATTTATAAGTGAATATCTTTAGCTTAAGTGCAAAGGTGAATTGATCAACATGGTTATAATTATTATTTATATAAATTCTGAAATGATTATATATTTCTTTGAGATATTAATATCTTTGGCCTGTAGTGCAAAGATGAAATATTGATGAATATCTTTGGCCTGTAGTGCAAAGATGAATTGTTGATGAATATCTTTGGCCCGTATTGCAAAGATGACATGTTGTTGAATATCTTTGGCCAGTAGTGCAAAGATGAACAGATGTTGAGATAAACATGACCAACTGGTGATACAAATGAATATATTTGGACGTAGTGCAAAGATGAAGTTATTAGTATGATTATGAACATGAAATGTGATTTGGTGTAACCATGATCTTTGATGTTTCAGGTAAAGATAGGTGATGAAAATTATCATCGTCCTGGATGAGAAGAGGAATTTAGAACTACAGTTATGATTATGAGTTATTCATATGATTGTGGACCAGAATTGTTGATTGATGTTACAGGGATAAAACATTATTGGTGAATTTTTAACATGGAGAAGATAATAGACTTTATAGTCTATTTGACTCTTCTAATGGATTGCTCGTTCAGCTGCAACTATGGTTGAAATTTTTATCATTTACCATATGTTCTAAATCTCTGATTTATTGTTGATGAAGGCTATTGATAATTGAATTATCTTTAGTCATGATATTATTTACTGAGCTAGTTGTGCTCACCCTTTTGCTTCACAATTCCTTTCAGGTAATAAGAGTGTTGCTGGGTCGAGCGGGAGTAACAAGGGAATAGAACGGTGGTCATCATTTAGTAGTTATATTTGGTGAAGAAAATAGGGTGAGGCGAACCCAACGTTGGAAGGGTGTTTTGTCACTATCATACAAGATGTCTAATGACATACAACCTCGTGTCATCATAAGACAGGGTTGTGCTCATCCACTTGCTGAGTATATCTATGGGCACTACCTATATAATTTTGGTGTTTGTTTGAAGTATAATTCTCAATTAGAGACAGTGGAGATAATGATAAGTCAAGAGAAGACTCACCATTGGGAAGAATATGATAGTAATCTTCTCGTTTTTCTTTGGGGTCTATTGGGTCAACCAAGGATAATTCTGTGACCATATGATATCTATCATAACCTAGATGCGTGGCCTCCCATGTACGAAGGTTTCCTTGAGCACTTTCTAAAGATTCTAATTTCTAAAATAGTTTTTGACTATACCTTTATGTAAGGTGTTATTGTGAGGTGATGTCCACGGTTGGAACATGAGTCACATTTGGTATATATTTGTATCCAAACTCACAGCATATGTGTTGTTGTATTTTACACGACAATTGTTGTAATAAAGTTGTAGTTATTTTCTGTACCATGTATTTGACGACTCAGAATGGGTTGGGTGGAATGGACCTATTTTGGGGTTGTCACAGTTATCCCTCGTCAACCCCTATTGCCAAGCTTTTCAGGCATAATAGTTTATTCACTATGCATGTTTACGTTCAATGCTTGGTGATTCGGTGAGTTGACGGATTTAAACGTTAACGTTGGCGTTAGAACGAGGGTCTTGTTCTAGTGTTGAATTAAAATCACTGATTCACCAGCAGCGCGGCGCTTGCTTACCGCACCACACCGCACCCTAGCACGCCCCATCTTCCTTGCGCGCCAACATTCTATTCAAGGATTTGGTATTAGCCCCCTCCGTAGAGCACATACATATTTGGACATCTTTTCAAAATTTGAATTCGGCACTCATATTAGTTTCCTTCAAGAAAAAGAAAAACTATTGTATACATTCATGTGGAGTTTGACTAGACCTGGCAAAATATGGTTATGGGTTGGTTTTGGTTTTTAAAATATGGTTAACCAACCATTTAAGAACTAAAACCATATTAACCATTTTTAATATGGATAATGTGGGTTGGAACTATATGGTTATGGTTAAAAACCATATTAACCATATTAACCATTTTAATATGATTATAGTTCCATATTAAAAATTATTAATCTGTGCTAAACATTTCAACAGGAGATCTGGCTCTAATAATGACCACGTTAACCTCGCTTTTGTTTGCATGAGCTGATTGTGGTCAACATTGAATTGTTGTTATATTTAACAAAAGTAATACAATACTTGTTAATATGGTGAGGTGGGGGTGGGTGGGGGTGGGGGGTGGGTGGTGGGGTAGGGGGTAGGGTGTATACATAATCACATAATATTATTTTTTTTATGGGGTAGGGGTGGGGTGGGTAGTGTGGGTGTGACAACCCCAAAATAGGTTCATTCCATCCAACCTATTCTGAGTCGCCAAATACATGGTACAGAAAACAACTACAACTTTATTACAACAATTGTCGTGCAAAATACAACAACACATATGCTGTGAGTTTGGATACAAATATATACCAAATGTGACTCATGTTCCAACCGTGGACATCACCTCACAATAACACCTTACATAAAGGTATAGTCAAAAACTGTTTTAGAAATTAGAATCTTTGGGAAGTGCTCAAGGAAACCTTCGTACATGGGAGGCCATGCTTCTAGGTTGTGATAGATATCATATGGCCATAGAATTATCCTTGGTTGACCCAATAGACCCCAAAGAAAAATGAGAAGATTACTATCATATTCTTCCCAATGGTGAGTCTTTTCTTGACTTATCGTTATCTCCACTGTCTCAAATTGAGAATTATACTTCAAACAAACACCAAGATTATATAGGTAATGCTCGTATATATATACTCAACAAGTGGATGAGCACAACCCTGTCCTATGATGACACGAGGTTGTATGTCATTAGACATCTTGTATGATAGTGACAAAACACCCTTCCAACGTTGGGTTCGCCTCACCCTATTTTCTTTACCAAATATAACTACTAAATGATGACCACCGTTCTATTCTCTTGTTACTCCCGCTCGACCCAGCAACACTCTTATTACCTGAAAGGAATTGTGAAGCAAAAGGGTGAGCACAACTAGCTCAGTAAATAATATCATGACTAAAGATAATTCAATTATCAATAGCCTTCATCAACAATAAATCAGAGATTTAGAACATATGGAAAATGATAAAAATTTCAACCATAGTTGCAGCTGAACGAGCAATCCATTAGAAGAGTCAAATAGACTATAAAGTCTATTATCTTCTCCATGTTAAAAATCCACCAATAATGTTTTATCCCTGTAACATCAATCAACAATTCTGGTCCACAATCATATGAATAACTCATAATCATAACTGTAGTTCTAAATTCCTCTTCTCATCCAGGACGATGATAATTTTCATCACCTATCTTTATCTGAAACATCAAAGATCATGGTTACACCAAATCACATTTCCTGTTCATAATCATACTAATAACTTCATCTTTGCACTACGTCCAAAGATATTCATTTGTATCACCAGTTGGTCATGTTTATCTCAACATCTGTTCATCTTTGCACTACTGGCCAAAGATATTCAACAACATGTCATCTTTGCACTACGGGCCAAAGATATTCATCAACAATTCATCTTTGCACTACAGGCCAAGGATATTCATCAATATTTCATCTTTGCACTACAGGCCAAAAATATTAATATCTCAAAGAAATATATAATCATTTCAGAATTTATATAAACAATAATTATAACCATGTTGATCAATTCACCTTTGCACTTTAGCTAAAGATATTCACTTATAAATTCAATGGTCATGATCATACCAGTCACAATTCAACTTTGCACTACAGGCCAAAGAGAACCCTAGTCATGATCATACCAATAATCTACCCATCTTTACACTCTAGTGAAAGAGAATTTCAACATCAGGGTTATAAAAATATTATATATGATAATAAAATCAATATAATCAATACATAGTTTTAATCTCAAGAGTAATATTCATAACTCAACTATAATTTGGTTAGAAAAAGAAACCAATTTTTATCGTGAATAGTAACTCGTGAATAGTAACTCATGAATAGTAACTCGTGAATAATAACTCATAAATAGTAAACTCGACACAAAAAGGTAGAAATTCCACAATAAAATCCATTACTATCCCTTACTATCCCTCACAATCCCATACAATCCCTTACCTCAAAAGAGCAGTACTTCTGACTGGATATCGGATATGATGCTGAAGGAAACTTGCACTAATGAATAGCAACTCACCAAGTATCTAAAAACTCACAAAATATGCTTCATAATATAGAGAGAGAAAGAGAGAAAGCTTATGTTTCTGGTGTGTTTTTCAATTCTAACTTAGCCCTCTATTTATAGGAAAATTTTGGTAGGTGTGACCTGCAACCTGATGGCTTTACCTGCTACTATTCCCACCCACCACATTTGAAATATAATTCAGCACATTTCTTCACCAACCACAAGTGGAGCCCACCAATTCTAGAATTTTCCACCAAAATGATAAAATTCAAAAATTCAACAATTTCTGAACCAGTCATCTCGTAAAATTCATAATAAATCATACGTTCATTTTTAACGGTTCAAAATTTGTGGACATATACTCAACTTATATATGTATAACATATCCAAAAATTACCACGATCCAACGGTCGGATTAAAAATTATAACCCCCGCAAAATATCTCAAAAATCCTGATTTTTAATACCTCCATTCCGACAAAAATACGGAATAAAATCTCAACATTAACTCCTTCATTTTTAACCACAAAAATATATCCCTCGTTTATATCCACATAAAATAAATATTTCCTTATCATATGAATCAATAATTAATTATTCACAAATAATATTACAGAATCACATTTATGACAACCAGGCCGTTCCCAGGAAAGAGGGGGCTTTCCAATAAGGATTTTTCCTTACTGGCGCGCAATTAGATGACCAAACCTCTCCTTAGACAGAACTTTCTAGACATTGCCAATAATGTTATCTAATAATATTATTCAAATAATATGAATTATTGATCTGATAATAGAAAATACTGTGCAGCAACAATTATTGAACAACAATAATACAAAATTTCAACGTAGCAATTATTGTATCAATAAAATAAAATATTGAACAGTAATTACTGTAACAATTATTGAGTAGTGCCTTCTTACGTAAGAATCAATAATTTCAAAAATACTATGCAATACCGTGTGCTGCTGTGCAATAACGCGTATTACTGTATTTTAACCACCGGGTATTCCAACAGTGTTAACGGTAACAACTACGCCGTTATTTGTAAAAACTCAAATTTGTCATTTTCTTTACCCGACAGTTATTCTGTTATGGGGCCCACAAATGGCTGCGCCGTCGTACGAATATTCCCCGACAGAAAGAATATTCCACGACCAAACGAATATTCCCCGACAACAATGATTATTTTATAACCACTTGCTTATTTTGAAAAAAAAATCATATTTCACTCATAACTTTAAACTTTTATCAATTTAACCATTTACTGAATAGTAATTATAAGAAAAATTGAATACCTTTATTTCATAAAATTTGGGGTCTTACAGTGGGGGTAGGGTGTTGTGGGTCTGAGGGTAGGGTGGGGTGAGTGGGGTGGGGTGGGTGGGGTGTAGGGGTAGGTTGAGGTGGGGTAGGGTAGGGTAGGTGGGGTGGGGTGGGGTGGGATGGGTGTAAGACCCCGAATTTTATGAAATAAAAGTATTCAACTTTTCTTATAATTACTATTTAGTAAATGGTTAAATTGATAAATGTTAAAGATAAGGGTGATATATGAATTTTTTTTCGAAATACACAAGTGGTTATAAAATATTCATTGTTGTCGGGGAATATTCGCTTGGTCGTGGAATATTCTTACTGTCGGAGAATATTCGTACGACGGCGCAGTCTTTTGTGGGCCCCATAACGGAAAGTGATTGGATGAAGAAAACGACAAGAGTAAGTTGTTTATAAATAACGGCGTAGTTGTTACCGTTAACACTGTTGGAATACCCGGTGGTTAAAACACAGTAATACGCGTTGTTGCACAGTAGCACACGGTATTGCACAAATTATTGATTTTTACGTAAGAAGGCATTACTCAATAATTATTACAGTAATTACTGTTCAGTATTTTATTTTATTGATTCAATAATTGCTGCGTTGATATTTTATATTACTGTTGTTTTAATAATTGTCACTGCACAGTATTTTCTATTATCGGAGCAATAATTCATATTATCTGAATAATATTATTAGATAACATTATTGGCAATGTCTAGAAAGTTCTGTCTAAGTAGAGGTTTGGTCATCTAATTGCGCGCCAGTAAGGAAGAGATCCTTATTGGAAAGCCCCCTCTTTCCTGGGAACGGTCTGGTTACCAGTACTATGATTCTGTAATATTATTTGTGTATAATTAATTATTGATTTATATGATGAGAAAAATATTAATTTTATGTGGATATAGATGAAAAAAAATTTTAATGTGACAATTGTTGAAAATTAATATTTTATCTTTTTCTGATAAAATAATTCATTTAAATATATTATTTTAATAATATATTGATGGTGATATTTTTACAATGAATGTGGGATATATGAGTATATGAGGAGGAAGAGTATTTTTGTGACATTAAATGATTAACACATGTTTTGTGTGTTGGTGGACACAATTCTTGACCGAAAATTTATTATTGACTGTAAAATCGCCCGTTTGTGGATTTCGGTCAATTTCTGTTTGAAATTTGGTAAAACTTTCTTCTGCAAAGTTGTAGAGAATTGAATTTCCTATAAAAACTCGCGAGATTCGAATTTTCTGATCAAAGGGCTATTTATTATGAATTATTGAAGTTCCGAAGTTCTGAAATAATTGATTTTTGGGAGTTTAAGTTAATTATTTTGAGAAAAACGTTTTTTTGTGAGATGGTGGGGCCCACTGGTTGTTAAAATGTGCTGAATTCAGATCTTCAAAGGTGGGCTTAAAAATTTATATATATATATATATATATATATATATATATTAATATTATATTAAATTTTCTGCTTTGGTGTTCTAAGCAATTTCCTATAAATAGGGTGCTTAGGTTAGAATTGAAAATCACACCAGAAACTGAAGTTTTCTCTCTATTTCTCTCTCTATATATCGAGCGTATTCTTGTGAGTATTTTGATATCTTGAGTGTTGCTATACGGTGCAAGTTCATTCAGCGTTATTCCAGTCAGAAGTATTGCTCTTTTGAGGTAAGGGATAGTAAGGGATAGTAAGGGATGTTATTTTTTTTATCAATGATATTATTTCTTTCAATATCATTATACCAGAATATTGGTAAGATTTTTCATGTAAAATTCTTATTTTTTTATGTCGGGGTTACTATTCATGAGTTACTATTCACGAGTTACTATTCACGAGTTATTATTCATGAGTTAGTATTCATGAGTTACTATTCATGAGTTACTATTCACGAGTTACTATCCATGAGTTACTATTTATGAGTTATTATTCACGAGTTACTATTTACGGGTTACTATTCATGACAAAATTGGTTTCTTTTTCTAACCAAATTATAGTTGATTTATGAATATTACTCTTGAGATTAAAACTATATGTTGATCATATTATTTTTTTATCATATATAATATTTTTATAACTCTAATGATGATATTTCTCTTTGACTTGAGTGTAAAGATGGGTAGATTTTGGTACGATCATGACTATGGGTTCTCTTTGGCCAGTAGTGCAAAGTTGAATTGTTGACTGGTATGATCATGACCATTGAATTTATAATTGAATATCTTTAGCTTAAGTGCAAAGGTGAAATGATCAACGTGGTTATAATTATTGGTTATATAAATTCCGAAATGATTATATATTTCTTTGAGATAATAATATATTTGGCTTGTAGTGCAAATATGAGCTGTTGAGGAATATCTTTGGCCTGTAGTGCAAAGATGAGTTGTTGATGAATATCTTTGGCCCGTAGTGCAAAGATGAAATTATTAGTATGATTATGAACAGGAACTGTGATTTGGTATAACCATGATCTTTGATGTTTCAGGTAAAGACAAGTGATGAAAATTATCTTTGTTCTGGATGAGTAAAGGAATTTATAACTACAATTATGATTATGAGTTATACATGTGATTGTGGACAGGAATTGTTGATTGATGTTACAGGGATAAAACATTGTTGGTGGACTTTTAACATGGAGAAGATAATTGACTTTATGGTCTATTCGACTCTTCTAATGGATTGCTCGTTGCGCTGTAACTATGGTTGAAAATTTTTATCATCTACCATATGTTCTAAATCTTTGATTTATCATTGAAGAAGGCTATTGATAATTTAATTATCTTTAGTCATGATATTCTTTACTGAGCTAGTTGTGCTCACCCTTTTGCTTCACAATTCCTTTCAGGTAATAAGAGTGTAGCTGGGTCGAGCGGGGGTAACAGGAGAATAGAACGGTGGTCATCATTTAGTAGTTATATTTGGTGAATCATCTAGGGTGAGGCAAACCCAATGTTGGAATGGTGTTTTGCCACTATCATACAAGATGTCTAATGATATACAATCTCGTGTCATCATAAGACAGGGATGTGTTCATCCACTTGCTGAGTATATATACGAGCACTACCTATATAATCTTGGTGTTTGTTTGAAGTATAATTCTCAATTAGAGACAGTGGAGATAATGATAAGTTAAGAGAAGACTCACCATTGGGAAGAATATGATAGTAACATTCTTGTTTTTCTTTGAGGTCTATTGGGTCAACCAAGGATAATTCTGTGGCCATATGATATCTTTCATAACCTAGAAGCATGGCCTCCCATGTACGAGGGTTTTCTTGAGCACTTCTCAAAGTTTGACTATACCTTTATGTAATGTGTCATTGTGACGTGCTATCCAAGGTTGGGACATGAGTCACAGTTGGTATATATTTGTATCCAAACTCACAGCATATGTGTTGTTGTATTTTGCACGACAATTGTTGTAATAAAGTTGTAGTTGTTATCTGTACCATGTATTTGGCGACTCAAAATGAGTTGGATGGAATGGACCTATTTTGGGGGCGTTACAGTAGGGTAGGGGGTTGGGTGAGTGGGGTGGTAGGGTGGGGTAGGATGTAGGGTTGAGTGGGGTGGTAGGGTGGGGTAGGATGTAGGGGTGGGTGGGGTAGTAGTGTGGCGTGGGTAGTAGGGTGTAGGGAGTTTGGTGGGTGGGGTGGGTGGTAGGTGTAAGACCCCGAATTTTATGAAATAAAAGTATTCAATTTTTCTTATAATTACAATTCAGTAAATGGTTAAATTGATAAAAAGTTAAAATTATGAGTGAAATATGAATTTTTTTTCAAAATAAGCAAGTGGTTATAAAATAATCATTGTTGTCGGGGAATATTCGTTTGGTCGTGGAATATTCTTTCTGTCGGGGAATATTCGTACGACGGCGCAGCTATTTGTGGGCCTCATAACGAATAACTGTCGGGTAAAGAAAATGACAAATTTGAGTTTTTACAAATAACGGCGTAGTTGTTGCCGTTAACACTGTTGGAATACCCGGTGGTTAAAATACAGTAATACGCGTTATTGCACAGTAGCACACGGTATTACACAATATTTTTGAAATTATTGATTCTTACGAAAGAAGGCACAACTGAATAATTGTCACAGTAATTACTGTTTAATATTTTATTTTATTGATTCAATAATTGCTGTGTTGATATTTTATATTATTGTTGTTTCAATAATTGTTGCTGCACAGTATTTCCCATTATCAGATCAATAATTCATATTATTTGAATAATATTATTAGATAACATTATTGACAATGTCTAGAAAGTTCTGTCTAAGGAGAGGTTTGGTCACCTAATTGCGCGCCAGTAAGGAAAAATTCTTATTGGAAAGCCCCCTCTTTCCTGGGAACAGCCTGGTTGTCATAAATGTGATTCTGTAATATTATTTATGAATAATTAATTATTGATTCATATGATAAGGAAATATTTATTTTATGTGGATATAAACGAGGGATATATTTTTGTGGTTAAAAATGAAGGAGTTAATGTTGAGGTTTTTATCCGTATTTTTGTCGGAATGGAGGTATTAAAAAATCAGGGTTTTTGAGATATTTTGGGGGGGTTATAATTTTTAATCCGACCGTTGGATCGTGGTAATTTTTGGATATGTTATACATATATAAGTTGAGTATATGCCCACAAATTTTGAACCGTTAAAAATGAACGTATGATTTATTATGAATTTTACAAGATGACTGGTTCAAAAATTGTTAAATTTTCGGAGTTTATCATTTTGATGGAAAATTCTAAAATTCGTGGGCCCCACTTGTGGTTGGTGAAGAAATGTGCTGAATTATATTTCAAATGTGGTAGGTGAAAATAGTAGCAGGTAAAGCCATCAGGTTGCAGGTCAAGCCTACTAAAATTTTCCTATAAATAGAGGGCTAAGTTAGAATTGAAAATCACACCAGAAACAAGTTTTCTCTCTTTCTCTCTCTATATTATGAAGCATCTTTTGTGAGTATTTAGATACTTTGAGAGTTGTTATTCAGTGCAAGTTTCCTTCGGCTTTGCATTCCAGTCAGAATAACTGCACTTTTGATGTAAGGGATAGTAAGGAATTTTAAGGGTTGTTATGTTTTTCAGTTTCGTAATTTTTCTGACCTTCAAAAATTCTGGAAAAATTTGAAATGATATTTTGATGAGTTTTCTTGATTGTGTCCAAAAATGGTGATTTTTGGATGTATAGATTGAGAGTTATGAATTTTATGAAAAAAAGACTATTTTAAAAGTAACTGCTTATAATTCCTTGTGGTTAACTCCAAAATTGATAAAATTTTTATTGGGAGTACATGTATATGATAGAAGTATACTCTGTAAATTTCAGAATTTTTGGACAAAAGTATAATTTTTGATAAATGTCTAAATATTCGGCTGTTTTGGCCATATGAAAAATAGTAAATGACTTTTAAAAATTCTGAGAAAAATATATGTTCACTATGGGACTATATTATGCTAAATCTCAGAAAAGAAATATTTTTAGAACGGATTTGGTATTTTTCATGAAAATAGTCTAGTTATGAGTAAATGAATTAAATATATTTTGTGAAGTAAGAAAATTAGAAAATAGGATTCTATGACTTTGAGAATCCTATATGAGGTGTATGCAGATTTTTGATGAGGGTTTTGATTATTGGTGATAAAATCTTATGAGTTTAGTATTTTAGAATGATTAAATGCATTATTTAGTAAAGTGTAAACAATTTAAATAAATTATTTATAAGCTTAAGAAATATTATTCTTTCAATATCATTATACCGAAATACTGGTATGGATTTTATTGTGGAATTTCTACCTTTTTGTGTCGGGTTTACTATTTATGAGTTACTATTCACGAGTTACTATTCACGATAAAAATTGGTTTCTTTTTCTAACCAAATTATAGTTGATATATGAATATTACTCTTGAGATTAAAACTAGATGTTGATCATATTATTTTTATTATTATATATAATATTTTTATAACCCGAATGATGATATTTTTCTTTAACTATGGGTTCTCTTTGGCCAGTAGTGCAAAGTTGAATAGTTGATTGGTATGATCATGACCATTGAATTTATAAGTGAATATATTTAGCTTAAGTGCAAAGGTGAATTGATCAACATGGTTATAATTATTGTTTATATAAATTCTGAAATGATTATATATTTCTTTGAGATATTAATATCTTTGGCCTGTAGTGCAAAGATGAAATATTGATGAATATCTTTGGCCTGTAGTGCAAAGATGAATTGTTGATGAATATCTTTGGCCCGTAGTGCAAAGATGACATGTTGTTGAATATCTTTGGCCAGAAGTGCAAAGATGAACAAATGTTGAGATAAACATGACCAACTGGTGATACAAATGAATATCTTTGGCCGTAGTGCAAAGATGAAGTTATTAGTATGATTATGAACAGGAAATGTGATTTGGTGTAACCATGATCTTTGATGTTTCAGGTAAAGATAGGTGATGAAAATTATCTTCGTCTTGGATGAGAAGAGAAATTTAGAACTACAGTTATGATTATGAGTTATTCATATGATTGTGGACCAGAATTGTTGATTGATGTTACAGGGATAAAATATTGTTGATGGATTTTTAACATGGAGAAGATAATAGACTTTATAGTCTATTTGACTCTTCTAATGGATTGCTCGTTCCGCTGCAACTATGGTTGAAATTTTTAACATTTACCATATGTTCTAAATCTCTGATTTATTATTGATGAAGGCTATTGATAATTTAATTATCTTTAGTCATGATATTCTTTACTGAGCTAGTTGTGCTCACCCTTTTGCTTCACAATTCCTTTCAGGTAATAAGAGTGTAGCTGGGTCGAGCGAAGGTAACGGGGAAATAGAACGGTGGTCTCTAGCTGTGGATGTTCTTCCGAAGCAGTATAGAAAAGTTCATTTAGTAGTTTTATTTGGTGAATCCAATAGGGTAAGGTGTACCCAATATTGGAAGGGTGGTTTGCCACTATCATACAAGATGTCTAACGACATACAACCTCGTGCCATCATAAGACAGGGATGTGTTCATCCACTTGCTGAGTATATATACGAGCACTACCTATATAATCTTGGTGTTTGTTTGAAGTATAATTCTCAATTAGAGACAGTAGAGATAATGATATGTCAAGAGAAGACTCGCCATTGGGAAGAATATGATAGTAATCTTCTCGTTTTTCTTTGGGATCTATTGGGTCAACAAAGGATAATTCTGTGGCCATATGATATCTATCATAACCTAGATGCATGGTCTCCCATATACGAAGGTTTCCTTGAGCATTTCCCAAAGATTCTAATTTCTAAAACAGTTTTTGACTATACCTTTATGTAAGGTGTCATTATGAGGTGATGTCCACGGTTGGAACATGAGTCACATTTGGTATATATTTGTATCCAAACTCACAGCATATGTGTTGTTGTATTTTACACGACAATTATTGTAATAAAGTTACAGTTATTTTCTGTAACATGTATTTGGCGACTCAGAATAGGTTGGATGGAATGGACCTATTTTGGAGTTGTCACAGTAGGGTTGGGTAGGGGTGGGTGGAGTGGGTGGGGTGGGTGAGATAAGGGGTAGGGATGGGTGGTGTGGGGGTAGGGTAGGGTGGGTGGAGTGGGGTGGGGTAAGGTAGGGTGGGTGAGGTAGGTGGGGTGGGGTAGGTTGGGTGGGTGAGGTGGGGGTAGGGTAGGGTAGAGTGGGAGTAGGGTGGGTGGGATAGTGTGGGGGTAGGCGTAGGGGTAGGGTGGGATGGGTGGTGTGGGGGTAAGGGTAGGGGTAGGGTGGGGTAGGTTAGGGGTAGGGTGTGGGGTAGGGGTAGTGTAGGTGGGTTGGCTGATAAGATCATAAGAATGCTTCTATTTCCTTGAGTGTGTCTATAGCCGGTTCCTATGTGTGTAAAAATTTGTGTTAGAAATTTTAATTAGCAGGGGAACGAATAATATCCGAATATTACTAGTTACCTTGATTTTTAGAGGAACATTTTAGTAGTATTAATAGCATTAGTTTTCTTAGCAAATTAGAGGAACTTTTGATTTAGATTTGGAATAAAATATGGGTCGAAAAATGGTAACCGGGTTGAAACTATAACCAACCCAAATAAATATGGTTCCAAACTTTAACCAACCCAAATAAATAAATAAATATAGTTAACCAACCCATTTGGTTCCAGTTAATATGGGTTGACCCGACAATTAACCAACTATATTGTCAGGTCTAGGTTTGACATTCAGTTGCTCCGATGTATCATTACAATTCATCAGAAACCCGATACATTTCGACAACTTTGGGTTTGACATATCGAAAATTTCATGGTCCTATTTCGCTGCTTGATCAACTCACTCAGCCACGACGATTTCCTCCATAACCTCGACCAAAACAGTTCAAAATTTCGGGTAACCACCACGATTCCCAAGGAATCAATCATCATCTTCGAGCCTCAATAATAGTGTTTATTTATTTCGATAATCTTTGGCACCACTTGAGTAATTTTTGTTGCAGGACTTCGGACACCCACTTCAGTGGTTCATCCCACCGCTTCGCCTCCTAATTCCATACCACCATTATCATTTACCATTTTACAAAAACAAATCACTATGGACCACTTCTTTGTGGATTCGGTCATGACAAATTGGAATTAAGATTCAAGCAAGGCTTAGGAGCCCATCTCACCAACATCGGATTTATTCGGCGTGAAAAATCAATTTTAAATTCCATTATTATGGTACATTACAGTGAGACATAAGGTTGATGGTCGGGGACGTTGAGAGGATCGACTACCCGACCAAAATTTACCCGGGTGGTTAATGTTATTACAAGATGTTCGGTTGGTGATCGAGAATGGCTACCCAGTCAGACAGACGAAGTTTGGGATTCGACGATAATAAGGTCGGTTATCCACCTTCAGCAGTAATAAGGTCAGTTATCCACCTTCAATGTTATAAGGTCGGTCATCCACCTTTGGCGATTATAAGGCCGGTTATCCACTTTCGATGGTTATAAGGTTGTCTATCTACATTCGGCAGAGATAAGGTCGGTTATCTATTTAAAGCCTCCCTAGGGGATCGGGAATGATGTTACGGTGATATAAGGTCGGATGGTTCTCCAAAACCTCTATTTAAATCCTTTATAAGGAATCAGGAGTGTTGTTACGGTGATATAAGGTCGAGAGAATATTACAAAGATGTAAGGTTAAACAAATCTTCAGAACTTGGATCAAAAGCCTCCCCAGAAGTTGAGAGCTATATAATGGCGATATAAGGCGGGTTAGGTCTTCAAACCATTATTGGGATCTTGGCGAAGTAAGGCGAGTGGATTATTTTCTAGCATTACTCTCATATTATAAATTTTTATAACAAGGGAGTGAGTGGCAATGTTGGAGTGTGATTTGATGGGTTCGGGAGACCGATGCCACGTTACAGAATATTCTAGTCAGGAGACTTGACATTTGAAAGAATCTACAGTCCTAATTGACTTATGATTTTCTTATCGTATTTGACTTCTTACTTTTAAGGAAACCTAATCTAATTATATTATGGAAGTGGTGCAGTCCAGATTAATTTCGACTTCCCATTTTTATGGAGATTGACTTCTATCTAAGTATAGTAACTGTTCTGATAAGGAGTTTTATTCCTACTTGGGGACAGGCGTAATACATTGAGGAGGTGTCACACTATAAATATACGACCATAATTCAAGTTTTAAGTACAATTACATACTTCCATTGTTGACGTTCTTGGCATGTACTTACTCTCACATCGGAATTATCTCTTGGCGACCCCAACCATCAAGCTTTTCGAACGTAATAGTTTGTTCACTATACATGTTTACGTTCGTTATTTGATGATTCGATGAACGGACAAATTTTGAGGTTAACAAATGATAAGAACTTCAATTCATCAGTTAAAAGATATATAAAAGTAACTAAGAAGATATTTGACCAACAAATATATGCATTAAAATTTAGTTTTTAAAATGACAAACCACCTCCAACACTTCTGTAATTGTGTTTTATTTTATTTTGCAGATTAATTCATCAGGCTCTGTTTGGTGGTCAACGATGAAATCCCATTTGATAAATAAAGTGCATATTTAATTACTCATCGGGATGACAGTAATTATTTTACCATATAAAAGTTAATTAAAAAAAATGTGAATCCAATAATATACCAAACAAGCCTAAAAAGAAAATAGTTAAGTGAAGAACCACAAACAAGTAAACAAAGACACAAAAACCAAGTAAAATTAGAGTGGCCCATACATAAACAAACAAACAAACAAACCAACCAACCAACCAACCAACCAACAAAACAGAAAATATCCTGTAAGAAGCCCAAACCACTCCAAGTTTGAAGTCCAATGCTGACCTCAAATTGAGAAGCTTATCGCCTTGGCTTATCCTAATTCCTACGAGTAATAACGTACAACCAAATGCAAATAGTTTTTGATGGTTTCGTCATCCATTCAACAATGTGGAGTATAAGATAAAAGTACAACGAGTATACAAAATTAATGCATTTTTTAAACATTTAAAGTAGGTTGTTTTATTAAATTAAATAATAATAATAATACTATAACAAAACACTTGGATGACGTCACTGCTGCTCATTTGGATGCCAAAAGGGATCAAAATGCAGACCAACTGAAGATATTAAAGGTATTCCCCGTGACCTAGTGATTCTGATCTTCACACGATACCCCTCAACCACACCCTTTTCAAGCCTGTGAAGCTTCTTATACCCTACTGTACTCCCATTGGCAACAAGATTCCCGTCTACATAAATTTCGTGCCGTCCGATCCTTTGACCAAGCCCGATCGCCTCTTGAATCCGAATCACATTGAATCTCACCCCTTCATCATCCCTACCTCTAAGCTCAATCCAGTGCTCCTTGTATTCATCACTGGGTGCCCAATACGTCCACACATGGTCACTGTCTAGCACATTTTCGGCCCCAAAACCCCCGTTTTTACCTCCCCTTTGGCTACTCACTTTAAGGGAGCATTTTTCGGCTAAATTGGTAGAAAAGATCGTGTCAATTGCTCCTTTGAACTCTTTTACTCGTTGCACATCACTATCGGATATTAATCCGGTGGTATTAGGGGGCACGTTAAGTAGTAACAGGCAATTTCGCCCCACGGAATTGTAATAAATCTCAAGGAGTTCACTTAGCTTCTTGGGTTGTTGTGACTTGTGCCAAAACCATCCTGTTCGGATTGAGACGTCGCATTCTGCTGGCAGCCAATCACTCCCTTTCGGATCACCAGTGTTGAGATAGCTGCACAATTAATTATTATTGTGTACCATTAGATGATCATATATATATATATATATATATATATATATATATATATATATATATATATATATTAATTGTACTAATATATAGAGTGTTTACATTATTATGACATTTAACCATATTGGTCAGATGTTAAATCCTACCTAAAATGCATATACGTATATCTTAACATATCTGTTCTGCATGTGAAATTTCTCAATATATAAAACCTTGTATGTGTATATATAATATATATATATATATATAGCAATATAGCAGCATCCATCCATTCAAAACCTTGTTAGAAGACCTTAATCTAAAGTGGACTCACAGGCCTGCCGACTGCCAAAGCTCATGCCGTGGAGTGAAATGGGCATGTGGCTAGCTAGTTACATATATACGTCCCCATCAATTTATGATTACAACAATTAAGATGAAATTTGCACCAAAACCCATTCTAAATATCCTTATCCCAAATTTGGTAACTGGTAGTGAGACAAGTGAAACAAAATTAACCATGAGCATAACAGCACAACGAAAGGGTAGTAGTTGTGGGTCCCTTGTCGTCGGAATATATATAACTTGAAATACAAAATGGGATTGATTAGGAAAAATCAAAAGCGCCCGGCTAGTATCCAATCTATTCACAATAATGACATGATATTGGGCTCCATTGCTATGAGTGGTCCGGATGCACCATCCATAACTTAAATCTCCATAGCACTGCTCGATTGATTACATTGTGACACTCAATTTACATTAATGAAAGGTAGTACTCAACAATAATGCATTGCTACCCAACTAAATTTAATAAAAGCAAAAGGTGCCAAACTATGTAAGTATATATATATATATATATATATATATATATATATATATATATATATATATATATATATTATCATATATATAATAATAATAATAATAATAGTAACTGGTGTTAGGATGCTTTCTACTTTACTTACTCAACTATGCTTCCATTTCCGATTGATAATGAAGTCCGATTGATGGTGGACCAACATGTACTTCCGGCATATCCATGTTCATTTCCGACCCACCTAACGTCCGGCCCAGCGTCAGAGAATATGTTAATTGTGCTCTGCAATTCTTTCACCACTGAGAACCAATCATTAAAATAATATGACATGTTTGGCGCGTTCGAACCCTTTGCTCCATCAAACCATATCTCTTTAACATTCCCATATCTACAAATTAAACAAACACACAAAAATGACGTCAAATGGTAATTAATTTAAGCAAAAAAAGTCAAAACTGATGAGCAGGAGACTACTTTGTGACTTACTTATTGAGAAGTTCTTGTAATTGAGCTAAATAGTATTCATTATACTGTCGTATACGCCCATATCTTCTATCATGACGATCCCACGGTGATAAATACAAGCCCACGTCTACGCCACGGGGTTTGGCCGCATTGACAAGTTCTTGAATTACGTCGCCCTGCCCGTTTCTCCATGGGCTTTGTATAACAGAATGGTCAGTGTATTTAGAAGGCCACAAGCAAAATCCATCATGATGCTTAGCAGTGAGGATGATGAGAGAAATGCCTCCTTGGACCGCGGCATCAACCCATTGGTTGGCGTTGAGTCCCACTGGATTGAAGATGGCCGGATTTTCCTTTCCGGTGCCCCATTCGGAATCCGTGAATGTGTTGACACCAAAATGAAGGAACATAATAACTTCCCTTTGCTGCCATTTTAGCTGAGAATATGATGGGAGGGGAAGAAGTGGTAATGGCGGTGTTGTTACTAATTCTGGCTTGGAAAATGTGAATTCGAAGCTTAATAATATTAGAAGAGTGACAATACATAAAATATTGTTGTTTAGATTAGCCATAATGCTATCAAGCTAGCTAGCTAGTGTTTAATTTGTGGTGACAAGTGAAGATGGAGTGGGGTGGGGTGGGGTGGGGTGGGGTGGGGTGGGGTGGGGGATGAGATTCTTGGGGTGCAACAAAGACAAACGGGAAGGAGATATATAGATGAAAAAATGAGATATTTTGTTTGAAGGAATTTTTGTTTGATTCTTTCTAATAGTACTGCTATATATATATGTTGTTATTGTTGTTTTATACACTAGATGATAGTATGGAGTAGCAAGCACAAGCAGGCAATCATTCAGGGGTTAATTAACTAGGTTGAATTTCACAGTTTGTGACGAATAATAAAAACTAGCTACTTCAATTTCCTGGTGGAGTTTTTTTTAGAAATCGTTATTTTCACCACATAACATCATATGGACAATCAATCTTGTTGACATATTATAAATAAATTCTCTTTCAAAGGTTCCTTAATTACTTCCCGTGATATATATATATATATATATATATATATATATATATATATATATATATATATATATATATATATAGGGTACTACTATATGTTATTCACGTGGGGCTTGTACAATATGCCAAGAATAGTTTGTTTGAAGATCACATGAGTTGTAAATGAAAATTAATGTAGGTGGGATGTAGTCATTTGCTTTATTGTTTTATTCCTTTTAACTTTACGTTACGAGATTTCTTTATCGCCATGACCGACCGACTGATCCCTTTGAAAATCTGTTGGGATCACCTCCTTGGTTTTCTCGATTCCGTTATCTACATTTATAATTGGCAATTTTATATATATATGTACTTATGTGTATTTTTATTTTGTAATGTGATGAATTTGAACTTCTTAGGGCTTGCAATATGGTTGTTAGTAGGGCTGTAAATGATAACCGGAAAATTTGTATTCGTCCGCATCCGTATTCGAAAAAAAGCGGATATTGTTCGCATTCGGAAAAAAACGGATATATCCGTATTCGGTTTAAAGGTATCCGTAAATAAACGGATACAAATACGGATATATGCGTATTCGTATTCGATTAACATCCGTCCGTAAATATATCCGACGGATACGGATATCCGGAATCCGATATCCGAATAACTTATATATATATATATATATATATATATATATATATATATATATATATATATACACACACACACACACACACACATATATATTAATGGTGTATGCATCAAGTTAAGTTAGGATGCAAATTAATCTTGTAATTTTTATGATGATGTGTTTGACATTTTCCTCCCCTTATGATTAGGATGTTTAATTAATATGTATGGTTTAAATATTAAATTGTGTTTAATTAATATCTATGATTTAAACTTTAATTTTTTTTTTCGTAAATATTTTGAATGAATTTTATATTAGGTTACTGATAAACGAATTCGGATATTCGGATATCCGAATAATTTGTCTATTCGGATAAAATAAACGGTAACAGATATTATCCGTATTCGAATATTTTTTCGAATACCGGATACGGATAATATTTTTAAAATCTGCCGGATACGGATACGGATAGCGAATTAGTTTTTCGGATACGGATACGGATATACATATATCCGTATCCGTTTAATACCGTTTACACCCCTAGTTGTTAGTTCAATGAATGATTTTTTTATTTTGTTAGTATTTTCTAACTTCTGTTTTTCCAGAATTTTTAGTTATCTCCTTAATTTGTGCAATTTGTTTAATTTTTCACAAGTTAATCTTTTTGAAATTTGTCTACACTAAACCTATCAAGTTTGAGCATATAAGTTCCTTGTGGTGATTGTTTGGATGTTGCATTATGGAATATTTTGTACTGCACCATATGGACATTAGTAGGTCAAATTTTTAAATTTAATCTTTTGAAAACCCAAATACTAATTGATGCATAAAGGAGAATCAGATTCAACGAAAGGAATAAATACCTTGCTCACCACCTTTAGTGATGAATCGGACGACGATTCGATCCATCGCGTGTGACGCCCCCAAAATAGGTATACAACACCCATTCTGAGTCGCCAAAATACATGGTACAGAAACAACTACATCTTTATTATTACAACACAAGAACTGTGAGTTTAAATACAAATATTGTCATTTAGACAATATCCACACTCAAATAAGCCCTCATTACAATTATTGATACATTATTTCACAAAAATAGTGAGGACTACTAAAGTAACTTCTAGAACCATCATTCCATACCCCGACTAGTACTCGCTACATTCTCGCCTCCTGAGAAAAATGGAACAAAAAGGAAAAGGGTGAGCTCAACTAGCCCAGTAAAGAACATTATGACTAAGATAATACAGAACAAATTATCGTTAGTCTTCAACAGGGAAAAATCTAATAGAATACAATAGACAACAAGTTTTAAATCAATAACTGCAGCGGAAACAGCAAACCATTAGAAGAGTCAAGTAGAGAATGAGTTCTACTATCTTCTAAGATTTAAAAGTCCATCATCAATATTTTATCCCTGTAACAACAATCAATAACCATCTTTAATCAAATATTCATCTTTGCACTACAGGCCAAAGATATTCATTTGTATCACCAGTCGGTCATGTTCATCTCAACACCTGTTCATCTTTGCACTACGGGCCAAAGATATTCATCAGTTAATCATTCATCTTTGCACTACGGCCAAAGATATTCAGTAATATCATCATTTAGGACTGAGGATGCTGAAAAATATATTAAAGAAAACGAATCCAGTGAAACAAAATAACAAATATTAAGGATTCGTATTTCGATTTATCCATGTCCAAAAATACCTTATAATTATTCATAGTGAAGTAGAATTCAAGAATGATCAAAACATGGATACAATCAAAGCTAGTACCCAGAATAGATATTTTAGACGAAAAGAAGAAATTTTATTTTTCGGTGAATAGTAACTCGTGAATAGTAACTCATGAATAGTAACCCCGACGTGAAAAGTTCCAAATTTGATAAAAAATTCCAACCAATATTTCGGCATAATGATATTGAAGAAATAATATCATTTTTGAATAAAACAACATCCCTTACCTCGTACAGACAGTACTTCTGGTCGGAATACCGGTATAAGGCTGAAAGACACTTGCTCTGATGAATAGAAACTCTCAAAGTATCTAAATACTCACAAAATACACTCAATAATCTAGAGAGAGAAAGAGAGAAAACTTGTTTCTGGTGTGATTTTCAATTCTAACTTAGCCCTCTATTTATAGGAAAATGTTAGCACGCCGAAGCAGACTTAACCTGCAACCTGATGGCTTTACCTGCTACTATTCCCACCCACCACATTTGAATAAAAATCTCAGCACATTTCTTCACCAACCAAGAGTGGGGCCCACCAATTCTAGAATTTTCTACCAAAATGATTAACTCCGAAAATTCAACAATTTCTGAACCAGTCATCTCGTAAAATTCATAATAAATCATACGTTCATTTTTAACGGTTCAAAATTTGTGGACATATACTCAACTTATATATGTATAACATATCCAAAAATTACCACGATCCAACGGTCGGATTAAAAATTATAACTCCCGCAAAATATCTCAAAAACCCTGATTTTTAATACCTCCATTCCGACAAAAATACTGATAAAAACCTCAACATTAACTCCTTCATTTTTAACCACAAAAATATATCCCTCATTTATATCCACAAAAATAAATATTTTCTTTACAAATAATATTACAGAATCACATTTATGACAACCAGGCCGTTCCCAGGAAAGAGGGGGCTTTCCAATAAGGATTTCTCCTTACTGGCGCGCAATTAGATGACCAAACCTCTCCTTAGACAGAACTTTCTAGACATTGCCAATAATGTTATCTAATAATATTATTCAAATAATATGAATTATTGATCTGATAATGGGAAATACTGTGTAGTGACAATTATTGAAACAACAGTAATATAAAATATCAACGCAGCAATTATTGAATCAATAAAATAAAATACTGAACAGTAATTACTGTAACCATTATTGAGTAGTGCCTTCTTACGTAAGAATCAATAATTGGTGCAATACAGTGTGCTACTGTGTAACAACGCGTATTACTGTGTTTTAACCACCGGGTATTCCAACAGTATTAACGGTAACAACTACGCCGTTAAAAAATATATACTTGTCGTTTTCTTCATCCAATCGCTTTCTGTTATGGGGCCCACAAAAGACTGCGCCGTCGTACGAATATTCCCCGACAGGAAGAATATTCCACGACCAAACGAATATTCCCCGACAACAATGAATATTTTATAACCACTTGCTTATTTAAAATATTTACGCATTTTACCCATAACTAACCTCATTAATCAATTTAACACTTACTATTTCAAAATAATAAATAGAGGGAATTTAAATTTCATTTATTAATAATTTGGGGTCTTACAACCTCCCCTCCTTATGAAATTTCGTCCTCGAAATTGACGTACGTACCTGGTGTTTCGAAAAGATGAGGATACCTCGCTTTCATTTCCGTTTCCAACTCCCAGGTCATTTCCTCAATAGCATGGTTTCTCCACAAAACTTTAACTTGTGGTATGACCTTCGTGCGTAGGACATGCTCCTTTCTATCCAAGATCTTGACAGGTATCTCTTCGTACGTTAAGTCTTCAGCTATCTCGTCCGGTTCTAACTCAATAACGTGGTCTGGGTCTTTCACATATTTACGTAACACAGATATATGAAAAATATTATGAACACGAGACATACTTGGAGGTAACGCAAGTCTATAGGCCACATTTCCTACTCGGTCAAGAATCTGAAATGGACCAATAAATCGTGGATTGAGCTTTCCTCTCTTCTCAAATCTTGTAACTCCTTTCCATGGAGCCACACGCAACAATACATGATCCCCAATGTCAAATTCCACGTCCTTCCGATGAAGATCCGCATAACTCTTTTGTCGATCCTGTGCCGTTTGTATACGTTGTCGAATCGTTTGGATCTTCTCTGTAGTCATGCGTACCAACTCTGGTCCCAACAATGTTGCTTCACCCACCTCGTCCCAGCATATTGGAGAGCGACACTTTCGTCCATATAATGCTTCAAATGGGGCCACACCTATACTTGCCTGATAACTGTTATTGTAAGAGAATTCCACCAATGGTAGGTACTTATCCCAACTCCCTTTGAAATCTAGGACACAAAGTCTTAATAGATCTTCAAGAGTTTGAATAGTCCTCTCTGATTGTCCGTCCGTTTGAGGATGGTATGCCGAACTAAATCGTAAATCTGTGCCCATAGCTTTTTGCAAGCTAACCCAAAATCTTGAAGTGAATCTTGGGTCACGATCCGAAACTATGGATACTGGCATGCCATGCAGTCTCACAATCTCATCTACGTATATACGAGCAAGACGTTCAAGGGAATAAGTCTCCCGTATCGGCAAGAAATGAGCAGACTTGGTTAATCTATCAACAATAACCCAAATAACATTAATGCCTTGAGAAACCGTGGGAAGACCCGTAACGAAATCCATGGTAATGTGTTCCCACTTCCATTTCGGAATCTCAAGTGGTTGCAATGGACCCTTTGGTACTTGATGTTCCGCCTTTACACGTTGACAAGTTAAACACCTCGAGATAAACTTTGCAATCTCTCTCTTCATATTATTCCACCAAAATGTATGTCGTAGATCACGATACATTTTGGTACTTCCAGGATGGATTGCAAATGGTGTATTGTGTGCTTCCATCATGATCTTGTACTTCAAATCAGAATTGTTAGGAACACAGAGTCTAGAGTGAACTCGAAGTATTCCTTCTTCATCGATTCTTGCTTCTGGAATAGAACCTTCTTGCACTTTCTTCTTCATACGCATCAGCTCTATGTCCGTAGCTTGAGCAGCTTTAACTTTATCGATTAAAGTCGGTTCTACTCGTATATTTGATATCATCATGTGGGTACTTGGAGCCTTCATCTCTATCTCCATCCTTTGCAAGTCATACAAAATGGGCCTTTGTGTTAACAACATTGCACTCGTACCCGCATATGATCTTCTACTCAATGCGTCAGCTACTACGTTTGCTTTTCCAGGATGATATTGGATGGTATGATCGTAATCTTTCAACAGCTCGAGCCAACGTCGCTGCCGCATGTTGAGTTCCTTTTGGGTGAAGAAATATTTAAGGCTTTTATGATCTGTATAGATCTCCACTTTCTCCCCATACAGGTAGTGTCTCCAGATCTTCAACGCGAAAACTATTGCTGCCAACTCCAAATCATGAGTAGGATAATTCCTCTTATATTCTTTGAGTTGTCGCGAGGCATAGGCTATGACTTTCCCATGTTGCATGAGAACACATCCTAACCCTTTGCCTGAAGCATCACTGTAGATAACAAATCCATCCGAACCAGATGGTATTGTCAGAACAGGTGCCGAAATGAGTCTCCTCTTAAGCTCTTGAAAACTCTTCTCGCATTCCTCGCTCCATACGAATTTGATATCTTTCCGAGTCAGCTGAGTTAACGGGGTAGCGATTCGAGAAAACCCTTCCACGAATCTTCGATAATAACCAGCTAAGCCTAGAAAGCTACGTACTTCGGTCACCGTCTTTGGTTGCTCCCAACTTTGTATTGCTTCAATCTTCGCCGGGTCAACAGATACTCCATGTTTTGACACCACGTGCCCTAGGAAAGCTACTTCCTCAAGCCAGAACTCGCATTTCTTCAACTTGGCATATAACTTATTTTCACGCAGCCTTTGGAGTACCAGCTTCAAATGATGCTCATGATCTTCACGGCTTTTGGAATATATGAGGATGTCATCAATAAAGACAACAACGAACTGATCCAAATAATCCTTAAATACTCGGTTCATCATATCCATGAAAGCCGCAGGAGCATTAGTCAATCCAAAAGACATAACTAGGAACTCATAATGCCCGTACCGAGTTCTGAAGGCAGTCTTTGGAATATCCTCAGTTTTAACCTTCAGCTGATGATATCCAGAACGAAGATCGATCTTTGAAAAGAACTGTGCTCCTTGTAACTGGTCAAACAGGTCATCAATACGAGGTAGCGGATACCTATTCTTAATAGTGACATGGTTTAATTCCCGGTAATCAATACAAAGTCGCATACTCCCGTCTTTCTTCTTTACAAATAAAACAGGAGCACCCCAAGGAGATGTACTAGGACGAATGAAACCGATGTCCAACAACTCTTGTAGTTGGACCTTTAACTCCTGAAGTTCAATAGGAGCCATTCGATATGGGGTTTTAGAAATGGGCTTTGTACCAGGTTCAAGATCAATAAAGAATTCAATTTCTCGTTCCGGGGGTAGACCGGGAAGTTCTTCAGGAAATACGTCAGGAAAGTCAATAACAACAGGAATATTATTCAAATTTGACGTGTCTTTATTCAAATCCATAACATGGGCTAAGAAAGCTTGACATCCGTTTTTTAATAAACGAATGGCTTTATGGCTTGATATAACAGTGATTGATTTTAATGGCTTAGTTGTTTGAATTCGTACAACAGGTTGGTTAGGAATATGAAAACTAACAACCTTACGAAAACAATCAATTTTGGCATGATGAGTAGTTAGCCAATCAATCCCTAAAATCACATCAAAAGCAAGTATCTTTAAAGAGATAAGGTCAACAGATAAGGTGATGGTACCAACTTGGATCACACAAGATTTATAAACAGTGGATGTGATGAAAGTTTCTCCTAACGGAGTCTCCACAGATAAATCAAAGTCTAACTTCTCCGGAGTCAAGTTTAAACGTTGAGCACAAGCAGGAGAGATAAAAGAATGGGTAGAACCGGTATCTAATAAGGTATAAACTTCGCATGAATTTATGATTAGCTTACCCGTGATCACCTCGTTTGGGTTCCTCGCATGTTGACCAGTCACGACAAACGCTCTTCCAGGAACCGTTGACTTTATCTTTTCTGGGACAGCTTTTTGAGTCACCATCCCCGCTGGACTTGGTTTTGCTACAGTGCAATCTCGAGCGATATGTCCTTCCTTTCCACAATTATAACATACCTTAAACTGTTGTGGGCAGTTTGGGCTGATATGTCCTTCTTTTCCGCACTTATAGCATATAACCGGTGGTCGTTCTCCTCCCTTGGAACCAATTGCTGTTGGTGCTGACGTCTTCGTATTGTCATTGTTGAATCTCCTCTTTTTAAAATCTCCTCCCGACTCGCTTCTTCTATTTTCATAGCCACGATTACCACCAGAGTGGTTGCCGTTCTTGTCTGTATTTTTCTTTCTCCGCTGGTTATCATTGTTCTGATGACTGCTGTCACCGATATGATCCTGGTTGTGATCCCTCAGTTGACCGTACTCGTTATCTCGCTCTAATAATTGAGCCCTGTTGACAACATCTGAATAGAGAGAAAATTTATGAGAAATGAGATATTGACGTATGCCGGGTTTCAAACCTCTCAGAAACATCCTCGTCATACGTTCCTCATTCTCCACCAAATGAGGTGCAAACCTGGACAACTCTGCAAACTTTGCCTCGTACTGAGATACCGTCATATTATTCTGCTCTAGTCTAATAAACTCTACCTCCTTCATATGACGAATACTTTCAGGAAAGTACTTGTCATTGAACAGTTTTTGAAATGTCTCCCAAGACATGCTGAGTGCGGTTGGATGGGTACGCTTCACAGACTCCCACCAGTAATCTGCCTCGCCACGGAACATAAAGGTGGCGAATGGAACCTTCTGTTCCTCCGTGCATCCCAAGACATCGAATATCTTGGTAATTTGCTTGACCCACGTTTCCGCCATGATCGGATCCGGCTTTCCCTTAAATTCTGGTGGTCCCAATTCTTTGAACTGTTTGGCTGTGACAAACCGTGAATTGCTATCATTTCCTCCTGTATTTTGAACACGAGTCTCCCTTGTCTGGTTTTGCATGAATTGCAAAAAACTTCTAAACATTCCATCGTTCATCATCTGCTCATTGGTGTTGTTCACAGAAGGAACATTGCCAGCCTGTTGCACGTTCTCCTCGTTGGTAAGCACCGGTGTCTCCACGGTCTCATTTACTCCACTATTAACATTCTCAGTCGACATTCTCAAATACTGCCATAAAACAAGGGTTAATTAAATAAATTAACAAATCACATAATACCCCTATATTATGACTGACCAATAAATAAGCTTAGGTAGGACACACTAGCGAAGGATTCGTCTCTCCCTTCCTAGTTCTATTCCCCGATCTCCGCCAGAGATCATATCCCTAAGCTCTGATACCAACTGTGACGCCCCCAAAATAGGTATACAACACCCATTCTGAGTCGCCAAAATACATGGTACAGAAACAACTACATCTTTATTATTACAACACAAGAACTGTGAGTTTAAATACAAATATTGTCATTTAGACAATATCCACACTCAAATAAGCCCTCATTACAATTATTGATACATTATTTCACAAAAATAGTGAGGACTACTAAAGTAACTTCTAGAACCATCATTCCATACCCCGACTAGTACTCGCTACATTCTCGCCTCCTGAGAAAAATGGAACAAAAAGGAAAAGGGTGAGCTCAACTAGCCCAGTAAAGAACATTATGACTAAGATAATACAGAACAAATTATCGTTAGTCTTCAACAGGGAAAAATCTAATAGAATACAATAGACAACAAGTTTTAAATCAATAACTGCAGCGGAAACAGCAAACCATTAGAAGAGTCAAGTAGAGAATGAGTTCTACTATCTTCTAAGATTTAAAAGTCCATCATCAATATTTTATCCCTGTAACAACAATCAATAACCATCTTTAATCAAATATTCATCTTTGCACTACAGGCCAAAGATATTCATTTGTATCACCAGTCGGTCATGTTCATCTCAACACCTGTTCATCTTTGCACTACGGGCCAAAGATATTCATCAGTTAATCATTCATCTTTGCACTACGGCCAAAGATATTCAGTAATATCATCATTTAGGACTGAGGATGCTGAAAAATATATTAAAGAAAACGAATCCAGTGAAACAAAATAACAAATATTAAGGATTCGTATTTCGATTTATCCATGTCCAAAAATACCTTATAATTATTCATAGTGAAGTAGAATTCAAGAATGATCAAAACATGGATACAATCAAAGCTAGTACCCAGAATAGATATTTTGGACGAAAAGAAGAAATTTTATTTTTCGGTGAATAGTAACTCGTGAATAGTAACTCGTGAATAGTAACTCATGAATAGTAACCCCGACGTGAAAAGTTCCAAATTTGATAAAAAATTCCAACCAATATTTCGGCATAATGATATTGAAGAAATAATATCATTTTTGAATAAAACAACATCCCTTACCTCGTACAGACAGTACTTCTGGTCGGAATACCGGTATAAGGCTGAAAGACACTTGCTCTGATGAATAGAAACTCTCAAAGTATCTAAATACTCACAAAATACACTCAATAATCTAGAGAGAGAAAGAGAGAAAACTTGTTTCTGGTGTGATTTTCAATTCTAACTTAGCCCTCTATTTATAGGAAAATGTTAGCACGCCGAAGCAGACTTAACCTGCAACCTGATGGCTTTACCTGCTACTATTCCCACCCACCACATTTGAATAAAAATCTCAGCACATTTCTTCACCAACCAAGAGTGGGGCCCACCAAATCTAGAATTTTCTACCAAAATGATTAACTCCGAAAATTCAACAATTTCTGAACCAGTCATCTCGTAAAATTCATAATAAATCATACGTTCATTTTTAACGGTTCAAAATTTGTGGACATATACTCAACTTATATATGTATAACATATCCAAAAATTACCACGATCCAACGGTCGGATTAAAAATTATAACTCCCGCAAAATATCTCAAAAACCCTGATTTTTAATACCTCCATTCCGACAAAAATACTGATAAAAACCTCAACATTAACTCCTTCATTTTTAACCACAAAAATATATCCCTCATTTATATCCACAAAAATAAATATTTTCTTTACAAATAATATTACAGAATCACATTTATGACAACCAGGCCGTTCCCAGGAAAGAGGGGGCTTTCCAATAAGGATTTCTCCTTACTGGCGCGCAATTAGATGACCAAACCTCTCCTTAGACAGAACTTTCTAGACATTGCCAATAATGTTATCTAATAATATTATTCAAATAATATGAATTATTGATCTGATAATGGGAAATACTGTGTAGTGACAATTATTGAAACAACAGTAATATAAAATATCAACGCAGCAATTATTGAATCAATAAAATAAAATACTGAACAGTAATTACTGTAACCATTATTGAGTAGTGCCTTCTTACGTAAGAATCAATAATTGGTGCAATACAGTGTGCTACTGTGTAACAACGCGTATTACTGTGTTTTAACCACCGGGTATTCCAACAGTATTAACGGTAACAACTACGCCGTTAAAAAACATATACTTGTCGTTTTCTTCATCCAATCGTTTTCCGTTATGGGGCCCACAAAAGACTGCGCCGTCGTACGAATATTCCCCGACAGGAAGAATATTCCACGACCAAACGAATATTCCCCGACAACAATGAATATTTTATAACCACTTGCTTATTTAAAATATTTACGCATTTTACCCATAACTAACCTCATTAATCAATTTAACACTTACTATTTCAAAATAATAAATAGAGGGAATTTAAATTTCATTTATTAATAATTTGGGGTCTTACATCGCGTATATTAGAGAACCGTCGTTTTAGCTTTTAGCGACGCATCGAATCGTCGCCATAACATATAAACTGTTTATCTGCGGACCAAACCGTTACAAGGTCTATCGCTAATGATAGTGAGCAGAGTATGTAAAATAAGGGGGTATGCACCAGAAACGGACTATATATATACATATATATAGAGTTTCCATATGTAAAATAAGGGGGTATGACCCAGATTAAATCTAGTTTCACATCTACCGCTAGAGACTCTTGCGGAAGTAAAATTCCTTACAGAATGATCGAAGGTGCCGCTACAAGATGTAACGACAAGAAGAAGAAAAAAGACTACCATTATTATGTACTTTATGGCCTTATTTCCGTTGAGTCTTTCTACCCATTTTCATAACTAAAGATGGGGAAAAAATAAAGAAACATTCACCGGATGATTCATAATCAATAAATCATACTATTCTATATAGCAAAAGTTACTCCAACCACAAATTAACCTCCACCAAAAATAAATTAACTTTCATACAGTAGGTAATGCATGATATAATACCTAATGATCCTCTCAGACCATTTATTCTTCCTCTCCCACAAATATTTTTTATATATATATTAAAATCTTATGAAAAAATATTTATAAAATGTTACTAAAAAAATTTATATAACATTTTTATAAAATGTTATTAAAAAAATTATAAAACATTTTTATAAAATTTATCTTTTTATAAAAATATGTTAAGAACTTTTTTTTTTATAAAAAAGATAACATTTTTATAAAAATTTTATATATCATTTTTATATAATTTTTTTTAAAAAAATGTTATATAAAATGTTATTTTTTTATAAAAAAATGTTATATAAATGTTATTTTTATATAAAAATTTTATATAACATTTTCATAAAATTTTAAATAATGTTTTTTTTATAAAAATGTTATCTTTTTTATAAAAAAAATTATTTTTTAATAAAAATGTTATATAAAATATTATTTTTTTATAAAAAAAATGTTATATTCTTTTTTATAACATTTTTTGTAGAAATGTTATATTAAATGTTATCTTGTTTATAAAAATCTTTTTTTCGTAACATTTTAATAACATTTTTTATAAAAATATTTTTGTCGTAACATTTTTACAAAAAAGATAAAATTTTTATAAAAAAATTTATATTTTTATAAATTATTTTATAAACTATTAGATTTTGAAAAAAAAAATTATATAACATTTTAAAAAAATTCGTAAAATTTTTATTAATCCTTTTTCATAACATTTTTATATATATAATAAAAAATCTTTGAGGGAGAGGAGGAATAAATGGTCTTAGGGAATTATAAGATATTATACCATGCATTACTTACTGCATGAAGTTTAATTTATTTTTGGTGGATGTTAATTTGTGGCAGTATTAACTTTTGCTATATAGTATGAATTCTCCCTGAATGTTTCTTTATTTCTTTTTCTATCTTTAGTTATGAAAGTGGGTAGAAAGACCCAAAATGAAAACAAGGCCAAGTCAGAGAGAATAATGCCTCTTTCTGCCTTCTTTTTTCTCCTTGCCGCTACATCTTGTGGCCGCACCTTCTTGAGGGAGGGGCTTTTTGTAATTAACTGTGCTAGAGTGAAATTAGATTTTATCTGAGTCATTCAATATTAAGATCAGGGTTATGATTATAGACTTATAGTTGTTGGAATAGTATATGTGGCAGCCAGTTGCGTAGGATAGAGACCCATGTGTATATATACAACTTAAACATAATCTATTTTTAATATATTTTTTTGATACTTAATATGTTGTTAATCAGAGAAAAAAAAATTGTTTGTCTTCTGATGTCATTACTATTATTCTTGATTAATTAAGTATTATCATGTCACTACTATCATTTATCATTGCTATTATTTTTGATTGATTAAGTATTATCATATCACTATTGCAATATTCCGACATATTATTAGTGATATGTTTGGAAATTTAAAAATTATCGTTTTATAAAACAAATATTAAATTTTGGAATAGAGGGAGTAAAAATTATAATCTTAAATTTAGTTTTAAAAAATTATATCAAGGCCAAAACTACATGGTTTTTTTTAGTACAAGTACAACGAATTATAATATAATCAATTTATCGATAGCAAAATTAAGTAAACTCATACTCTATAGGTGAAAATGCCAATAAAAGAGAAATAACGCTTTACAATAAAAAGAATAAGAATTGAATCGGGAACTTAATAATTTCAAGCTGGGACATCATTGAATTAAAGCTGAAAAATGTATGACAAGTTGGGTTGTCCTTAGGTGGGTTGAGCAGTTAGTTTTTATTCAGGACCATATATTCTGTGTTTGTTTAATTATCCTCTTTGTCCTTAACCCAAGGTTCATATTATTACATAGGCGGCCCCAGGCCCAGTTGAAGGTGCGTGGAAGTGAATAGCTTGATAATTAGTTGAAGCGGGCCATAACTTGGGCTCCTAATTAAAATAGGCTGGTGTGGTCCATTTGTAATGTAGAGCTCTGTTTGTTTGCTCTCTATATTAAACAAAAGCCCACCCTCAAACAAACCAAACCGATTCACTTATTTATTCTTCGTAATATAATTCTCCTTCCGCGTCACTCAAAAGTTTCATTTATATAAAAAAATTCTAAAAAAAAGAATCATTTTTTTTGTCAGTATAACATGAATCATGTATCACTGTTAAATTAAAAAAGCAATAGATTTAAGGATAAACATCAAATAAAAATATAAAATTTGTAAATTTTACAAATAAGAATTTATTGTGAAAAAAAAAATATATATATATATATATAAAGAGCGATGAAGGATCAAGAACACTCCCTTCTCTTTAAATAGCTCTAATTTATTAAAACTAAGTCATTTTGGAGATTCTTAAAAGAAAGTGGCCCCACTTACTTTCCTTCTATTTATAAAAATGTCACACGCGGTCCCACTTAATTTTTAAAAGAAACTCTAAAACTACATAATTTTAATAAAAGAGTGTTATTTAAAAGAGTAGAAAGGATTGTTGTTCTAGATTAATATCGTTCTAGTTTTATATCAACATCGGTTACTATATAGACGACTGTAAGAGGAAGATTACACAAATGTAGAAGAAGAAGAAGGGAATGTTGTTTTAGATCAACGCCGGTCTAGTTTTATATCAACATCGATCGATCTATTGACTATTATAGAGACTGTAAGAGGAAGATTACACTAATCTGTCTATATAAAAATTGTTTCCCATTAGCAATGTGCATTCATAATGATAATGATAGCCAGTTTCTATTATAGGGTTTTCTTTTGCTAATTCCCTAATCCCTTAACAAGTTAATTCATCTATCTCTTTTTTGAATATTTTAACCACTCCATCCATTTTTATCATTCTTTTTAGAGAGTAAATTTCTTCTTTTTAGTTTATAGATTTCAAGAAATTATTAATAATTTAATTTCTTATATATTTGTACATTAAATGCTAATTTATTTCTCTTCGACTCTTTCATCCTTCTCATGAATTTTGGAATAATAATATTTATCTGATCAATAAAACAAAAGTGTTTATTACAATTACAACTATTCGTGTTTTTACTTAAAAATGAATGTAGAGGAGGAGTTGATGTATCAAGCCCATGTCTTATTGATTCCGTTCTTTTTTGTTTGTCGTTTTAAGAAATATAATTAAACTTTGTCTGATTGATCAAAATATATAGTTATAAAATATCAAATACTACCGTTCAAAAATTCATTGAAAAAAAGAGGAATAAAATGGTGTTTATTAAAGATAATATGAGAAATTAAGTGGGCAAAATTTTCTTGAAATCTATGAAAGGAACGAATTTCACCCACTTCAACCACAAGTAAAAAAAGGACCGAGGGAGTACAAAGTTTGTTGGTAATTCGTACCCCACCCCCGCCCCAATTATTAGGGCCGAGCAAGTAATCAAATTAGAACTGAAACCGCACAAACCGCAACAATTAAAATCGCACCAACGGTTCCGGTGTATGTGACGGTTTTAGGTGGGTTGAATAACCAAATTTACGGTTCCGATTTGGTTACTAGCCAAAACCAAACCGCATAAAATCAAAACCGCACCATGTGTGTGTATGTATGTATTATCTCTAGTAAATTCTAAAGTTACTTTTCACTTGAACACGCTCAGAGAAAATCTCAGTCTTGCATTGTCATTTTTTCACCAATTGAAAGAATATGTTAGAGGTTATAGAGTCAAAAATTAAGCAATTGGGTTTTGAAATTTTGAATTTATTTGATGCGTTATTAGAGGGGCTTATAGTTGAGGGGCTCGAGCACTTGATGCATTGGTTAATGTCAATGCTATAATTGTAATAGTCTAATAGATTATTTTTAGTCCTCCCTGCAATATATTTTATTCTATCTTCAGTATATACTTTTAATTTTTGGGGAACTAGATAAACATTCTTACTTGTTATCAAATAGTCTCCGTTGTTTTATATAGCGCATATTTTAGTTTTAAAGCATGCTTGATATAATTCTCATTGTCGACTTTGTCACTAAGTTAATTGCTCGACGTAAGTTTTATGTTAAATTTTATTGAAGGCTTAAACTTTTTTGTTGTTTCAATTGATTTTGGAACCGAAACCGCACCAATTAAAACCGCACCGCACACTTTAAAACCGAATCGCACCAATCATAAGCGGTTTCGGGTGCGATTTTGAATTTTTCAAACCGCACCTAAGCGGTTTCGAGTACGATTTAAACTTCAAACCGCACCAAACCGCACCATGCTCACCCCCTAAGCATTTAAGACCTTGAAGCTGAACCAGAGAAGAAGGTAGCAGTAATTAAAGGGAGAGGGGCCTTTGTTTTGCAGCACCAAACCCATTGGAATTGAATGCTGATATCTATTACAGCGTTGAACCACTTCTAGGAAAAAGTAAATAAGAAAGAGGCTAATCACTCCCTCCGTTCCGCACCAAAAACAAAAATCTCATTTAGTTATTAAATATGCAGTTTTAGCAAACTAGTGGTAAATAATAATAATAAAATTAAGATGACAAGCTAATTAAAAATATTATGTTATTTTATATTACTACTAATTAAGTGCCCCGTGTAAAGCATTATTTTCTAAATAAAATTATTTTTTATTTGTTCGATATATAAGGTGTTTATAAAATATTTTTCTAAATTTCAATTTAATTTAGTATTACTAATAGAATGAGTACAAACTTTGCTCAAATAAACAATTATCAAAGACTGACAATTGAGTGTTAATAATTTATTTTTTTTTAATTTAATATTCAGTTTAATATAATTTTTAAATTTAATATTTTATTTTTATTTTCAATCTTTTGAATTTATATATAGTTTTTCGAGAGTTCAAAAATGAGTACAACTTAAAAGTCTAAACTTATCGAATAGAATTTTTGTAAAGTACTCCTTCAGTCCCAAAATAAAAGACTTGACCGACTTTTTACGCATATTCATAAAGATAATAAATAACAAAATTATTCATATTTAAATTGCCATTTAATTGTATAATTTTCTGTACATGACTAGTGATGCTCCACAACATTTTTTGATATTTTCACAACAAAAATATCACTATAGATGTATAACGACGGTGAAAACCGTCACTATAGAATTTATATTGACTGTTCCGTTGTGAAAATATCATTTTCTGTTGTGGATTTATCAATTTCCATAAATTAATATCATGATTTTCAGTTTTAAAAGATACTAAATTTTAATAACTAATATATAAGTGAGATTTTTTTTAATATTACTTAACTAAAGATCTCCTATTTAAAATAAAATTTATAACCAAAATTTAATCATTAATGTATTTTATAATATATAGTATGCTTTTTAATATTATTTATTTTTCTCTCAAAATATTTTTCCTATGCTTTTAATATATAGTTATTTAGGTATAAAATTATTATAGAATAATAAGTTACACTATGACTTTTAATTTTAAAAATAACAAAAGTTTAATCATAATATATAGGTCACAATTAATTTTAACATTAATTAACTAAGCGTCTCCTATATTAATTATTGTGTAATCACAATATTTTTCCCTATATTTTTAATATTTAGTTATTTAGAGTCCAAAATTGAGTAAAGTAAAATTCTAAACATATTTTTTAAATTATTAAATGATTCTTTTATAGAATAAAATTATTGTAGAATATTGAATTAGCATTAAAGTTTGAAGAACTTTGATTCTACAACACTAAATATTAATTATTTAATAATAAATAATTTCACAACTTAACTTACTAAATGTATATAATTTAGATGGTTTTATTGTTTTATAGTTTATTATTAAATCTTATGATATATTACACCATCATCATCGTGTTGTTGGGTTGAAAAACAATTACAAGAACCAACTAAAATCGTCATAGAGCATGTATAAGAAAAAAAAGTCTAAATTTGAAATGTATTTAATAGACCTGACAATATAATTAAGTAACTGTCGAGTCAACCTATATTAACTAGAACCAAATAGGTTGATTAACTATATTTATTTATTTGGGTTGGTTAAAGTTTGAAATCATATTTTTAAAATGAAATATAGTTCCAATCCGGTTAACCATTTTTCGACCCATATTTTATTCCAAATTCAAATTAAAAGTTCTTTCCACTCATATTTACATATTCAAGAAGCTCAACCATCCACCACCACAAAAAAAAAATTATGTGATTACCCCTTACCCCCCACGCCGCCCCCACCCCTACCTCCTACCTCACCCACCCCCACTCCCCCACCCCATCCAACCAAAAAAAATATTATGTGATTATGTATACACCCCTTACCCCCCACCCCACCCCCACCCCCACCCCTAGCCCTACGCCCTACCTCACACACCCCCCCCCCCCCACCTCACCACCCCACCCCACCCCACCAAAAAAAATATTATGTGATTATGTATACACTCCTTACCCCTCACCTCGCCCTGCCCCTACCCCTACCCACTACTCCACTCACCCCCACCCCCCACCCCACCCCACCCCACCCCACCAAAAAAAATATTATGTGATTATGTATACACCCCTTAACCCCATCCCACCCACCCCCACCCATCTACCCCACCCCCTACGCCACCCACCTACCCCACGCACCCCCACCTCCACCTCCACCAAAAAAATATATTATGTGATTATGTATATACCATTTACCCCCACCCCCACGCCCACCCCCACCAAAAAAATATATTATGTGATTATGTATACACCTCTTACCCCCACCTTACCCCACCACCCCTACCCCTACCCCACCCCACCCACCCACCCCCTACCCCTATCCCACTCCCACCCACCACTTACCCCTACCCCACCACACCACCACCCCCTACCCCACCCACCCACCCACCCACTCCCACTCCCACCAAAAAATATATTATGTGATTATATATACACCCCTTACCCCCATCCCACCCACGCACCCACCCCCCTCACCACCCCACCCTCACCCTCATCCCACCCCACCCCACCCCACCCCACCCCACCCCACCCAAAATAAATAATATTATGTATACATATAAATGTATACACCCCTTATCCCCCACCCCACCCCCCACTCGCCCACTCGCCCACCCTACCCCACCCACCCCACCCCCACTCCCACCCCTCACCCCCGACCCCCACTCCCACCCCTCACCCCCCACCCCCCACCCCACCCCCACCCCACGCCCACTCCCACCCCTCAAAAAAATAATATTATGTGATTATGTATACATCCCTTACCCCCACCCCCATGCCCAACCCCACCCTCACCCTCACCCTCACCCTCACCCTCACCCTCACCCTCACCCTCACCCTCACCCTCACCCTCACCCTCACCCAAAAAAAATAATATTACGTGATTATATATATCTCATAGCATTATTTAAGGAGCCTAAATTCCACCCTTTATATACGTCTCTCTATCTATAGTATATATTAATTTTATTTTTTAAAATTTTTGCTTAAAAGTCAAAACATCTTAAAATGTTTAATATAGTTAATATGATTTTTAACTATAACCATATGGCTCCAACCCACATTATCCATATTAAAAATGGTTAATATGATTTTAGTTCTTAAATGGTTGGTTAACCATATTTTGAAAACCAAAACCAATCCATAACCATATTTTGCCAAGTCTAGTATTTAATAATCATTCTATTCTCACCTTCATTATTTCACTCCAAAAGTAGCCAAAAGTAGCATTAGTCTTTTAGCACACCGCTCCGGCCTCCACCAAGCACCACCACTAAAATCTCACTGATGTAACATGGAATAAACATCATCATGTGGAACACAAAATCGATCGGATACGTAGCTTTAGCTTTTTATCTCTTGTAGTACCCTACAAGATGAATAGAGTCGGTTCACTATATAGCAGTTTCATATTAAATACTTCGTAGCTCATAATAAAAGAAAAACAATGACCAAATGATCTTTTTGAAGTAAAATATAATTAGTATTTACTCCCAAGCAACATTTTTCCCTCTAGAAATGAAGGCTAGGGTTATATGGACCTTGTCCAATAGTTAACCTAGAAGGGATGACCATCCTGCAATGTTACTGAACCAGAATATTCAGGGGCAAAATTGATAATAACCAATTAGCTACAAGTTTATGCTAAATACAGGTAGTTAGTGAGAGACATCAAAGTAATTAGACAAGCCAACCTCATTTATAACGGTGCTTAGTTATGAAAAACATGCATCCTGTGAAAAACAGAGAGGATCATAACACGCAACAGACAAGCACCTCATTAGCATTTAAAGAAAATGCGTAACAGATTAAAATTCTGAAGAGATGATGCTCGTGATTTTAATTTTAAGCGACCAATTCACTTACCTTCTTAGAATGGAAACCCAATATTATCACCGTTGATTCCTGCATTTCAAAACCCAATTTGATGGTGATGTGCCATAGTTGGTCCGTTGTGCTACTGGATTAAAAATGGTACCAGGAACACTGAATCAGTGTGTACGACTGAGGACCATAACCAATAACTTCTTAGACCATCAGCCAGCCGAGCTCTTCAAAACACAATACAGAACTGACATTCATTAAACAACCACTACCTTTATCACCTACACAAGAAGACAGCTAGGTCCCTCATATTTAATGGATATTTTAAGTCTTAAATACCACCACAAAGGACACTTACTTGTTTGCTGTCTCCTCTCATCTTCTTCACTCGACTACTTCACTTCTTTTCTTCATCCCCCTCACTTACAGTATTTCTCAAGAGATGACTGAAATTCCAGTAAAATGGCTATTTCTCTTTCTATCGAGCTATCTTACCATCAACCATGTCCTGTCTACAACCAACAGCCCATTGACAAAGAAGACCTATATTGTCCAAATGGATAGATCGGCAATGCCAGAAACCTTCACTGACCATGTTGAATGGTACGCCTCAATGATACAATCTGTAGCTTCTGAACCACATAAAGAAGATGCTACCGAAGAAGAGAGAATAATTTATAGTTACCAAACCGCTTTTCATGGTGTTGCTGTCAGGCTTAGTGAAGAAGAAGTGGAGAGACTACAGGAACATCATGCTGTGGTGGCTGTATTTCCTGAGACTCTATATCACCTACACACCACAAGGAGTCCCTTTTTCCTTGGGCTCGAACCCGAAGATAGCACAAGTGTCTGGTCTGAAAAACTAGCCCACCACGACGTTGTAGTGGGAGTACTTGATACCGGAATATGGCCAGAGAGCCAGAGCTTCAATGATACTGGCTTGAAACCAGTTCCAGTTCACTGGAAGGGTACTTGCCAAACAGGCCGTGGTTTTGCTAAGCATCACTGTAGTAGAAAAATTATTGGTGCTAGAGTATTCTACCATGGATATGAGGCATCTTCAGGCAAAATTAATGAGCAAGAGGAGTACAAATCGCCACGAGATCAAGATGGCCATGGTACACACACTGCAGCAACAGTTGCAGGATCTCCAGTTCGCGGGGCAAACCTTTTAGGTTATGCTTATGGTACGGCTCGAGGGATGGCCCCTGGTGCAAGAGTTGCAGCTTACAAAGTTTGCTGGGCTGGTGGATGCTTTAGCTCTGATATTCTTTCTGCGGTTGACCAAGCTGTGGCCGATGGGGTGGATGTCTTGTCCATCTCTTTAGGTGGTGGAATTTCACCTTATTATCGTGACAGTTTGTCCATAGCAGCTTTCGGGGCTATGGAGATGGGAGTTTTTATTTCATGTTCGGCAGGTAATGGGGGGCCTGACCCAGTTAGCCTCACAAACGTATCACCATGGATCACTACCGTAGGAGCCAGCACAATGGATAGAGATTTTCCATCTACTGTAAAGCTGGGAACTGGTCAAAAAGTGACTGGAGCTTCACTTTACAAAGGCCGAAGGAACCTATCTGCAAGAAAGCAGTATCCTCTAGTATATACAGGGAGTAATTTCAGTAGCCCTGATCCAAGTTCATTATGTTTGGAAGGCACTTTGGATAGGCACACTGTTTCTGGAAAGATTGTGATATGCGATCGTGGCATTAGTCCTCGAGTTCAGAAGGGTCAAGTGGTGAAAGAAGCAGGCGGAATCGGAATGATTTTATCAAACACTGACGCTAATGGAGAAGAGCTGGTGGCAGACTGTCACCTTCTTCCAGCCGTTGCTGTTGGTGAGAAGGCAGGGAAAGCAATTAAGCGTTATGCTTTAACAAATTCACATGCAACGGCAACTCTGTCATTTCAGGCAACCAGGTTAGGAATAAGGCCGTCTCCCGTGGTCGCGGCATTTTCATCCAGAGGGCCTAATTTCCTCAGTTTAGAGATTCTGAAGCCCGATATGGTTGCACCAGGAGTGAACATACTTGCTGCTTGGACTGGAGCTATCGGTCCATCAAGTCTGCCAACAGATCATCGAAGAATTAATTTCAATATCCTGTCTGGAACTTCCATGTCCTGCCCACATGTGAGTGGCATTGCCGCTTTGATAAAGGCAAGGCACCCGGACTGGAGCCCTGCAGCTATAAAATCTGCTCTGATGACAACAGCTTATATTCATGACAAAAATTATAATCCTCTTAGAGATGCATCATCAGGAACACCTTCAAGCCCATTTGACCATGGTGCTGGACATATAAACCCCTCAAAAGCTCTTGACCCAGGTTTGATTTATGACGTTGAAGCACAGGATTACTTTGACTTCTTGTGCACCCAAGGTCTAACCCCCAACGAGCTTGTAGTTTTCAGTAAGTTTTCCAACAGATCTTGCAGACACACCCTTGCCAATCCAGGGGATTTGAACTACCCAGCTCTCTCAGCTGTTTTCCCAGAAAAGACAAATGGTTATGTTTTAACACTCCATAGAACAGTCACAAATGTTGGAACTCCTGTTTCAAAATACTATGTCAGGATTTCACCATTCAAAGGTGTGGTCATTAAGGTAGAGCCAGCAACCCTGCATTTCACCAAGATACACCAGAAATTATCATACAAGGTTACATTCACAGGTAGAAAACACCAAACAGAACCCGAGTTTGGACATTTGATGTGGAAGGATGGGTTACACCGGGTAAGAACCCCAATTATAGTCACATGGCTGCCACAAATATAATTGATGTGGTCAAATATACAACATGAATCTAGATGGTTCACAATAAACAGATGCCCCGTTACAAGCAGTGTGGCTCACTTTTGTTTTACAAACTTAAATGCTCTTCTTCCATATTTCTTGCAATGATATTTTATAGCTCATAGCTATTAATATAAGAACGTCTTCTAAATATCTTGAGTTGTGTTTTACAATTGTGTACAAAATACAAGAGCAGTGTCATAACTTGTTGACATTTGACAAAAGGTCAGACGTTACTCAACTCCTGCCAACTAAGGCACTTCTCAGGATGAGTATGAGTATTATACTCCCTCCATCCAGAAAAGTGAGTCCTAATTTTTTATTAAAATGTTTTTTACAAAACTTAAGATGTGAATAGTACACAGTTGGGCATAACATTTGCCCAAACAAAAAATCAATATGATAATTTGAAGCTAAAATTATTATTTGAGAACAAAAAATTGAAATGTATTTAAACTAACCTTAATACTTATAATTAAAAAATTATATATATATAAGAAGAAGAAAATGTCAACAAAATAGTAGGGCGGTAGTAAATTAGGAAAAATGCTCAATCTGTTTGACTGGAAACCAGATTTCAGTGAAGATTAACCCAGAATTTACTTTTCTAGACACTATATCATACCTCATCAACACACAAGTAGGAAAAAAGAACTTAAATTAGTTTCTGGTCAAAAAGTTATTACCTCTCAGATTATATATTATTAGAATCTTGACCATGGCCATTCATATCAATTCCCAACCCTAAAACTGCATCAGACAAATTAAAAACTTGATAAAGCCATAAAGGTGTCCTTCAACTATCCAAAGTTCCTAGGTAGAATGTTAGAAGCATAATCAACCACATTCTCCAAAAACAAACATGGACCAGGTTAAGATTAATTTAAAAAAATGATAATTTTAACTTTTTCATCCTTTTCCTTCATACTCTCTGGTACTGAAAAACCTGCGCCTCCCTTCTTTAACCCTTTCGTATATGTCACATAAAGACTTGAACTACTGATAACTAAAAATGTCAACAGCAACTGATGGTGATCATTACAAGGATATGTTGATGTAACAGCTAAACAACTTCTTTCTCATTTAGTAACTAATTGACATATGTTGTAAAGAAAGGTGCATTAACTTCCAAGATATCAAATGAAACAGTTTGGCGCACTTTTAGTGTTTAAAGGCATTCAATATTTAATGGTCATCCAGGTTAATATAGAGGTGCTACTAAGTTTCACTCCACAAATTAACTAAAAGACAATCTATTAGAAGCTTAGAACACCATATATCTAAAGCTTTGAATTTTAAAACAACAGAATTCCCAAAATAATTTCATAGTCTATTGGATTTACTAAATAAATTAACACATGACATCAAAATTCTTTTTCCACCGACGTTTCTCACATTGTTCATCCTTGGTACCTACTAATGAAGCCTCATAGTTCATTAACCAATCAAATTATCAATGTGAACCCTTAAAATAATGAGAGCTCGATACATCGTTCAATACTGCTAACCAAAATCACTAGGAGTTAAAAATCAGCCCTTCTTTCTGTCTATCAGTACACTTGTACACATACAAACAGTTATATATATAGTAATATTATATATATATATATACACAAGTGTATTATCATGCAAAAAAGTTGAAATTATAATCCACATATTTAAGAATCAGTCAAATTCAACATCGCGTAGCTAAAAAGAAACATGAAGAGATTAATGAGCTCCATGGACACTTACTTACCTCGGGCTCGCTGTGAGACGAGAAAAAGTATAATTATGGAAGAATTGAAAATTATCTTGCCCTAGAGCATCGACATTGAACACGGAAATAGAGTTCTAGGGTTTTTCTTGGGGTATTGGATCGAATCAGCCGTTAAGTGACTGTTGTTGCCGAGGCGGTGCCGGTATGCGGAAGTATGTGGATGCATGTTAACCTAGTGAATTAGAGTAGTCTGCACAATTATGGTAACTTTTGTTGTTGGTAGTGAAATTAATTTGTACATGTTGGAGAGATCAAAACATACACAAGTCTTTTCCTTTAGACGGAGGGATCTCTCTCAGATTGGGCTTTCATTTCTGCAATTATTAACGGGTCCTTAACACTAATATACAACAATTAAAAAACAATTACAAAAATAAAGCATCCACAAAATAATTACAAAAATAACGCAATACAATATTGTCTTGCTAAAATTACGCGTTATTAACTCCCTACACGTCAGTTACCGACTTTTAAATTTTCAACTGACCCGCCCTAAAATCACGCTAATGAAGAAAAAAGACAACTTTGAGATCAGAAAAAACAGAGCAACAAAAGATCGGAGAAGACGAGATGTAACTCTGAGATAGGATAATAGAGGAGAAGATCAACAACTTCAAGATCAACAACAAGATCAACAACAACTCCAAGATCAACAACAACTTCAAGATCAACAGAAGATCAGAATAATGCATGCAATGATCAGAATTGAAGTATACAACTTCTTGAATTATATATATATATATATATATATATATATATATATATATATATATATATATATATATATATAACGTGAATGATTACAGAAGATGACTCGATACCCAACTTCTTTTTCTATAAATTTTCTTCAGAAAGCCGCCCAAACTTCTTTTTCTACAAATTCTTTTCAGTATACTGACTATTTTGATTTCAAAATGCATGTAAAAATATGTTTTATATTCTGGTTACTAAGTACCTATAAATTGGTTACTGTTTGTTATTGATTTAGTTACTGTATAATGTTTATTTAGTTGTTGTATACTTTAAATGTTTATTTGGTTACCTCGTGGTTACTATATACTCTAATATTGGTTACCTTTATTAAGTTTTTCGCTCTTTAATTGGTCACAAAGTCAGTATACTGACTGTTTTGATTGTAAAATGCATGTAAAAATATATTTTATATTATGGTTACTAAATACATATAAATTGGTTAATGTTTATTATTTATTTGGTTACTGTTTTGAATATAAAATGCATTTGAAAATATGTTTTATACTCTGGTTACTAAATACATATAAATTGGTTACTGTTTATTATTGATTTGGTTGCTGTATAATGTTTATTTGCTTGCTTTATAATTTAAAGTTTATTCTACTGATATTTTTTATATTAATGATTACTTATTAAATACATTGGTTACCTTCCTGCAACTGTTGGTTACTGTCTAATCTAAAATTGGTTAGTATATAATACTGATTTGGTTACTGTGTAAAATTACAATGGTTACTGCATAATATTACCCTCAGTTCATGTTCTGGTTACTAACATTATGTAGTTTGGTTACTGTCTAACATTAAGTTGGTTACTTTACAGACTACATTGAGTTCATGTTTTGTGTTTTATACTGATTTTTTTATATTGATGGTTACTGATTAACTACATTGGTTACCTTCATACATCTGTTAGTCTTTAATTTGTAACAAAGTCATTACTGATTGTTTTGGTTGTAAAATGAATGTAAAAATATTTTTTATAATTTTGGTTACTAATTACATATATCTTGGTTACTGTCTAATATGTATTTAGATACTATAAGGTGTTTATTTGGTTACTGTATAATGTTATTGTGTTTTATAATTCTTTCTTTTTTATTGGTGGTTACTTATTGACTACATTGGTTACCTTCATACAACTGTTAATCTGATTATATATATTGGTTGCTATATACTATTTAATTGGTTACTGTATACTGTTTATTTGGTTGCAGTGACAATTTGGCAGTTTTTGTCAAGTTTGGAGTGTCGGATTGTGACATTTTTGGAGCTTAATTTCATTGGAAACGGGTCAACGATCAAAAGTAACTAGCTTTGCTGGTGAACTGTAAGGTTTTTTGGTCAAATTCTATCATTTAGACTTTCAAAATTGCATGTAAAAATTTGGTTTATATTCTGGTTACTAAGATTATGTAATTTGGTTACTGTCTAATATTAATTTGGTTACTTTATAATGTTTATTCAGTTGTTAGACAATGGAGACTGATAGTAATCAATACAATAAATTTAATTCTTTACATGAATATATAATTGTTTACTTTTAGTAACCATTAACCACATGACTGGTAACATTTTTGATGGTGCACAGTAACCAAAATTGATGTTGATTAATATTTTAATTTTTGATTCCATCATGAGTTATCAATATAAAGTAAACATATACATTAAACAATTGGTAACTCTTCTCAAACAGCTTTATGTAAATTTGGTTACCCATCTAAAATAAAATGGTTACCTCTATATTCATATTTAGTTACCAACTGGCATGGACCATTTCAAAATAATTTTTATAACTACGTAATTTAAAAGTATCCATCAGCTAGATAAATGTGAACCCTCACATGTACATTAAGCACTTGATAACTGTTCTAATATAAGTTTTTAATTATTTGGTTACTAACAAAAACTAAAATAGTTACACTTATATGCATGTTTGGATACTGTTCTGAACCAATTTTATGTAAATCTGGTTACTCACAAAAAATAAAATGGTTACCTATATATGCAGATTTAAATACCAATTGTACAATTTACAGATAATTTTTATGAGTATGTAAATAGGACAATCTCACATGTATATTTAACACTTGAAGTTTGTCCTCATACAAGCTTGTAACTATCTGGTTACTAATAACATTAATCATAATGTAACATAATAAAACAGTAACCACATAATTATATGATAGTAACCAGAACAAGTTTTAATGGTAACCATAACAGAAACATCATGTAATGAAACCCAGTTTAGGCAATCCATGTATACTAAATAATTACATATTAACCAGATTAAAAAATAAAAATAACCAAAATTCCACATTGAAGACACAATGATAGTAGTCAAATCATAAGGTAACAGTAACCAAAATATAATAAAGAAGTAACCAAATAGTTATATGAAAGAAATCAGAATATGTTTTAATGGTAACCAAAATAAAAACAACCTGTATATCCAACCCAGTTTAGGCAACCCATGTATACTCTCACATGTACATTTAACATTTGATATATGTCATGATACAAGCTTGTAACTATCTGGTTACTACCAAAAAATAAAATGGTTACCCTTCTATGCATGCTTGGTTATCAACTGCACCTTTCAAACAATGTATTAGACACAACTTAGAAGTAACAAATACAAACCAACAAACAATGTCAAATAATTGATAATATAATCAAATATGTAATCCCATTTACATAAGTTCCAATAAACATTACATACTTACTAACCATAACAAATGGTTATGGATATCCAATAAAAATCAAAGTACGAAACACAATTCAAAAGGACAAGACAGCAACAACCGAACTAATCAAAATCTGGTACAAATCTTCCTAAAATTTTAGCTTTTTGGCTGCTGCTACTTTCTTCTTCATGGCTGCTCTCATTCTCTAAAAAGGACTTCTACATTATGAACCTGTGGGAGGAAGAGAAATACCTTAGGATTAGTGAATATAGAACCCATGTAGGATGTGTTTGTGGAAATGAAAATATAACATAATTTAATTTAAAGGTCACCAAAACAAAAATATGTATATCAAAAAATATACTAAAGAAATAACCAAATAGTTATATGATGGTAACCAAACCATGTTTTAATGGTAACCAAGCCATAAACAACATGTAGACCAACCCCAGTTTAGTCAACCAATATATACTAAGCAAATACATTGTAACCAAAACAACATATAAAAGTAACCAATATCCCAATTGAGGAAAAAAAAAAAGGTATCCAAATCATAAGCCAACAACAACAAAAAATATACTAATGAAGTAACCAAACAGTTCTATGTTAGTAACCAAAATAAATATTAATGGTAACCAATACATAAACAACATATAGACCAAACACAGTTTAGTCAACTCATATATACTAAGCAAATACATGGTAACCAGAACAACAAAAAATAGTAACCAAAATCCCAACTCAAGGAAACAAAAATAGAATCCAAATAAAAAACAAACAATAACCAAAAACATACTAAAGAAGTAACCAAATATTTATATGATAGTAACCAAAATATATTTTAATGGTAACCAATACATAAAAAACATGTACACCAAAACCAGCTTAGTCAACCATGTATACTAAGCAACTACATGGTAACCATAACAACATAAAAAAGTAACCAAAATATCAAATCAAGGTAACAAAAATGATATCTGAATCACAAGCTAACAGTAACCAAAACATAATCCAGAAGTAACCAAATAGTTATTTGATAGTAACAATAACAAAATTTAAATTAGCACACCTTTAAAATTTTTTGGGTTGAAAATATCTTCTGGATATGAACTTGAGCTTCTGTCTTAACTACAGGAATATCAAAATCAGAATCCAAATACACAAACACAAATAAATTTCTTCAAGTCCTTAATAGAATCACCCTCTGTGATTCTTTTTCTCTTTCCATCCTTCTTTCTTGTATCAACCATTCTATACAAAACATAAAAACAACACAAATCCAAACAATCAATACCCCATTCTGTTAGAAACATAGCGTATATATATGATCATATTAACAATTAATTAGTAGAATGAGAATTAACAGAAATTAGAAGCATACCTTAGAGAGAAACTAGAATCCTTTCAGTTGTGAGAGAGTTGGAGAGAGAAAATCACGTATTAGCCTAAAAGTCACGTATTCAATTTTCTGTCAGAGTTGACAGAATATGGTGTTGCGTCGTCGGCGGCGACGGAAGAGGAGGAGGAGGACGACGACGAGTGGCTTCGAGAGGAGAGACGAGAGGAGAGAGAGAAGTAGTAAGAGAGAAGAGAGAGAAATAGTAATGGCGTAAATAGAGAGAGACCGAAGGAAGATGGAAACTAATTTGTTATGTAATCTCATTAATATTAATCCCTTAATTTAAAGACTCTTAATTGTATTAGTATTGTAAATATATATGATGAAGTGTCATATTTTTGTAATTATTTTATGAATGTATGATTTTTGTAATTACTTTTAAAAATGTACTATAATATGTAATTGTTCCATTATTAATGTTATGTCTGTAATATTACAGTCTTTTCCTTCGGATTTCTAGTAGAGAAGAAATTGATTTCCATAACGGACTCTTCAAGACGGGAAGAGTCATGTGGAACATTTTACTAGAATCCAACACTTGATTACACTTCTCAGTTCCCTATCCTAAATTAGAATTTTTTTTTTTTGGTACTTAAGACGCTAATATATAATAATTAGAAAATAATTATATTATTAGTGCATCCACAAAATACTTACAAAAATAAAATAATTCACATAAATAAGAAAATCTAAAATCAATGAGAAATAACTGTCATAATTAATAATTCAAATTCAAATGTTTGGGATCTAACAACAAAAATAAATTCAACTATAAAATAATCAAATTCAAATCTTCATCTCCCTCACAGTAGTCCTCTCCTCCGCCGCGAATCTCCTTCTTCACAGGTTGCCCGCTCCTCCGCTATTCCTCCGCTACTCTGCCGCTACTATCTAATATATGCAATATCCAATTTATCAAAAATGTAACTTAACTTTGCAATTGATGTAGAGTGTCTAATAGTACAATCAAAAAATGTCCTAAAAGGAAAGGTTACTATACACATCTAAGAAACTGACCTCTAGTATAGCAATAACTGTATGCTCACTCGTATGACTATAAGACATACGGGCAACAGCAGCACCTATGTCAATCGAAGAGATCTTGCTCCCAGTGTACACATCAAACTCTGTATTTTTATAAATATTCACAACATCATATTGAAATTTCATCACTCACGAATAACTTAAACATGAAGATACTATAAGAAGAAACGATAAGTTTACCAATGATGTAGCCACACTTTTATACCAAGGTAATCAAACCTTTATACCAAGGTAACCAATTTACCTCCACACCTGCAGTATAAATTGGTTACCTTGGTCTGAAAGTTTGGCAACCAACTGCATAAATATTTGGCTATCAACTGCATCACATTCAAAATAAATTGGTAACTTAATAAAACTGAGTTGGTTACCTTGGTATGAAGGTTTGGTTACTCAATGCATGAAGGTTTGGCTACTAACTGCATCATATTCAAAATAAATTTGTAACCTAATAACACTGAATTAGTTACCTTGGTATAAATGTTTGGCTACCAACTACACTATGAAAAAACTGCAGGTGTGGATATGGATTGGTTACCTTGGTATGAAGGTTTTGTTGCTTTGGTATGAAGGTTTTGTTACCTTGGTGTTGAAGTTTGGTTACCAACTGCACTATGAAAAACTGAAGGTGTGGAGGTGGATTGTTTACCTTGGTATGATGGTTTGTTTACCTTGGTATGAAGGCTTGGTTACCAACTGCACTATAAAAAAACTGCAAGTGTGGAGGTGGTTTGGTAACCTTGGTATGAAGGTTTGGTTACCAATCTCTTCTATCAGTTGCTGATTTTGGTTCAAATCCAATAATCAAGGTAAGCATTGGGTTGAATATGCCACCACCACCAGCAGATGGTTTTCACCCTGCTGGTGATCCTTTTATATCAAACCTCTCATCCTTTTATTCAAGGATCACGCATTCAGTGGATGATTTTCATAATTATGAAGAAGAGTATGGGCAAAGTTCTTCACTTCATATTGCTACATCATCTCTAACAAATACTGGTTCTTCCAAAAACCTCCTAGAAGCTGCGGAAGATACAATTGAAGAGCTTCGCGATGAAGCGAATATGTGGGAGAGAAATTCACAGAAGCTAATGCTAGATTTGGAGATACTAAGAGAGAAATTCTCTTCTTAGTCAAAAAAATAGACAAATGTAGAGATGGAGCTTTCAGCAGCATACGCGGAACGCGATGGCATGAAGAAACAAGTTGAGCAATTGAAGTTTTTCCTAGAGGAGTCAGTTGTGAAACGAGCAAGCACCAAGGATTCAACGATTCAGTTGGAAGCTGGAATTCATATTCAAAAGGAACTGAAAAATGAGATAAAGTTCTAAAAAGAAAAAAATGCGTATTTGGCACTGCAGTTGGAAAAGAGTCAAGAATCAAACATTGAATTTTTTTTCTGTTCTTCAAGAATCCTAATTGCATACTAATTAAGGAATCATAATTGCATACTAATTCCCTAAATTAAGTAATCTTAATTGCACTAATATTGTAAATAAATATAGGAAAGTAACAAAGTGTATTACTTTTGTAATTATTTTATGTATGCACCATTATTTTAATTATTTCTAAAAATGAACTAAAATATGTAATTAATCATTTTTTTGAAGTCCATCCAATCCAAAAAAGTAAAAAAAAACAGAGTTTATTCTACCATATAATTATTAATTATAAAGTGACATGATATTGATTTCTTTAATTTATTATCATTGTTTTGCTATTTTTTTATCATCACTCCACATTATTATTATTATTATCTACGATAAATATATTCTGAATTAATATTAAAAAGAAATTAAAAATTATTATTAAAAATAGTTACTTAAAACAAAGAAATTGAGAATGGAGGTGGTACTATTTTGTATTCATCTACAATCTACAGATCGTAGTGATTTTGGCTTGAGATACATACTAGTCGAAGCTTGTATATGCTGATACGCATTGAGATTGTTTGTACAACAAAGGATATAAAATGAGTAAATATTTTTAGTTCGATTTGTTCGATTTAAGCTCGATTCAAAATCACTACAAGAAAAAGGTTTAATTCCGACGAAATATTTATTCGTAATTAAACTAATTTGGTCGAAATTAGCCTAATTATGACGGAATTAGCCTAATTTTGATGGAATATTCCGTCGTAATTAAACTAATTTCGTCGAAATTAGCCTAATTTTGACGGAATTAGTCTCATTCCGACGGAATATTTCGTCGGCAATTCGGTCGGATAAACACACGTTAGAATTAAGTCCATCGAAAATTCGGTAAAAAGTAACAAAAGTCGACGAAACAAATTCTAACCAATATTTCGTCGGACATAGTATATTCTCGACGAAAATATTTATGTCGGGATTAGTTCGTTGAGTTTACTGCTGCCACATGGAAACTCTAATTGGATTTAGCAGGCTTATTTCCAACAAAACTTCCGTCGAAATATAAAATTTCGTCGAGAACAAGGTTTTTTTTTCTTTCTATTTTAGCAGTATTCATGGTTTTAACTCACATTTTTTGTAAGACCCCAAATTATTAATAAATAAAATTTAAATTACCTCTATTTATTATTTTGAAATAGTAAGGGTTAAATTGATTAATGAGGTTAGTTATGGGTAAAATGCGCAAATATTTTAAATAAGCAGGTGGTTATAAAATATTCATTGTTGTCGGAAAATATTCGTTTGGTCGTGGAATATTCTTCCTGTCGGGGAATATTCGTACGACGACGCAGTCTTTTGTGGGCCCCATAACGGAAAGCGATTGGATGAAGAAAACGACAAGTATAAGTTGTTTATAAATAACGGCGTAGTTGTTACCGTTAATACTGTTGGAATACCCGGTGGTTAAAACACAGTAATACGCGTTGTTGCACAGTAGCACACTGTATTGCACCAATTATTGATTCTTACGTAAGAAGACACTACTCAGTAATGGTTACAGTAATTACTGTTCAGTATTTTATTTTATTGATTCAATAATTGCTGCGTTGATATTTTATATTACTGTTGTTTCAATAATTGTCACTACACAGTATTTTTCATTATCAGATCAATAATTCATATTATTTGAATAATATTATTAGATAACATTATTGACAATGTCTAGAAAGTTCTGTCTAAGGAGAGGTTTGGTCATTTAATTGCGCGCCAGTAAAGAGAAATCCTTATTGGAAAGCCCCCTCTTTTCTGGGAACGGCCTGGTTGCCATAAATGTGATTCTGTAATATTATTTGTGAATAATTAATTATTGATTCATATGATAAGGAAATATTTATTTTATGTGGATATAAATGAGGGATATATTTTTGTGGTTAAAAATGAAGGAGTTAATGTTGAGATTTTTATCAATATTTTTGTCGGAATGGAGGTATTAAAAATCAGGGTTTTTGAGATATTTTACGGGGGTTATAATTTTTAATCCGACCGCTGGATCGTGGTAATTTTTGGATATGTTATACATATATAAGTTGAGTATATGTCCACAAATTTTGAACCGTTAAAAATGAACGTATGATTTATTATGAATTTTACGAGATGACTGGTTCAGGAATTGGTGAATTTTTGGAGTTTATCATTTTGGTAAAAAATTATAGAATTGGTGGGCCCCACTCTTAGTTGGTGAAAAAATGTGCTGAGATTTTTATTCAAATGTGGTAGGTTTGAATAGTAGCAGGTAAAGCCATCAGGTTGCAGGATAAGTCTGCTTCGACGTGCTAACATTTTCCTATAAATAGAGGGCTAAATTAGAATTGAAAATCACACCAGAAACAAGTTTTATCTCTTTCTCTCTCTAGATTATTAAGTGTATTTTGTGAGTATTTAGATACTTTGAGAGTTTCTATTCATCAGAGCAAGTTTCTTTCAGCCTTATACCGGTATTCCGACCAGAAGTACTGTCTTTACGAGGTAAGGGATGTTATTTTATTCGAAAATGATATTATTTTTTTAATATCATTATGTCGAAATATTGGTTGGAATTTTTTATCAAATTTAGAACTTTTCACGTCGGGGTTACTATTCATGAGTTACTATTCACGAGTTACTATTCACCGAAAAATGAAATTTTCTTCTTTTCGTCCAAAATATCTATTCTGGGTACTAGCTTTGATTATATTCATGTTTTGATCATTCTTGAATTTTACTTCACTATGAATAATTATAAGGTATTTTTGGACATGGATAAATCGAAATTCGAATCCTTAATATTTGTTATTTTGTTTCATTGGATTCGTTTTTCTTAAGATATTTTTCATCATCCTCAGTCCTAAATAATGATATTACTGAATATCTTTGGCCTGTAGTGCAAAGATGAATGATTAACTGATGAATATTTTTGGCCCGTAGTGCAAAGATGAACAGGTGTTAAGATGAACATGACCGACTGGTGATACAAATGAATATCTTTGGCCTGTAGTGCAAAGATAAATATTTGATTAAAGATGGTTATTGATTGTTGTTACAGGGATAAAATATTGATGATGGACTTTTAAATCTTAGAAGATAGTAGAACTCATTCTCTACTTGACTCTTCTAATGGTTTGCTGTTTCCGCTGCAGTTATTGATTTAAAAATTGTTGTCTATTGTATTCTATTAGATTTTTCCCTGTTGAAAACTAACGATAATTTGTTCTGTATTATCTTAGTCATAATGTTCTTTACTGGGCTAGTTGAGCTCACCCTTTTTCTTTTTGTTCTATTTTTCTCAGGAGGTGAGAATGTAGCAAGTACTAGTCGGGGTATGTAATGATGGTTCTAGAAGTTATTTTAGTAGTCCTCACCATTTTTGTGAAATAATGTATCAATAATTGTAATGAGAACTTATTTGAGTGTGGATATTGTCTAGATGATAATATTTGTATTTAAACTCACAGTTCTTATGTTGTAACAGTAAAAATGTAGTTGTTTCTGTACCATGTATTTTGACGACTCAGAATGGGTGTTGTATACCTATTTTGGGGGCGTCACATTTTTGTACGTGTTAATCTGTTTTATCTTAATAACACATACAACATAACTACAACAACATGTGCATATATTAATAAATGGCTTATGTTCATATACAATTCCAATATGAATTACCAAGACCGACAATAATAAATATAAACTAAATTTTCATAAGCTATACCAAAAAGACATTAAATTATAATGTTTAAACTACAATACGTCAAACATCAACTAAACTACGAGGATTTACATCCTATTAAGCTAAACTAAAGTAAATATGAATAAAATATGTAAAAATCATCTACAAAATTAAGTCATGCTAGTAGTACTACCCCCGGTGTAAAGAGGATCATCGAGCGGGGGGTCAACAGTGCTACTCTGACGTATGAAAATTGTTAACGCGTCCCTCTGCTTGTGATCGGCATCACTAGCCTCCTCGATATCGCCAGTTCGCCACCCTGCTCGGGATTGCCACCCTGTTGATACAATTAAAAATATAACTTAGTAGTCTATATGACAAATTTAAATATACAATTAAATGAAAATGAAATAACATACAGAATAATTAATTTAAAATAAATAATACTATCTCCATCCCATAATAACTGTCGTTTTAGAAGAAATTTTTTTCTCAATTTATTTGTCGTTTACAATTTTTTAGAAGAATAAATTAGTTACTTTCCTATATCACCTATACCTTCTCTCATTGTCCCAAGAAATTTTTCCCTTGTATTAATATTTTTCAATTTCCCATAAAGGGATAGTGATGAAATTTCACACCAATTTTAATTAATAAATGATAGCACTAAATGACTTTCTTAATCCATATGCATCAAGCTAAAGCGACAGTTATTATGAGATGGAGGGAGTATAAAGAGTTAAGTTATGTGAATTTGAGTTGAGCTCGACTCAAAATCTAATGTCCGTGAGTTTAAGTTGAGCTCGACTTAAAATCTAACAATTAAATTGACATTTAATTGTGATTTACATTTAAAAGAGTATTATCCAAACTGATTTACATTTCAAAAGAATAATTCTCGATATCAAATGATTGAACAACCGAGAGTTTTATCAAATAGAGATATGTGCAGAATTCTTTATGAACAATGCGAAAATGGATTGTGTAATTTATTACTTTATCCAACAAAATTTACCTATCAAAGTTATTGGAGGTCATGGTGGGTAGATGTTGGTCAACAAAGACTACAATTTATATAGTATTGTAATTAAGGAGATTACAACTATATATAGCTGCAATTTTAGCCTAATAGAAAAAAGTTTATTCAAACCAGAGATAATAAGAATTGACATTTTTTCATGTTAAAATGATATTTTTATTTCTCATATGAATATCAAAAAAATAAAAAAGATTTTTGGTTACATAAACGGAATAGGAAAAGGCCTTATAGAAATATTTTAAATTTAAAACGAATAAGTCGGCCTGGTCTAAGAATCTATTCTAACTATCAACGAATTTCTAAAATTTTAGGTGGGATCGGAATTGTAATTTTTTCTAAGAAAATGGACGGATTGTTTAATATCGTTCATCCTCCGTCAATTGATACTTTAGGCTTTACCTGAAATGAAAGAATAAAAATAAATTTATGTGAAAATTTTTTATATAAAATATTAATTTTTTATATAAAAATATGAGTTTGTTAACAATAAAGCAAAAAATTCGACTAAAAATCTAGTCTTTAGATCGATATATTAATTACAGTAGATAAATAAAGAGACAGTCAGACAGAGGCGGCAGAGTAGTGGCTGATTGAGCCAGCCAGCCAGCTGCTGTAGTTTCGGATTTCTTTTAGCTGTTGGTAACTTTTAATTACCCAAGTTGAAACACAATCATGTTTCTCAATTTCCAACATTAAAAGGTAAGGGTAGCAGGTAAAAAGGAAGGCTTCCTAGTTATGTTCAAAGTTTAAAAGCCAGGGCATCTAGATCTAGTTCCTTAAGCTAGCTTTTCCTTTTAACTTTTTCTTAAATTTCTACCCGTAATTTATTTTGAATCTTAAATTCTAGAGTTGGTGAGATATATTGTGATCCAGCGATGGTATTGTCAATAGTGTCAACTTGTTTAGCAGCAAAGTCAATTGCTGATAGGAGTACTACATGATAACAGGCAGGCAGGCTTAATTGGTTGGTGAAAATTATATAGCCAAACTAGCTAGCTACTAATTGACTGCTTGAATGGGAGTAATATTTGTTCAAAGGAAAAAGAGTAATTAATTACAATACCCAGTGATCCATGAGATAGGAAACTGGTTAGGATGAAATTTGGTTTTAAGTGAATATATATTATTGACACACAGATAATATTTTATATTTTATTGATCAATTTATCAACTTAATAAAAATTAAACTTCGTACTAAGTACCAGCGTCCATAGGAATTAGGATAGATAGATATACGAACAAGTTATAGTAGTCCTACTAGTAACGTTGATTTATTGAACTGATTTCTTCCTTGTTTAATTTTATGATTCTTCTATACGTCTCAATTATGTATCGTCCTCATCACTCCTTCTGTTAATCATTCTCTCTCGTCATGCCATCTCGTCAGATTCCACCTCCACAAATTCCCACCACCCCTCTCCACCACCGCCACCACCATATGGCTCCTCCACTCGCCGCTAGTGTTGCTGCCGCTTTCTTACTTCTTGTAGCCCTAGCCCTCTACTTCCACAAGCTCACTCACAGGCGCACTGTCTCTTCCCTCGACTCCAAGCCACCTCACCGCTTCTCCTACTCCGCCCTTCGCCGCGCCACCTCCTCCTTCTCCCCATCCCACCGGCTTGGCCAAGGCGGCTTTGGTTCCGTCTACCGCGGAACCCTAAACTACAATAATAACCACCAAGGCGTGGCAGTGAAGGTCATGGACGCCGGCTCTCTCCAAGGCGAGCGCGAATTCCAAAACGAACTCTTTTTGGCCGCTAAATTCGACTCCAATTACATCCTGTCTCTGATCGGCTTCTCATCTGATCGAAAGCGACGCCGTATGTTACTTGTCTACGAGCTCATGACTAACGGAAGCTTACAACACTGCCTTCTGCATTGTAAGTCTATACAACTTAAAAACTGGAGAAATCGATTTTCAATTGCTATAGATATTGCCAAAGGATTAGAGTATTTGCATCATTACTGCGATCCTCCTGTGATTCACGGCGACATCAAGCCCAGTAATATACTATTGGACAGAAATTTTAATGCAAAAATTGGTGATTTTGGCCTCGCAACATTAAAATCGGAGGACCCATGTATAATTGAGGCGAAAAAGGAGTTAAATAATGAGGATAATGGATCCGTGACGGAATACACAGAGAGTGTGATCACGGCTAATGTTTTTGAAGAATTGAATGTCGGTACGGGCCAGTCACCAGAGAGTCTTGTTAGAGTTATGATAGGGGAGGCATCCCCAGAGGCATTAGTGGATGCCTCCGTGGCATCCCCGTCTGAAGGTTTGGATAAAACAAGTGTATTTGAAGGGAATTTTGATCACGTTAGTGTGGCCAGTGGGAGGGAAATGCTGAATGGGAAAGGAAAGAAGAGTAGTTCGGGGAATGATTGCTGGCGGAAACAAGATAATGGTGGGGGAGAGTCAGGGCGTGTGAACGATTATGTAATGGACTGGATTGGAAATGAGATTATGAAGGAACGACCCAAGAGCAATTGGGTTGGAGGCTCGTCAAGCTCTAGGGCGATTGGGAAAGCAGATAGGAAAAAGAGTCTGAGAAGATTGGATTGGTGGGTGTCGTTGGAAGAGGAGAAGAATGTGAAGAGAGAAAAGAGAAGGTCTGCCAGGGAGTGGTGGAAGGAGGAATATTGTGAGGAACTTGCCAGAAAGAAAAAGAAGAAGAAGAAACAGGGGAATAATGTGTCTACAAATAATGACGTAAATTGGGAAAATTGGTGGCCACGGGATGATGCAGATCTGTATGTGGATAGAAAGAAAACGAGGAGTAGTAGCTGGGGTAGTGTAGATTGGTGGTTGGATGGATTAAATGGCGAGCTCTGGAGAGCTCGGCACAATAGTCAAGATTCTGTGAGTGGAGAGATACCTAAAACTGGTGGTATTAGTAGCACGCCAAGTATGAGGGGAACTGTTTGTTATATAGCCCCTGAATACTACGGTGGTGCCGGTATCTCAGAAAAGTGTGATGTTTATAGCTTCGGGGTGCTGTTGCTAGTTCTTATCTCAGGGCGTAGGCCACTTCAAGTTACGGGATCACCCATGTTGGAATTCCAACGTGCTAATCTATTATCTTGGGCACGCCACCTTGCGCGTGCAGGGAAGCTTCTTGATATGGTTGATCAGTCGATTCAATCTTTAGACAAAGAGCAAGCTTTACTATGCCTCACACTGGCACTTCTCTGTCTGCAAAAGTCACCTGCACACCGGCCTTCTATGAAGGAGGTTGTGGCAATGCTTTCTGGAGATTTGGAACCTCCACGATTACCAGTTGAGCTTTCCTCTTTGCCATCCTCTCCTTTCCCATCGAAGTCTCATAGGAAGGCCCGGTGAGATTCTGATGTTATGTGTTAATTTAATGAACAGTCTTATACTACTGTAAATCACTGTTTGATTTTTCTTTTTTATTATATATTTTGGATCTAAACAACAAAAATTTACATATTCAATGGAATTCGGCTTTTTTTGCATGCTCTTGTTTGATACTAGTGTTTCTAGTAGATCTCAAACTGATCTTTTTGAGGTACCATGATTGAATGGAAAAACATGTGGCCCGCTTTCTTTTTATCTTTCTTTTTATCTTTCACTGATTTAGGAATGCTAGGAATAATATATGGATACCTTTTATGGTCTCACACACTTTTAGTGGTGTGGCCACCTTAATGAGTAAATCTGATAAGTATCCTAATTGACTGAGTGGCTTTCATGTTTGAAGAGAGTTACTGGGCTACTAAAGCCACCCCTACCTTCCTGTTGGTTACTTTCTCAAAGTTGGTTAAACTTTGAACCAACACAATTGTATTTCCTGCCTAGAATATGTAGATTGGAATTGTCTGCAATTGTTGTACGCTATTGAACATTTTTTGAGTGTTAGGTAGACTATTGAAATACCATTTTGTGACAAAATATAGGTAGGGATAATACGAGTATCTGCAAAACAGTTGCATATCAATTTTAAAACAATGTTGGGCCTTGTGTGGCACTTTTGCCTTAAGCATTGCCAATATGTTTCTGATTTAGTACTGGACTTTTCTTTTGGCATTAGATGGAATAATTGCCCAATGCAATAAAGATAGTTTTCATTTTCCAATGTTCTCACACACACACACATAGGGTATGATCCATATCTAGCTTTGGCTATGGAAACTATTAGGGTCAACCATCTCTCACTGACATCGGGAGATACAACGGTTGGCATTTAAAAAATTACGGACCTATTTTTTGCATCTCCCTGTGGACGATAGACAGAGGGAGATGGGTTGGTAAAAAATGGTCCATAACAGTGTTGGCTATATATATATATATATAGTCCGCTTTTCCAGTGAATTGGAATGAACGAAAAGCGAACCGGCTATAGCAACGGTTTTTTTCGTCGCTATAGCATAAAAAAATTCTAGTTCGCTAGAGAAAGCCAAGTTATATATATATATATTGCATGGTTGAAGACAGATGGAAGTGAAATACAGGAAGTATAACTTATTGAAAATACCACGCTAAGTTTCTATTATTGCATTAATTTTATTTGAGTAGTAAAGCAAATACGATCATGGTGATTTATTGAAGAAATGTTGTTTATGGGAATGGCTTTGTGCCTCTTGTTAGGTAGTTGGTCTTTGTTGATCTATTATGTCAAGGGCCTATAGCTTCTTAGTTATTGAACAAATACAAACAAGGGCTTTTCACTTGTAGGGTTATGAAAGTTCAAGTAGAGGGTGTTCCTATATTTTTTGATAAATGCAAGTCCAGTTATCATTTAAACAGCATACCAACATTATGTTACTAACATTGTGGCAACATTGCTATGTCAAATGTATTAATCTAATATAAAATATAAGTTTGTTGCCATGTGGTACAAGTCGATGAAGGAATGGGTGCTACTGGTCAAAGAGGAATATCCCAACTTCATCAAATTGAGAAGAATGTAGTGTACATGTATGTTTCCTTTCATTTAAATATACTTTTATTGTTATTTCTCTCACGGACCGACTATGTTTTTATTTATTTACATGTATAAATACACTTTTGTAGTCAGAGGTAATAACATCGGACAAAAGTTGAAGTTTACTATAGAAACAACTTGGTTCTATTCTCTGATTACCCGAGTTAAATAGAACCTTATTCATCACAAGCATCCCTCTGCTCTTTGTCCCACTATCAAGTCATGTTTATTGCTTGTATTGAGAATATTTTGAAATTCTAGAACAGTGATGTTGTAGAAATGTTAACGCCACTAAAAGTACGTCCATTTCTGCACAGAAACGAAATCACACTCAAAACTTGACATCTTAAGCCACTGGTGGATAGCTTCGGTGTGAGAATAAGTGCATGCTGAATAAAGTTTAACAATTAGGGCTTTATGTAATAGTTCTGTAAATAATATTGCGTGTACTTGATAAACAAAGTATAGCCTTGTATTTATAGTGATCACACTCCATTCCTCGTATAGAAATAAGATTTCTCATTAGGTATGATTTCTTAATGGGATTGAATTGAATTTTCTTAAAAAAGGAAGTCGAAATATCAACTGTCAAAACAGATTCTTACGCAGGGCAAAATTCCTCCACGTGGACTGACACACCGTATCATCCGGGCTCAAATATCTATGCCCCTACTCTGTTGTTTATAAGGAACTTAAAATAAGAGAGTACCTCAATTAGTCATAGAAAACGTTAATCGAGGTAAGTTATATTGATCCGTCATGAAGGATGTTATTCGTTTGGGAGGACGTTGATCCGTTCATATAAAAAGTGTCGTTATAGTTGCATAGCAACGGTAAAAATCGTCGTTATATTATCTACAGCGATAGTTTTTATTGTAAAAATATCAAAAAATAATATGGAAATATCAATTTCCTATATATATTGGATCATATACGTGCATGACTACATTAGGAAAAGACAACTCTCAAAACTCTGTAACTAAAATGACCCTCATCGATCAGTTTTCAGTTACTAAAATTTCCGCCATAGTAATACTTCTCTGCTCGCCCCATAAATTCCTGTTGCTTGATATATTATTCCATCTCTTTCACAAAAAAGTCTTATTTCAACAATTTGAAATCAATTTGCAAAATTTAAAACTTAATTGATGCGACTTCACTTCTATAAGTTTAAAAATTCTACAAATTGTAATTAAATTTTCAGGTAGTTTACAATAATAATAATAATAATAATTATTATTATTATATTAGTTAAAATCAAATAAATATATTTTAATTGTAAATTTTAAAATTTTGTAAATTAATTTTAATTTTTTTTATAGAAAAAATTGCTAAGGGTGGAGTAATCTCTTAGAACGTGTTTTTGATAATTTAAATAATTGAAGGAAAAAAGAAGATGGATGGAGTGATGACATCCACCTTGCTCAAGCGAGGGATTAATGATTTTTTGTTTGTGGGTCTTTTGAGTAGAGAAAAGAAAAGGAGAGATTTTTTTTAAAAATTCTTCCCTGGGAAGATTTAAAAAGAAATTTGTCAAAAAATTAGACAGACATACTAAAAAAATCAAAACTATTGTTATAATAGTTCTCAAATGTAATTTTATAAAAATAAATTTTAAATATACTCTTTAAGTTGAAATATCTTTCCAAAATACACGAGCAAAATTAAAGAGAATAAATTTCTTTTGTTTTACTCCCTTTTTTCTCAAAAGTTTTAAACTTCTTTTTTTCTTCTCTCTTCAAACTCAGAAATACAGTGCTAATTTTTTTCATACGTCGTCCTTTCATAATTGAAGGAAAGATTTAAAGATTTTCTAATCCGGAGATAATATAATAAATAAATTAATTTATTAGGGAGATAAGATTTAAAATGTCCGTACAGAAGAACTCCTTATATATTGACCAGAAATTTTTTTATATAAACAACTGAATCGACCTTCTTATTTATTATTTGTAAAAATTCGACTTTCAAGTCAATTCGTAAGATTTGATTATGGTAATATGGGATGTGACAAAGGAACAAACAAGCTGGATCAAATTATTGGGTCAATTTTTTTTTTCTGCATATAGAATTCGTACCAACTTGATGTACTCAAAACGAATCCGACGATGATTAGATAGCATACTAAAAATGTGGTAACCAAATCATGGGGTTGTAAATCATTGTCAGCCTTAAAGATCTTGTAGCTAGGATCTTTGGTCCACCAGACCCAAGTGTGAATATATATATGTATATATAAATGCGTGAGGGTGGGATATATTGCATTTGCCGATATATAATTAAGCATGCTTTTTAAAATAGATATATTTATGTATATATTTAAATTTTATATTTAAAAATATATTCAAGCGTAAAATAGTAATAAAATATTATTGTGTTTTTTCTCCGCAACACTTTTTTTTATCTTTATTTATTATTATTTTATATTTAAGTGTGTCTTTGGATGTATAATTTTAATTATGTACATAGATATATCCTTTTAAAAGTATTGCTATTGAAGTCATTAGTTTTTTTTTTCTTCTTCTCTTTTTTTGCTAATTTCCACACCCATATACACCATACTTGCACGCTCAAAAAATAAAAGAATCGAAACCTTGACCGATAAAAGTCATAAAGCAAGAAGAGTTATCGCCGGTCCGTTGGTTGTTTTTCTCATTGACCCAAAAAGAACAAAAAAGAAGTCCGTTGATTTATATTATAAATATAAATAAAACTATCTATGAGCTTGTATATGAAGAGATAGCAAGGAATCTTGGCTATTGTGAGTCCCAATTGAAGATCTCAAACCCTAACAGACGTATCTCTCCTTCTTTATCACCAACTCCATAAATACACAAAAGAGAGAGTTTAGCTTAATTATGCTAGGGTCGACATCGAATCTTTGAGCTATGTTTTCTTTAAGCCAAAGACAAAGCGATGAGCTGGTTTTCCAGATCCACTACTACCCTTTTCCTGAACAACAACAAGAAGAAGGGACAAATATCAAACAACATCTTCTTACGGATGATCAGGCTTCAACTGTCCCTACGAACCTCAACAACTTAAAAAGGCATCGGAACAAGTCATCATTAAGTACGGGAGAAGCCATTAAAGATGAGACTACTGGATATGGTAACAAGCAAAAAAAGGTGATGCGTAGAGAAATCGAAAGGTTAAGAAGGCAAGAAATGAGTAAACTTTACGGATCGCTACGATCTCTACTTCCTCTTGAATTCATCAAGGTCGTCAAGTAATTCTTTTAATTCTTCAATTCTCTTATATAGGGCAAAATTTTCATCCGGATCGAGATATGTTATATTTGGCAACTCTCTGAAATTGGAAATGATTTTTATTTTTTTTGAAAGATTTACAAATTGTTAAAATTTGGTTTAAACCTTGAAATTAAGTTGCTTGCTTGAGCAGTAATTATGTCTCTAGGGATTAATTATATATATATATGTTGATGGGGTTTAATTTCAGGGAAAGCGTTCGATGTCCGATCACATGCAGCAGGCTGTAAGTTATATAAATCACCTTCAGGGAAGGATCAAAGAACTAAATATCAAGAAAAATAAGCTCGACGATAAATGTATTATCAGCCCTGGGGATGGATGTTCAAATAATTGTTTGGCTATAATTAATAATATTAATGTTATGGTCACCCCTTGCTGCTGTGGTGTTGAGATATTAATAAGTAGTGGGTTGATGGAGGAAGGATTCCCCTTATCAAGGGTGATGGAACTACTACTTGAAGAAGGGCTCAATGTTATTAGCTGTGCTTCTACGAGAGTAAATGAACGGTTACTGCACACTATCAAATCTGAGGTACAGGTACGCCCCTTGGAAAAAATTGATAATTCTTCTAGCTAGCTAGCTAGCTAGCTAGCTAGCTAGGGTTTATTTAGAATTTTTGTGTACAACATGTTTACCCCGCTTTATGAATCATCCTTGCAGGCAAGCAATCCCACATGCATTGATATATCTGGGCTGCAACAAAAACTGAGTGATGTAATTCGTGGTTAAATTTCTAGTAAGTTTGCATTTGTCTGTTGAAATGCTTTAGGATTAAATAATTAGAGAGATGCTACGTTTGTGGAATTTAGAAGTGTATGGATTGAAGTTGGAGCTTCTCCCAATTGGTATATTTTATGTATTTGAATTTAACTAACATATATATATATATATATATATATATATATATATATATATATATATATATATAGAATGCCGATCAAATCCGGGAGTCCGGATTTTCTTAAAATCCGGACCTTTTTTTTTGTTTTTTTTTTTACTTTTTTTTTAAATAACTAAAAAAAAATATTTAATATTTTATGGAACTGAATTTTTTCCATAATACAATGTTTTGGACGTGTTTTGAATACCTATACCAAAAAGTGGTGGTACAGTCTGCACAGACAGTACCACCATGTTTTGTTATACGTACCCAAATTACACCCAAAACACTGTATTATGAAAAAATTTCAATTCCATAAATTTTTTTTTAGTTGTTTCAAAAAAAAAAAAAAAAAAAGGTCCGTATTTTATAGAGTCCGGGATCCCGGACTGGATCCGGACTCGTATATATATATATATATATATATATATATAGGTGTGTATATATATATATATATAGTTGGAGCTTCTACTTAACTAGCTACTCGAGATTTTATCTGATTTCTTCTATTTTTATAATGCAAGTTTTCTAGCATGTGTTAAGGCTCTATGTTGGAGTCAGCTGAGTCAAGTTTTCTAGGTTTTGGAAATGAGAATATTAAGGTGTATATATATGTGTGGTTATATATATAATATAAAGGTTTAGAAATTAACTAGTATATCTAAAAGAATGTTGGGCTGGTACTTATTGAAGAGAAGATGAAAGAAGATGAATTGAGATATTTTGTTTATATATGCAACGATGCAGAGTCCTTATATCTGAAGTAAGATATACGAAGAAGAAGGGAAAGGGTGAAAATTAAGAAGCTTGATGCGTTGACAGTGTATATATATATTCGTGTTAAAATGATGATACATCATTAATGAAGTACATATGTTAGACAAAATTATCCTTATATTCAAAAATTAATTGGAGTAATTATCGAAAAAAATCTTAGAAGCTGAGAACAAGGTTTGTGATAAGAGTGAGTGCAGAAATATAACAAAAATATTGAAGATTGAGTATAAGGGTGTTCCGTACCTTTTTATTGTGTTTAATTATGTTTCTCCCTCTTCTTTTCTTTCCTTTTTTTTTTCTCTTCTTGTTTTCATTTTAGCTTTTATTATCTATGTTTGTATTTTTCTTACATATTGACGGAGTTTCTACTTAACTAGCCGAGATTTGATCTGATATCTTTTATTTTTGTAATGCAAGTTTTCTCTTCGTTAAGGCTCTCTGCTGGAGTCAGCTGAGGCAAGTTTTCTATGTTTTTGAAATGAGAATATTAAGGTGTTATGGTGTATGCATGTGTGATTATATAGTATAAAGGTTTAGAAATTAACTAGTATATCGAAAAAAATGTTGTGCTGGTACTTACTGAAGAGAAGATGAATGAAGATGGATTGAGATATTTTGAATGTTTTTGTAACACCCCCTTTTCGAAATAGAAAGAGAGGTTATCTAAAACATAACCAAAATTGATGAATTTAATTGAGTTAGTTATTTCGATTCATTATTTGTATTCTATATCCGTATTGGGCATTTGGCTCATGCTGTGTTTTTTCTTCTGGCAGGTAATCAGGGGGATCAAGGGCAAGTGTGATGAGAGCTCCATTCATTCCAATGATTTAGAAATATTCTGTTTAGACTTGATGTGTTAGTTTATTTGGAATTGTAATAATTATTTTAGATTGTGGTTTGAGTCAGTTTGAGATTTATTATGGTTGACTTGTGGTATTTATCAGTTATTAAGACTATTCTTTTGTGGCTTTGAGCCTAGTTATTAAATTCATCAGTTTTGGTTATGTTTTGGGTAACCTCTCTTTCAATTTCGGAAAGGGGGTGTTATAGAGTTGGTATCAAAGCCGACTCTCGAAAGCTCGGGTCGGGTTATCTGATCGGGTTGTTGGAGATGGGGATACGAATGCTGGTGGTATTATCCCATAATGGAGAGATGGAGGTCCGGAGGTGGGGACACGAAGCCAGCTGGTATTATCCCACAATGGCTAGAGAGGCAAAGATCTTTGGGCCGTGTGTGTGATCGATCGGTTTTGACGGGGACGTCAGAAATTTAAGTGGGGGAGTTTGTAACAACCCAGTCCCACATCGAAAGATAGGAAAAAAATTTGTCTGCATATAAGGAATTAAGTAACTACCAATAGTACCATTAAGTCGTGACCTTTTAGGAGCCTGTGGTGGGCTAAGAAGACCCAAGAAGATACTATTGGACCAGTGGTTTGAGGCCTTATTTTGATAGATTTGATTCGATTCGATTCGGACTTGGGATTTGACCCGGGTTGTTTCAGTTTTACTCTTCTCTTTTCTTTGTTCTTCTTTTCATTTTAGCTTTTCATATCCATGTTTGTATTTTTTCTAATATGTGACGCCCCCAAAATAGGTATACATCACCTATTCTGAGTCGCCAAAAATATGGTACAAAATTTAAATACAACTTACTAATACAACTGTCGTGTACAATACGACAAAACATAAATTGTGAGTTTGAATACAAATATTGTCTACTAGAGAGTATACAAACTCAAAATGAGTCCCCATTATAATTATTATCACACTATTTTACAGAATAGGGAGGACTACTAATGTTATCATCTGGACCATCACTCCGTTTCCCGACTCGTCCTAGCTATATTCTCATTTCCTGAAGAGAACAGTGGAAGAAAGGGTGAGCTCAACTAGCCCAGTAAGAAATATTATAACTAAGATAATACAAAATAAATTATCATTAGTCTCCAACAATGTTAAACTGATAAAATATAATAGACATCAAGTTTAACTGCAGCGGAACAAGCAATCCATTAAAAGAATCAAGTAGAAAATAAAATCTACTATCTTTTAAGATTTAAAAGGTTTTTCATCACTGTTATCGCTGAGACTCAGCTTAATAAATATTCCACATCATCGAATCACCTCTGCACTACGGCCAAGGATATTCTTTAGTATCACGACCACAATTATCCATGCACTACGGGTCAAGAATATTTGTGTATTCATTAATGGTCATGATCATGCCAACAACTGTCCATCAATGCACTACGGGCCAATGAGGACTTTTACCACATCATTTGTAACATTACGGTCATGATTATACCGAATAACCCCTGGTCATAATCATACCAAGTCCATCTATGCACTACAGGCAACAGATGAATTTAAAAAAAATATAAACACGAGGATGATGACAATGATATAAGAATTCAATAAAACAAATTTAAGAATTAATTTGTCCAAGAACCAATAACGTCTAAATTGTCAACATGATACTTCTGTGTAGAGTAAAATTCAAGAATGATCAGAAGAATATTTTCATGAAAAGATACTGGATGAAGCGCAAATATCAAGGATATTCTACTAATTTCATGGAGTATAGAAGTCAAAACTTTAACCAACTGAGTATAATAAAGAATGAAATAACAAAAGAAATCACCATGCATGCGGTACTTTGCATAGACAGGTTATTCCAACAGAACAATAATAACAGAACCAGGTCAGGCAAAATTTACACCGACAGGATGTTTCAACAGAATAATAAAGACGGAACCAGGTCCGGTGCAAAACACGCAGACATGATGTTCCAACAGAATAATAATAAAGACGGAACCAGGTCCGGTGTAAAACACACAGACAAGATATTCCAACAGAATAATAGAAGAATGTCACCAAGTATAGGGTAGACCGCGTATACAGGTTATTCCAACAGAATAATAAAAAATGGAATAACAACCGTTCTCTTCACGATTAAGAAAGAATAACACCCCTTACCATAAAAGAGCTGAATATAAGAGTTGGGAAGTAGCAGAATACTTTTCTATAGTTTCTCTATAATTTCTCTCTTTGGAGTTTCAGTGAATTCGTAAGAAAATAATGAAGGAATGAGCTTCTATTTATAGAAGAATGGATTGCATAGTAACTAATTCATGAACGGTCCAGATTGATTTACTTTAATCTGACGGTCCATAATTAAAGTAAAATCTTTTAAATAAAATTATTTTATATATATATATATATATATATATATATAACACATGTTTTCAAATTATATATATCAATATTATATATACACCACTTAATTTTTCTCCCCCATAACCAACATCAATCCCCCACCTACTCAAAAATTAATTTCACTACACTCTTACACATCACTATCACACTATCACTTTTTTACCATTTTTCACTCACACACCCATCACACACCTATCACTTTCACATATCATTTTCTCCCACCATATACTCAATACATACATATACTTCCATACATATACTCTTACATTTTTAAAATTATTTTTCCAACAGATATGGGTCCCACCTTTAAAATTTTCTACCGATTATTTTTGAAAAATGGGTAAATGGAGATCCATAAAATAAGCAAACTTCATAAAAATCACCTTAATAATTTTAACAACATTTATCATCTTTATTATAATTCACAATATTAATCGACCAGGTCGTTCCCAGGAAAGAGGGGGCTTTCCAATAAGGATTTCTCCCTATTGGCGAGCAATTAGATTATCTAACCTCTCCTTGACAGAACTTCTAGACATCGTTAATATTGCAAATAATAATATTAATAACTTTATCGTCTCAATTATTGATTTAATAAAATATCATATAATGCAGATATACTGTGACAATAATTGAATCAATAATATGAGAGATATGATGCAGCAATTACTGTAGCAATAATTGAGTATAACTGAGTGACTTATCACGTAAACATCAATAATCAATACCGTGAGCTACTATGCAACCATACGTATTATTGTACTTTTACTACCGGGTTTAATACTTTTATTTCATAAAATTCAGGATCTCACAATCTCCCCTCTTTATGAAATTTCGCCCTCAAAATTTACATACCTGGTAGTTCTAAGAAGTGAGAATGCCTTGATTTCTATTCGGACTATACCTTCCCGGTTATTTTCTCTGTATGTTGTTCATCGCCTATATTTCAGATATCATTCTAGAATACAGTTTCAAAATAAGGGTTAATTGACATGTCACATATTATCCCTATACTCTGACCGACCAATTAAATACAAAATAAACTTAGGTAGGTCCTACTAGCAAAGAAATTTCCCGTCTCTCCCCTCCTAGTTCTTGTCTCACATCTCAGCCAGGGATCATATCCCTAAGCTTTGATACCAACTGTGACGCCCCCAAAATAGGTATACATCACATATTCTGAGTCGCCAAAAATATGGTACAAAATTCAAATACAACTTACTAATACAACTGTCGTGTACAATACGACAAAATATAAACTGTGAGTTTGAATACAAATATTGTCTACTAGAGAGTATACAAACTCAAAATGAGTCCCCATTATAATTATTATCACACTATTTCACAGAATAGGGAGGACTACTAATGTTATCCTTTGGACCATCACTCCATTCCCCGACTCATCCCAGCTATATTCTCATTTCCTGAAGAGAACAGTGGAAGAAAATGTGAGCTCAACTAGCCCAGTAAGAAATATTATGACTAAGATAATACAAAATAAATTATCATTAGTCTCCAATAATGTTAAACTGATAAAATATAATAGACATCAAGTTTAACTGCAGCGGAACAAGCAATCCATTAAAAGAATCAAGTAGAAAATAAAATCTACTATCTTTTAAGATTTAAAAGGTTTTTCATCACTGTTATCGCTGAGACTCAGCTTAATAAATATTCCACATCATCGAATCACCTCTGCACTACGGCCAAGGATATTCTTTAGTATCACGACCACAATTATCCATGCACTACGGGCCAAGAATATTTGTGTATTCATTAATGGTCATGATCATGCCAACAACTGTCCATCAATGCACTACGGGCCAATGAGGACTTTTACCACATCATTTGTAACATTACGGTCATGATTATACCGAATAACCCCTGGTCATAATCATACCAAGTCCATCTATGCACTACAGGCAACAGATGAATTTAAAAAAAATATAAACATGAGGATGATGACAATGATATAAGAATTCAATAAAACAAATTTAAGAATTAATTTGTCCAAGAACCAATAACGTCTAAATTGTCAACATGATACTTCTGTGTAGAGTAAAATTCAAGAATGATCAGAAGAATATTTTCATGAAAAGATACTGGATGAAGCGCAAATATCAAGGATATTCTACTAATTTCATGGAGTATAGAAGTCAAAACTTTAACCAACTGAGTATAATAAAGAATGAAATAACAAAAGAAATCACCATGCATGCGGTACTTTGCATAGACAGGTTATTCCAACAGAACAATAATAACGGAACCAGGTCAGGCAAAATTTACACCGACAGGATGTTCCAACAGAATAATAAAGACGGAACCAGGTCCGGTGCAAAACACGCAGACAGGATGTTCCAACAGAATAATAATAAAGACAGAACCAGGTCCGGTGTAAAACACACAGACAAGATATTCCAACAGAATAATAGAAGAATGTCACCAAGTATAGGGTAGACCGCGTATACAGGTTATTCCAACAGAATAATAAAAAATGGAATAACAACCGTTCTCTTCATGATTAAGAAAGAATAACACCCCTTACCATAAAAGAGCTGGATATAAGAGTTGGGAAGTAGCAGAATACTTTTCTATAGTTTCTCTATAATTTCTCTCTTTGGAGTTTCAGTGAATTCGTAAGAAAATAATGAAGGAATGAGCTTCTATTTATAGAAGAATGGATTGCATAGTAACTAATTCATGAACGGTCCAGATTGATTTACTTTAATCTGACGGTCCATAATTAAAGCAAAATCTTTTAAATAGAAATATTATATATATATATATATATATATATATATATATATATATATAACACATGTTTTCAAATTATATATATCAATATTATATATACACCACTTAATTTTTCTCCCCCATAACCAACATCAATCCCCCATCCACCCTAAAATTAATTTAACTACACTCTTACACATCACTACCACTTTTCTACTATTTTCCACTCATACACCCATCACTTTCACATATCATTTTCTCCCACCATATACTCAATACATACATATACTTCCATACATATACTCTTACATTTTTAAAATTATTTTTCCAACAGATATGGGTCCCACCTTTAAAATTTTCTACCGATTATTTTTGAAAAATGGGTAAATGGAGATCCATAAAATAAGCAAACTTCATAAAAATCACCTTAATAATTTTAACAACATTTATCATCTTTATTATAATTCACAATATTAATCGACCAGGTCGTTCCCAGAAAAGAGGGGGCTTTCCAATAAGGATTTCTCCCTATTGGCGAGCAATTAGATTATCTAACCTCTCCTTGACAGAACTTCTAGACATCGTTAATATTGTAAATAATAATATTAATAACTTTGTCGTCTCATTTATTGATTTAATAAAATATCATATAATGCAGATGATACTGTGACAATAATTGAATCAATAATATAAGAGATATGATGCAGCATTTACTGTAGTAATAATTGAATATAACTGAGTGACTTATCACGTAAGCATCAATAATCAATACCGTGAGCTACTATGCAACCACGCGTATTACTGTACTTTTACTACCGAGTATTTTATGACAAAAAATCTCACATATCACCATTAACTTTAAACTTTTATCAATTTAACTATTTACCAAATTAGAAATATTGAATACTTTTATTTCATAAAATTCAGGATCTCACATAATATGTGGGTGTGTATTTATTTTTCTTATGATCGCCATTCATTTCTATTAAATTAGAAATATATTTTTAAAACGATAATTTTTATTTTTTTTAGTTTTCAAATATTTGTCTAATACTTTAAAAAATATAATAATAGTATCATAACACTCCCTCCATTTTAAAATATAAATTATATTACTATACAAAAGTTAATTTGAAATATTTTTAAATTTTAAAATAACACGATTAATTTAAATTTTGAAAACAATAAGTCTTAATTTGTACTATATTTAGATAGTTTGTAATATTTGAAATTGTATTAGCAAAAATGAAATAAACTTATATTGATTCTAAATTCAAAAAATACTTTAAATTTACTTTTAAAAGTCACTTTTAATCGAACTTATGTTTTGAAACTGCTTTAAATTTGAAATTACTAAAAATATATCTCTACTTTTAAAATAATTAATTTGAACGAATTAAAAATGAAATTGTATATAATCTAATCTCGTATTGAGTATAATTTTTGAAAATCTTAAATCCATGCAACACTATTATATAAAACAACTTAGTTAATTAGCTGCTAAAAATTACTCTCTCTCCAAGATAAAAGGGGTAGTAACTCGTATCACGAGTCTTTTTGTGCAGTACGTATCAAAACTAGAAAAACAGAGGGATGAATTGCCCTAACTTGTTGGGGTTGACAGAGGTTTTCAAACTTAGGTGGGTAAGATATGCTTTCTCATTTGATTGGGAAGCTGGTGTAGAGATGTGGTGGGGGCGGAATAAGATCGCACGGGTCGGCCTATGCTATCTTTCTGCTTTGCTATGCTATCTTAACGTAATCCTAGAGAGTGGGCTTATGGTCCAGCCTTTCAAGCCCTAATAAATAAAGTGGGATCATGATTTCGCAGAATGAACTTTTATAATCAAATTGATTATTTTTCAAATTAATATATTTTATTATTTTTTATAAATATATATATTCAAAAAGCCTATAGACATTATAAACTACATACAATTTAGTGTAAATTTCAAATGTAAAATTTGTTATAAAATTATGTATGTCTAGATTCATATTATGGATGTCTAGGTATATGTAACTCCCATGTCCATTGAGTTATGAAACTCATAATCTTTGAGTTTTGTAACCTACTAGTATTTATGTTAGTATTAATGCTATTATATCTATAAATAATAACATTTGTAAAGTGAATGAGATATATCAAAGTAAAAAGAGAATGCTCTCTTTTCTCTAATCTTGTTTGTTCTTTATTTTAGTAATATTTTATAATACGTTATCAGCACGAATTGCTTCTTACTTTCGTCTTGAAGATAATCATATTTGATTTGAAGGTGAAAGTATATATATATATATATATATATATCTATTATCTACATGCAGCTGCCTAAATGCTCATTTTTTTTTTATTTTAGTGTACATGTACATCACTTATATATATATTGATATGCAACATACTGCATAATATATTGCATGCAAAATTACAATACACTTTTATTGAAAAACATTGCACAATAATTGAGGTTAGACATTTCACCGTATAATAGCAAGACAATTTTAGGGTGGTGTGATAATTTTTTTGGTATATGTCAAGCCCAGTACTATAATATAGGTAGGGATATAACAATAAATAATGTTGATTATAGTGTCAATTAGTTTCTAGAAAGTAGCTTTATGCAATATGGTTCATTATTTTCTCTAGCTCCATATCAACTGAGACCGAAGATCACAGGTATCAAGATCGCTTACGATCTCTCACTTTCTCTAACATTTTAATGGCTTTTTATTTATTTAGAAATTGAAATAACAAATTATGAAAAAAAAATTGAGAGACTAATTTGAGATAACTTTTAATATTTTTCAATCATGTTTTAATTTGTTTTTGATAAATGAAACATGTTTATAATGTTAATCAGCTTTCTTTCTTGTATTTAAAATAAACTCCATATGTAAGACCCCAACTTTTATAAATAAAGATGAATTTTCTATAAATATCATTTTTGAATATTATGGAGTTAATTTGATATAATGTTATAGTTGTGGGTAATATTTATAAATTTTGCAAAGTAAGCAAGTTGTTTTAAAATATTCGTTTGGTCGGGGAATATTCTTTTTGTCGGGGAATATTCGTACGACGACACAATCATTGGTGGACCCCACAACAGAAGTATAGTCGTAGTTAGAAAACGACAAAATTATCTTTCTATAAAAATAACGGCTGAGGTGTTACCGTTAAAACCGTTAAAACTGTTGAACTACCCGGTAGTAAAAGTACAGTAATACGCGTGGTTGCAAAGTAGCACACGGTATTGATTATTGATGCTTACGTGAGAAGTCACTCAGCTATACTCAATTATTGCTACAGTAATTACTGCATCATATCTCTTAAATTATTGTCATAGTATCATCTGTATAATATGTTATATTATTAAATCAATAATTGAGACGTTGTGGTAAGTTTGGTTATTTTTTTATGGGGGGCCCATATGTCATCATCTAAGAGTCTCTTCGTCAATAGTAATTACCGTCGTCAATAGTATTTACCTTGGTCAATAGTAATTACCTTCGTCAATAGTATTTACCTTGGTCAATAGTATTTACCTTGGTCAATAGTAATTACCTTCGTCAATAGTATTTATCTTGGTCAATAGTAATTACCTTCGTCAATAGTATTTACCTTGGTCAATAGTAATTACTTTCGTCAATAGTAGTTGTCCCTTCAATATTACCAAGAGTCATTTGACCCTTCGTTAAGACCAAGAGTCATTTGACCATTCGTTAAGACCAAGAACCACCCTCAGTTTTTCAATAAATAGAGGCCTAGGGCTTCATTATTTTTCACGAATTCATTCAAGCTATAGAGAGAGAAAGTATAGAGAGAATAAGAGAGAGAGAATAAAAGTATTCTGCTATTTCACTTTTCCAATATCCAGTTCTTTTAAGGTAGGAAATATTATTTCTTTTATATTCATGAAGAGAACTTCTGTTATTCCATTCTTTATTATTCTGTTGGAATAACCAGTATACGCGGTCTACCCTATACTTGGTGACATTCTTCTATTATTCTGTTGGAATATCCTGTCTGTGTGTTTTACACCGGACCTGGTTTCGTTTGTATTATTATTCTGTTGGAACATCCTGTGTGTGTGTTTTACACCGGACCTGGTTCCATTTTTATTATTATTCTGTTGGAATATCCTGTCTGTGTGTTTTACACCGTACCTGGTTCCATTATTTATTATTCTGTCGGAATATCCTGTCTGTGCGTTTACGCCGAACCTGGTTCCATTATTTATTATTCTGTTGGAATAACCTGTCTGTGCGGTCTATCGCATGCATGGTGATTTCTTTTGTTATTCCATTCTTTATTATACTCAATTGGTTAAGTTTTGACTTCTATACTCCATGAAATTTGTGGAATATCCTTGACATTTGCGCTTCATCTAGTATCTATTCATGAAAATATTTTCCTGGTCAGTCTTGAAGTTTACTCCACAAAGCAGTATCATGTTGACAATTTGGACGTTATTAATTCCTGGATAAATTAATTCTTGAACTTGTTTTATTGAATTCTTATATCATTGTCATCATCCTCATGTTTATAAAATGTTGAAAGTCATCTGTGGCCTGTAGTGCATAGATGGACTTGGTATGATTATGACCAGGGATTATTCGGTATAATCATGACCGTAATGTTACAAATGATGTGGTAAAAGTCCTCATTGGCCGTAGTGCATTGATGGACAGTTGTTGGCATGATCATGACGATTAATGAATATACGAATATCCTTGACCGTAGTGCAGGAGTGATTCGATGATGTGGATTATTTTATTAAGCTGAGTCCCAGCGATCACAGTGTTGGAAAATCTTTTAAATCATAAAAGATAGTAGAGTTTATTTTCTACTTGACTCTTTTAATGGATTGCTTGTTCCGCTGCAGTTAAACTTGATGTCTATTATATTTTATCAGTTTAACATTGTTGAAGGCTAATGATAATTTATTCTGCATTATCTTAGTCATAATATTTCTTACTGGGCTAGTTGAGCTCACCCTTTCTTTCACTGTTCTCTTCAGGAAATGAGAACGTAGCTGGGGCAAGTCGGGGAACGGAGTGATGGTCCGAATGATAGTATTAGTTAGTAGTCCTCACTATTCTATGTAATGGTGTGTTAATAAATGTAATGAGGACTCCTTTTGAGTATGAATACTCTCTAGAAGATAATATTTGTATTCAAACTCACAGTTTATGTTTTGTCGTATTGTACACGACAGTTGTATTATTAAGTTGTATTTGTATGCTGTACAATGTATCTGACGACCCAAGATGGGTGATGTATACCTAATTTTGGGGGCGTCACAGTTGGTATCAGAGCTTAGGGATATGATCCCTGGCTAAGATGTGAGAATAGAACTAGGAGGGGAGAGACGGGAAATTCCTTCGCTAGTATGACCTACCTAAGTTTATTTGCATGATATTTAATTGGTCGGTCATAATATAAGAATAAAATATGATATATCAATTAATTTTTATTTTGTGGCAGTATCTGAAAATGGCATCTGAGAATGTTGAGAATAGCAATGGAGCACAGGCGACTGTTGATTCACCACATATCAATAATCAGGATAATGTGCATCAAGAAGGTGACAATCCTCACGCAAACAACAACACTGACCAAATGATGAATGATCAAAAGTTCAGAGGCTTTATGCAATTCATGCAACAACAGGTGAAAGTGGCTCCTGTCCATAACGTAGGTGGAAATACTGGAAACTCTCTGGCGGTCACCGCTAAACAGTTTAAGGAGCTGGGACCACCGGAGTTTAAGGGAGAACCCAAACCACTTGTAGCTGAAACATGGATAAAGCAGATCACCAAGATATTTGATGTCTTGGGTTGCTCCGAGGAGCAAAAGGTTCCCTTTGCCGCCTTTATGTTGCGAGGAGAGGCAGATTACTGGTGGGAATCGATAAAGCGTACTCAACCTGCCGCACTGAAGATGTCCTGGGAGAAGTTCCAAGAGCTGTTTAACGACAAATACTTTTCCGAGAGTATTCGTCACATGAAGGAGGTGGAGTTCATCAAATTGGAGCAGAATAATATGACCGTGTCGCAGTACGAGGCAAAATTTGCGGAGTTATCCCGGTTTGCGTCCCACCTGGTGGATAATGAAGAAAGAATGACGCGGATGTTTTTAAGAGGTTTGAAGCCGGAGATACGTCAACATCTTGTTTCTCATAAACTGTGTTTGTATTCAGATGTTGTAAATAGGGCTCAGTTGGTGGAGCGCGATAACGAGACAACGCAACCAAAAGAGAGCAGCCGGCAAAATGATAATACCAGTGAGAGCAGTCATCGAAGCGGTGACAACAAGCGTGGAGGGAATCAACAGGCCAGAAATGGTAACCACTTCGGTGGTAATCAGGGCCAAAACAATAAGAATGGTCATTTCAAGAAGAGGAGATTCAACAATGATGGAAAGACGTCAGCACCAGCACCTGTCGTTAAGGAAGGAGAACGACCACCTATCATATGTTTCAAATGCGGAGGGGAGGGGCACATCAGTCCAAACTGCGCGATGCCGTCCAAAGCATGTTATAATTGTGGAAGAGAAGGTCATTTAGCCCGATTTTGTCGTTTACCGAAGACAAATTCAGCTAGGATGGAGGCACCAAAGGCCGTCCCAGAAAAGTCAAAACCGGTTGTGCAAGGGAGAGCGTTTGTTGTGAACTCCCAGAAAGCAAGGAACCCGAATGAGGTCATCACGGGTAAGCTTATCATAAACTCTAACGAAGTCTATACTTTATTTGATACCGGTTCTACCCATTCTTTTATTTCTCCTACTTGCGCTCATCGATTAAATTTGATTCCGGAGAAATTAGACTTTGACTTAGCTGTTGAAACTCCATTGGGAGAAACCTTCATTACATCCACGGTTTATAAGTCTTGTTTGGTTCAAGTTGGTACCCACACATTACCTGTCGATCTGATTTCATTAAAAATACTTGCATTTGACGTGATTCTAGGGATTGATTGGTTAACTACTCATCATGCAAAAATTGATTATTTTCGTAAGGTTGTTAGCTTTCATATTCCTAATCGACCTATTATGCGAATTCAAGCAACCAAACCATTAAAATCAATCGCTGTCATCTCAAGCCATAAAGCTATTCGTTTATTGAAAAACGGATGTCAAGCTTTCTTAGCTCATGTCACAGATCTAAACAAAAATACGTCAGCTTTGAATGATATTTCTGTTGTTAATAAATTTCCTGACGTATTTCCCGAAGAACTTCCTGGCCTACCCCCAGAGCGTGAAATTGAATTTTGTATCGACCTTGAACCCGGTACAAAACCCATTTCCAAAGCCCCATATCGAATGGCTCCTATTGAACTTCAGGAGTTAAAGACCCAACTGCAGGAATTGTTAGACATTGGTTTTATTCGTCCTAGTACTTCTCCTTGGGGTGCTCCTGTTCTGTTCGTGAAGAAGAAAGATGGGAGTATGCGACTTTGTATTGATTATCGAGAGTTGAATCATGTCACCATCAAAAATAGGTACCCATTGCCACGTATTGATGACCTGTTTGACCAGTTGCAAGGAGCACAATTCTTTTCAAAGATCGATCTTCGTTCTGGATATCATCAGCTGAAGGTTAGAACTGAGGATATTCCAAAGACTGCCTTCAGAACTCGGTATGGGCATTATGAATTCTTAGTTATGTCTTTTGGATTGACTAATGCTCCTGCTGCCTTCATGGATATGATGAACAGGGTATTCAAGGAATATTTGGATCACTTTGTGGTCGTCTTTATCGATGACATCCTTGTTTATTCCAAAAGCCGTGAAGATCATGAGCAACACTTGAGGCTGGTACTCCAAAAGCTTCGTGAATACAAACTTTATGCCAAGTTGAAGAAATGCGAGTTCTGGCTGGAAGAGGTAGCATTCCTTGGGCACGTAGTATCAAGTCGTGGAATATCTGTTGACCCGGCAAAGATTGAAGCTATTCAAAGCTGGGAGCAACCTAAATCAGTGACCGAAGTACGTAGCTTTCTCGGTTTAGCTGGTTATTATCGGAGATTCGTGGAAGGATTTTCTCGAATCGCTACTCCATTAACTCAGCTGACTCGGAAAGATACAAAGTTCGGTTGGAGCGAAGAATGTGAGCAGAGTTTTCAAGAACTCAAGAGGAGACTCATTTCAGCACCTGTTCTAACAATACCATCTGGCTCGGAGGGATTTGTCATCTACAGTGATGCTTCGAGCAAAGGGTTGGGATGCGTTCTCATGCAACATGGAAAAGTCATAGCCTATGCATCAAGACAACTCAAGGAATATGAGAGGAATTATCCTACTCATGATCTAGAGTTGGCAGCTGTTGTCTTTGCACTTAAAATTTGGAGGCATTACTTGTATGGGGAGAAGGTGGAGATCTTTACGGATCATAAAAGCCTCAAATATTTCTTCACTCAAAAGGAACTCAACATGCGACAACGACGTTGGCTTGAACTGTTGAAAGATTATGATCATACCATTCAATACCATCCTGGAAAAGCGAACGTGGTAGCTGACGCATTGAGTAGAAGATCATATGCAAGTACGAGTGCAATATTGTCAACACAAAGGCCCATTTTGTGTGACTTGCAAAGGATGGAGATAGAGTTAAAGACTCCAGGGACCCATGTGATGATGGCGAATATACGAGTAGAACCAACTTTAATCGATAAAGTTAAAGCTGCTCAAGCTACAGACCTGGAGCTGATGCGTATGAGGAAGAAAGTGCAAGAAGGTTCTATGCCGGAAGCAAGAATCGATGAAGAAGGAATACTTCGAGTCAACTCCAGACTTTGTGTTCCTAACAACCCTGATTTAAAGTATGAAATCATGATGGAGGCGCACAACACACCGTTTGCAATCCATCCTGGAAGTACCAAAATGTATCATGATCTTCGTCATACATTTTGGTGGAGCAATATGAAGAGAGAGATAGCGTTGTTTATCTCAAGGTGTCTAACTTGTCAACGAGTCAAAGCGGAGCATCAAGTACCAAAAGGTCCATTGCAACCACTTGAAATTCCAGAATGGAAGTGGGAGCACATTACCATGGATTTCGTTACCGGTCTTCCTAGGGTTTCTCAAGGTATTGATGCGATTTGGGTCATTGTTGATAGATTGACCAAGTCTGCTCATTTCTTACCGATACGAGAAACTTATACACTTGAACGTCTTGCTCGTATGTACATAAACGAGATTGTAAGACTGCATGGTATGCCAGTATCCATAGTTTCTGATCGAGACCCAAGATTCACTTCACGATTTTGGGTTAGTTTACAAAAAGCTATGGGCACGGAGTTACGATTTAGTTCAGCATATCATCCTCAGACGGACGGACAATCAGAGAGGACTATTCAAACTCTTGAAGATCTATTAAGACTCTGTGTCTTTGACTTCAAGGGAAGTTGGGACAAGTTCTTACCATTGGTGGAGTTTTCCTACAACAACAGTTATCAAGCAAGTATTGGCATGGCTCCATTCGAAGCATTGTATGGAAGAAAATGTCGTTCTCCAGTATGCTGGGATGAGGTGGGCGAAGCAACGTTGTTGGGACCGGAGTTGGTACGTATGACTACAGAAAAGATTCAAACGATCCGACAACGTATAAAAACCTCACAAGATCGACAAAAGAGTTATGCTGATCTTCATCGAAAGGACGTGAAATTTGATGTAGGAGATCATGTGTTCTTACGTGTTGCTCCATGGAAAGGAGTTACGAGATTTGGAAAGAGAGGAAAGCTCAATCCTCGATTCATCGGTCCATTTTTAATCCTCGATCGAGTAGGAACTGTGGCTTATAGACTCGCTTTACCGCCAAGTATGTCTCGTGTTCATAACGTTTTTCACATATCCATGTTACGCAAATATGTGGAAGACCCGAACCACATTATTGAGTTAGAACCGGACGAAATAGCGGAGGATTTGACGTATGAAGAAGTTCCTGTTCAAATCTTGGATAAGAAGGAACATATTCTACGCTCCAAGGTTATACCTCAAGTCAAAGTTTTGTGGAGAAACCACGATGTTGAGGAAATGACTTGGGAGTTAGAATCTGAAATGAAATCAAGGTATCCTTACCTCTTCGACATACCAGGTACGTACCCTAATTTCGAGGGCAAAATTTCATAAGAAGGGGAGGTTGTAAGACCCCAACTTTTATAAATAAAGATGAATTTTCTATAAATATCATTTTTGAATATTATGGAGTTAATTTGATATAATGTTATAGTTGTGGGTAATATTTATAAATTTTGCAAAGTACGCAAGTTGTTATATAATATTCGATTGGTCGGGGAATATTCGTTTTAACAGGGAATATTCGTACAACGACACAATCATTGGTGGACCCCACAACGGAATTATTGTCGGATTGAGAAAACGAAAAAAATATTTTATTAAAAATAACGGCGGAAGTTTTACCATTGTTACTGTTGAACTACTCGGTAGTAAAAGTACAGTAATACGTGTGGTTGCATAGTAGCACACGGTATTGATTATTAATGCTTATGTGAGAAGTCACTCAGTTTGATTCAATTATTGTCAGTTAATAATATGAATTATTTAGCGATAATGACGTTTTGTTTTATTCGTATTATTAACGTAATAAAACAGAAACATCTTTTTATATAAAACAGAATACTTTATTAAAGTTATTCTATAAATAGAATATATTATATTTTATTTAAAAAAAATTTCTTTAAATATGGACCGTCGGATTAAAGTAATCAATCTGGACCGTTCATGGATTAGTTACTATGCATTATATTTTTCTATAAATAGCAGCTCATTCCTTCATTATTTCTTACGAATTCACTGAACTCTAGAGAGAGAAACTATAGAGAGAGAGAAGAAGAGTATTCTGCTACTTAACTACTTCCTTACTTCAGCTCTTCTTTAAAACGGTAAGGGGTGTTATTCTTTCTTATTCATGAAGAGAACTTCTGTTATTCCATTCTTTATTATTCTGTTGGAATAACCAGTATATGCGGTCTACCCTATACTTGGTGACATTCTTCTATTATTCTGTTGGAACATCCTGTCTGTGTGTTTTACACCAGACCTGGTTCCGTCTTGTTATTATTCTGTTGGAACATCATGTCTGTGTGTTTTGCACCGGACCTGGTTCCGTTTTTATTATTATTCTATTAGAACATCCTGTCTGTGTGTTTTACACCGGACCTGGTTCCGTCTTGTTATTATTCTGTTGGAACATCCTGTCTGTGTGTTTTACACCGGACCTGGTTCCATTATTTATTATTCTGTCGGAATATCCTGTCTGTGCGTTTACGCCGGACCTGGTTCCATTATTTATTATTCTGTTGGAATAACCTGTCTGTGCGGTCTATCGCATGCATGGTGATTTCTTTTGTTATTCCATTCTTTATTATACTCAGTTGGTTAAGTTTTGACTTCTATACTCCATGAAATTTGTGGAATATCCTTGACATTTGCGTTTCATCTAGTATCTATTCATGAAAATATTCTCCTGATCATTCTTGAATTTTACTCCACAAAGCAGTATCATGTTGACAATTTGGACGTTGTTAATTCTTGGATAAATTAATTCTTGAACTTGTTTTATTGAATTCTTATATCATTGTCATCATCCTCATGTTTATATTCTGTTGAAAGTCATCTGTGGCCTGTAGTGCATAGATGGACTTGGTATGATTATGACCAGGGATTATTCGGTATAATCATGACCGTAATGTTACAAATGATGTGGTAAAAGTCCTCATTGGCCCGTAGTACATTGATGGACAGTTGTTGGCATGATCATGACCATTAATGAATATACGAATATCCTTGGCCGTAGTGCAGGGGTGATTCGATGATGTGGATTATTTTATTAAGCTGAGTCTCAGCGATCACAGTGTTGGAAAATCTTTTAAATCATAAAAGATAGTAGAGTTTATTTTCTACTTGACTCTTTTAATGGATTGCTTATTCCGCTACAGTTAAACTTGATGTCTATTATATTTTATCAGTTTAACATTGTTGAAGGCTAATGATAATTTATTCTGCGTTATCTTAGTCATAATATTTTTTACTGGGCTAGTTGAGCTCACCCTTTCTTTCACTGTTCTCTTCAGGAAATGAGAACGTAGCTGGGGCAAGTCGGGGAACGGAGTGATGGTCCGAATGATAGTATTAGTTAGTAGTCCTCACTATTCTATGTAATGGTGTGTTAATAAATGTAACGAGGACTCCTTTTGAGTATGAATACTCTCTAGAAGATAATATTTGTATTCAAACTCACAGTTTATGTTTTGTCGTATTGTACACGACAGTTGTATTAGTAAGTTGTATTTGTATTCTGTACTATGTATCTGACGACCCAAGATAGAAGTCCTCATTACATTTATTAACACACCATTACATAGAATAGTGAGGACTACTAACTAATACTATCATTCGGACCATCACTCCGTTCCCCGACTTGCCCCAGCTACGTTCTCATTTCCTGAAGAGAACAGTGAAAGAAAGGGTGAGCTCAACTAGCCCAGTAAGAAATATTATGACTAAGATAATGCCGAATAAATTATCATTAGCCTTCAACAATGTTAAACTGATAAAATATAATAGACATCAAGTTTAACTACAGCGGAACAAGCAATCCATTAAAAGAGTCAAGTAGAAAATAAACTCTACTATCTTTTATGATTTAAAAGATTTTCCAACACTGTGATCGCTGGGACTCAGCTTAATAAAATAATCCACATCATCGAATCACCCCTGCACTACGGCCAAGGATATTCGTATATTCATTAATGGTCATGATCATGTCAACAACTGTCCATCAATGCACTACGGCCAATGAGGACTTTTACCACATCATTTGTAACATTACGGTCATGATTATACCGAATAATCCCTGGTCATAATCATACCAAGTCCATCTATGCACTACAGGCCACAGATGACTTTCAACATTTTATAAACATGAGGATGATGACAATGATATAAGAATTCAATAAAACAAGTTCAAGAATTAATTTATCCAGGAATTAATAACGTCCAAATTGTCAACATGATACTGCTTTGTGGAGTAAACTTCAAGACTGACCAGGAGAATATTTTCATGAATAGATACTAGACGAAGCGCAAATGTCAAGGATATTCCACAAATTTCATGGAGTATAGAAGTCAAAACTTAACCAACTGAGTATAATAAAGAATGGAATAACAAAAGAAATCACCATGCATGCGATAGAACGCACAGACAGGATATTCCGACAGAATAATAAATAATGGAACCAGGTCCGGTGTAAAACACACAGACAGGATGTTCCAACAGAATAATAACAAGACAGAACCAGGTCCGGTGTAAAACACACAGACAGGATGTTCTAATAGAATAATAATAAAAACGGAACCAGGTCCGGTGCAAAACACACAGACATGATGTTCCAACAGAATAATAACAAGACGGAACCAGGTCTGGTGTAAAACACACAGACAGGATGTTCCAACAGAATAATAGAAGAATGTCACCAAGTATAGGGTAGACCGCGTATACTGGTTATTCCAACAGAATAATAAAGAATGGAATAACAGAAGTTCTCTTCATGAATATAAAAGAAATAATATTTCCTACCTTAAAAGAACTGGATATTGGAAAAATGAAGTAGCAGAATACTTTTATTCTCTCTCTCTCTTATTCTCTCTATACTTTCTCTCTCTATAGCTTGAATGAATTCATGAAAAATAATGAAGCCCTAGGCCTCTATTTATAGAAAAACTGAGGGTGGCTTTTGGTCTTAACGAATGGTCAAATGACTCTTGGTCTTAACGAAGGGTCAAATGACTCTTGGTCTTAACGAAGGGTCAAATGACTCTTGGTAATATTGAAGGGACAACTACTATTGACGAAAGTAATTACTATTGACCAAGGTAAATACTATTGACGAAGGTAATTACTATTGACCAAGGTAAATACTATTGACGAAGGTAATTACTATTGACCAAGGTAAATACTATTGACCAAGGTAAATACTATTGACGAAGGTAATTACTATTGACCAAGGTAAATACTATTGACGACGGTAATTACTATTGATGAAGAGATTCTTAGATGATGACATATGGGCCCCCCATAAAAAATAACCAAACTTACCACAACGTCTCAATTATTGATTTAATAATATAACATATTATACAGATGATACTATGACAATAATTTAAGAGATATGATGCAGCAATTACTGTAGCAATAATTGAGTATAGCTGAGTGACTTCTCACGTAAGCATCAATAATCAATACCGTGTGCTACTATGCAACCACGCGTATTACTGTACTTTTACTACCGAGTAGTTCAACAGTTTTAACGGTAACACCTCAGCCGTTATTTTTATAGAAAGATAATTTTGTCGTTTTCTCAATCCGACAATAATTCTGTTGTGGGGTCCACCAATGATTGTGCCGTCGTACGAATATTCCCCGACAAAAAGAATATTTCCCGACCAAACGAATATTTTAAAACAACTTGCTTACTTTGCAAAATTTATAAATATTACCCACAACTATAACATTATATCAAATTAACTCCATAATATTCAAAAATGATATTTATAGAAAATTCATCTTTATTTATAAAAGTTGGGGTCTTACAACCTCCCCTTCTTATGAAATTTCGCCCTCGAAATTAGGGTACGTACCTGGTATGTCGAAGAGGTAAGGATACCTTGATTTCATTTCAGATTCTAACTCCCAGGTCATTTCCTCAACATCGTGGTTTCTCCACAAAACTTTGACTTGAGGTATAACCTTGGAGCGTAGAATATGTTCCTTCTTATCCAAGATTTGAACAGGAACTTCTTCATACGTCAAATCCTCCGCTATTTCGTCCGGTTCTAACTCAATAATGTGGTTCGGGTCTTCCACATATTTGCGTAACATGGATATGTGAAAAACGTTATGAACACGAGACATACTTGGCGGTAAAGCGAGTCTATAAGCCACAGTTCCTACTCGATCGAGGATTAAAAATGGACCGATGAATCGAGGATTGAGCTTTCCTCTTTTTCCAAATCTCGTAACTCCTTTCCATGGAGCAACACGTAAGAACACATGATCTCCTACATCAAATTCCACGTCCTTTCGATGAAGATCAGCATAACTCTTTTGTCGATCTTGTGAGGTTTTTATACGTTGTCGGATCGTTTGAATCTTTTCTGTAGTCATACGTACCAACTCCGGTCCCAACAACGTTGCTTCACCCACCTCATCCCAGCATACTGGAGAACGACATTTTCTTCCATACAATGCTTCGAATGGAGCCATGCCAATACTTGCTTGATAACTGTTGTTGTAGGAAAACTCCACCAATGGTAAGAACTTGTCCCAACTTCCCTTGAAGTCAAAGACACAGAGTCTTAATAAATCTTCTAGAGTTTGAATAGTCCTCTCTGATTGTCCGTCCGTCTGAGGATGATATGCCGAACTAAATCGTAAATCTGTGCCCATAGCTTTTTGTAAACTAACCCAAAATCGTGAAGTGAATCTTGGGTCTCGATCAGAAACTATGGATACTGGCATACCATGCAGTCTTACAATCTCGTTTATGTACATACGAGCAAGACGTTCAAGTGTATAAGTTTCTCGTATCGGTAAGAAATGAGCAGACTTGGTCAATCTATCAACAATGACCCAAATCGCATCAATACCTTGAGAAACCTTAGGAAGACCGGTAACGAAATCCATGGTAATGTGCTCCCACTTCCATTCTGGAATTTCAAGTGGTTGCAATGGACCTTTTGGTACTTGATGCTCCGCTTTGACTCGTTGACAAGTTAGACACCTTGAGATAAACAACGCTATCTCTCTCTTCATATTGCTCCACCAAAATGTATGACGAAGATCATGATACATTTTGGTACTTCCAGGATGGATTGCAAACGGTGTGTTGTGCGCCTCCATCATGATTTCATACTTTAAATCAGGGTTGTTAGGAACACAAAGTCTGGAGTTGACTCGAAGTATTCCTTCTTCATCGATTCTTGCTTCCGGCATAGAACCTTCTTGCACTTTCTTCCTCATACGCATCAGCTCCAGGTCTGTAGCTTGAGCAGCTTTAACTTTATCGATTAAAGTTGGTTCTACTCGTATATTCGCCATCATCACATGGGTCCCTGGAGTCTTTAACTCTATCTCCATCCTTTGCAAGTCACACAAAATGGGCCTTTGCGTTGTTAATATTGCACTTGTACCCGCATATGATCTTCTACTCAATGCGTCAGCTACCACGTTCGCTTTTCCAGGATGGTATTGAATGGTATGATCATAATCTTTCAACAGTTCAAGCCAACGTCGTTGTCGCATGTTGAGTTCCTTTTGAGTGAAGAAATATTTGAGGCTTTTATGATCCGTAAAGATCTCCACCTTCTCCCCATACAAGTAATGCCTCCAAATTTTAAGTGCAAAGACAACAGCTGCCAACTCTAGATCATGAGTAGGATAATTCCTCTCATATTCCTTGAGTTGTCTTGATGCATAGGCTATGACTTTTTCATGTTGCATGAGAACGCATCCCAACCCTTTGCTCGAAGCATCACTGTAGATGACAAATCCCTCCGAGCCAGATGGTATTGTTAGAACAGGTGCTGAAATGAGTCTCCTCTTGAGTTCTTGAAAACTCTTCTCACATTCTTCGCTCCAACCGAACTTTGTATCTTTTCGAGTCAGCTGAGTTAATGGAGTAGCGATTCGAGAAAATCCTTCCACGAATCTCCGATAATAACCAGCTAGACCGAGAAAGCTACGTACTTCGGTTACTGATTTAGGTTGCTCCCAGCTTTGAATAGCTTCAATCTTTGCCGGGTCAACAGATATTCCACGACTTGATACTACGTGCCCAAGGAATGCTACCTCTTCCAGCCAGAACTCGCATTTCTTCAACTTGGCATAAAGCTTGTATTCACGAAGCTTTTGGAGTACCATCCTCAAGTGTTGCTCATGATCTTCACGGCTTTTGGAATAAACAAGGATGTCATCGATAAAGACGACTACAAAGTGATCCAAATATTCCTTGAATACCCTGTTCATCATATCCATGAAGGCAGCAGGAGCATTAGTCAATCTAAAAGACATAACTAAGAATTCATAATGCCCATACCGAGTTCTGAAGGCAGTCTTTGGAATATCCTCAGTTCTAACCTTCAGCTGATGATATCCAGAACGAAGATCGATCTTTGAAAAGAATTGTGCTCCTTGCAACTGGTCAAACAGGTCATCAATACGTGGCAATGGGTACCTATTTTTGATGGTGACATGATTCAACTCCCGATAATCAATACAAAGTCGCATACTCCCATCTTTCTTCTTCACGAACAGAACAGGAGCACCCCAAGGAGAAGTACTAGGACGAATAAAACAAATGTCTAACAATTTCTGCAGTTGAGTCTTTAACTCCTGAAGTTCAATAGGAGCCATTCGATATGGGGCTTTGGAAATGGGTTTTGTACCAGGTTCAAGGTCGATACAAAATTCAATTTCACGCTCTGGGGGTAGGCCAGGAAGTTCTTCGGGAAATACGTCAGGAAATTTATTAACAACAGAAATATCATTCAAAACTGACGTATTTTTGTTTAGATCTGTGACATGAGCTAAGAAAGCTTGACATCCGTTTTTCAATAAACGAATAGTTTTATGGCTTGAGATGACAGCGATTGATTTTAATGGTTTGGTTGCTTGAATTCGCATAATAGGTCGATTAGGAATATGAAAGCTAACAACCTTACGAAAATAATCAATTTTTGCATGATGAGTAGTTAACCAATCAATCCCTAGAATCACGTCAAATGCAAGTATTTTTAATGAAATAAGATCGACAGGTAATGTGTGGGTACCAACTTGAACCAAACAAGACTTATAAACCGTGGATGTAATGAAGGTTTCTCCCAATGGAGTTTCAACTGCTAAGTCAAAGTCTAATTTCTCCGGAATCAAATTTAATCGATGAGCGCAAGTAGGAGAAATAAAAGAATGGGTAGAACCGATATCAAATAAAGTATAGACTTCGTTAGAGTTTATGATAAGCTTACCCGTGATGACCTCATTCGGGTTCCTTGCGTTCTGGGAGGTCACAACAAACGCCCTTCCTTGCACAACCGGTTTTGACTTTTCTGGGACGGCCTTTGGTGCCTCCATCCTAGCTGAATTTGTCTTCGGTAAACGACAAAATCGGGTTAAATGACCTTCTCTTCCACAACTATAACATGCTTTGGACGACATCGCGCAGTTTGGACTGATGTGCCCCTCCCCTCCGCATTTGAAACATATGATAGGTGGTCGTTCTCCTTCCTTAACGACAGGTGCTGGTGCTGACGTCTTTCCATCATTGTTGAATCTCCTCTTCTTGAAATGACCATTCTTATTGTTTTGACCCTGATTACCACCGAAGTGGTTACCATTTCTGGCCTGTTGATTCCCTCCACGCTTGTTGTCACCGCTTCGATGACTGCTCTCACTGGTATTATCATTTTGCCGGCTGCTCTCTTTTGGTTGTGTTGTCTCGTTATCGCGCTCCACCAACTGAGCCCTATTTACAACATCTGAATACAAACACAGTTTATGAGAAACAAGATGTTGACGTATCTCCGGCTTCAAACCTCTTAAAAACATCCGCGTCATTCTTTCTTCATTATCCACCAGGTGGGACGCAAACCGGGATAACTCCGCAAATTTTGCCTCGTACTGCGACACGGTCATATTATTCTGCTCCAATTTGATGAACTCCACCTCCTTCATGTGACGAATACTCTCGGGAAAGTATTTGTCGTTAAACAGCTCTTGGAACTTCTCCCAAGACATCTTCAGTGCGGCAGGTTGAGTACGCTTTATCGATTCCCACCAGTAATCTGCCTCTCCTCGCAACATAAAGGCGGCAAAGGGAACCTTTTGCTCCTCGGAGCAACCCAAGACATCAAATATCTTGGTGATCTGCTTTATCCATGTTTCAGCTACAAGTGGTTTGGGTTCTCCCTTAAACTCCAGTGGTCCCAGCTCCTTAAACTGTTTAGCGGTGACCGCCAGAGAGTTTCCAGTATTTCCACCTACGTTGTGGACAGGAGCCGCTTTCACCTGTTGTTGCATGAATTGCATAAAACCTCTGAACATTCCATCATTCATCATCTGGTCAGTGTTGTTATTTGCATGAGGATTGTCACCTTCCTGATGAACATTATCCTGATTATTGATATGTGGTGAATCAATAGTCGCCTGTGCTCCATTGCTATTCTCAACATTCTCAGATGCCATTTTCAGATACTGCCACAAAATAAAAGTTAATTGATATGTCATATATTATCCTTATATTATGACCGACCAATTAAATACCATGCAAATAAACTTAGGCAGGTCATACTAGCGAAGGAATTCCTCGTCTCTCCCCTCCTAGTTCTATTCTCACATCTTAGCCAGGGATCATATCCCTAAGCTCTGATACCAACTGTGACGCCCCCCAAAAATAGGTATACATCACCCATCTTGGGTCGTCAGATACATAGTACAGAATACAAATACAACTTACTAATACAACTGTCGTGTACAATACGACAAAACATAAACTGTGAGTTTGAATACAAATATTATCTTCTAGAGAGTATTCATACTCAAAAGGAGTCCTCGTTACATTTATTAACACACCATTACATAGAATAGTGAGGACTACTAACTAATACTATCATTCGGACCATCACTCCGTTCCCCGACTTGCCCCAGCTACGTTCTCATTTCCTGAAGAGAACAGTGAAAGAAAGGGTGAGCTCAACTAGCCCAGTAAGAAATATTATGACTAAGATAACGCAGAATAAATTATCATTAGCCTTCAACAATGTTAAACTGATAAAATATAATAGACATCAAGTTTAACTGTAGCGGAATAAGCAATCCATTAAAAGAGTCAAGTAGAAAATAAACTCTACTATCTTTTATGATTTAAAAGATTTTCCAACACTGTGATCGCTGAGACTCAGCTTAATAAAATAATCCACATCATCGAATCACCCCTGCACTACGGCCAAGGATATTCGTATATTCATTAATGGTCATGATCATGCCAACAACTGTCCATCAATGTACTACGGGCCAATGAGGACTTTTACCACATCATTTGTAACATTACGGTCATGATTATACCGAATAATCCCTGGTCATAATCATACCAAGTCCATCTATGCACTACAGGCCACAGATGACTTTCAACAGAATATAAACATGAGGATGATGACAATGATATAAGAATTCAATAAAACAAGTTCAAGAATTAATTTATCCAAGAATTAACAACGTCCAAATTGTCAACATGATACTGCTTTGTGGAGTAAAATTCAAGAATGATCAGGAGAATATTTTCATGAATAGATACTAGATGAAACGCAAATGTCAAGGATATTCCACAAATTTCATGGAGTATAGAAGTCAAAACTTAACCAACTGAGTATAATAAAGAATGGAATAACAAAAGAAATCACCATGCATGCGATAGACCGCACAGACAGGTTATTCCAACAGAATAATAAATAATGGAACCAGGTCCGGCGTAAACGCACAGACAGGATATTCCGACAGAATAATAAATAATGGAACCAGGTCCGGTGTAAAACACACAGACAGGATGTTCCAACAGAATAATAACAAGACGGAACCAGGTCCGGTGTAAAACACACAGACAGGATGTTCTAATAGAATAATAATAAAAACGGAACCAGGTCCGGTGCAAAACACACAGACATGATGTTCCAACAGAATAATAACAAGACGGAACCAGGTCTGGTGTAAAACACACAGACAGGATGTTCCAACAGAATAATAGAAGAATGTCACCAAGTATAGGGTAGACCGCATATACTGGTTATTCCAACAGAATAATAAAGAATGGAATAACAGAAGTTCTCTTCATGAATAAGAAAGAATAACACCCCTTACCGTTTTAAAGAAGAGCTGAAGTAAGGAAGTAGTTAAGTAGCAGAATACTCTTCTTCTCTCTCTCTATAGTTTCTCTCTCTAGAGTTCAGTGAATTCGTAAGAAATAATGAAGGAATGAGCTGCTATTTATAGAAAAATATAATGCATAGTAACTAATCCATGAACGGTCCAGATTGATTACTTTAATCCGACGGTCCATATTTAAAGAAATTTTTTTTAAATAAAATATAATATATTCTATTTATAGAATAACTTTAATAAAGTATTCTGTTTTATATAAAAAGATGTTTCTGTTTTATTACGTTAATAATACGAATAAAACAAAACGTCATTATCGCTAAATAATTCATATTATTAACTGACAATAATTGAATCAAACTGAGTGACTTCTCACATAAGCATTAATAATCAATACCGTGTGCTACTATGCAACCACACGTATTACTGTACTTTTACTACCGAGTAGTTCAACAGTAACAATGGTAAAACTTCCGCCGTTATTTTTAATAAAATATTTTTTTCGTTTTCTCAATCCGACAATAATTCCGTTGTGGGGTCCACCAATGATTGTGTCGTTGTACGAATATTCCCTGTTAAAACGAATATTCCCCGACCAATCGAATATTATATAACAACTTGCGTACTTTACAAAATTTATAAATATTACCCACAACTATAACATTATATCAAATTAACTCCACAATATTCAAAAATGATATTTATAGAAAATTCATCTTTATTTATAAAAGTTGGGGTCTTACAGTGAAGTTTTTGGACCTGTAGCCCGAACACCTAAAGGTGTAATGCCTGTTGGATACAAATGGGTATTTGTACATAAACAAAATGAGAAAAACAAAATTATAAGGTACAAAGCGCGACTTGTAGCACAAAGGTTTCTCGCAGAGACCTGATATTAATTATAAAGAAATATATGCTCCTGTAATGGACGCAATTACATTCAAATTTTTAATTAGCTCGGTAGCAAAAGAAAATTTGGATATGCGATTAATGGATGTTGTTACATTATATCTTTATAGATCATTAGATAATTATATCTACATGAAAATCCCTGAAGGATATTAAATGTCTGAAGCATATAATTCTACATCTCGAAGTATGTATTATATCAAGCTAAAAAAATTCTTATATGAGTTAAAGCAATCCAAATGCATATTGTGGTATAATCGCCTGAGTTGATATCTTTTGAAAGAAGGATTCGAGAATAATCCAATTTGTGCATGCATTTTTATCAAAGATCATAATATGGATTTGCTATTATTACTGTATTTATTGATGAAAGATCTTGCTCTAGAAGAGTCGACAAAAATAATAAATTTGAGATGAAAGATATTGGTAAGACAAAAATAATAAATTTGGTTGATATATTCATTAAGTCATTGCCAACTATGATTTTGATAAAGATGGTGCAAAATATTGGCATACTTCGACTTAATGATATTTTTACCATGAACAATGGAAATTCTATGTACTTATGAAGGGGATTAAAAAGGATATGAGCTGATTATACTCCTTTCCTTCGCCAAAATTTTTTCCCACTGAGTTTTTATTTGGTAAGGTTTTTTTAACGAGACATATTCTTAGAAAATTGTTGCAAAAGAACTCTATCCATTTTGTATGAAGACAATGCTGCATGTATAGCTCAATTAAAAGGAGGATACATCAAAGGAGATAGAACAAAGCACATCTCACCGAAATTCTTTTTCACACATGACCTTGAAAAGTGTGGTAACATTGATGTTCAGCAAATTCGCTCAAAAGATAATCTAGCAGATTTGTTCACCAAAGCATTACCAACTGCAACGTTTGAAGGATTGCGTCACAATATAAGAATGCGACAGCTGAAGAACTTAATGATATATTTATGAGGGGGAGCTAATATGTGTTGCACTCTTTTTCCCTTAACCAAGGTTTTTTCCTATTGGATTTTTTCTGGTAAGGTTTTTAATGAGGCAAGTTTCAATGCGTATAGCTATATAATAGACATCCAAGGGGGAGTGTTATAAAATTACGTATGTCTAGATTCATATTATGGATGTCTAGGTACATGTGACTCCCATGTCCATTGAGTTATGAAACTCATAACCTTTGAGTTTTGTAACCTACTAGTATTTATGTTAGTATTGATATTATTATATCTCTCAATAATAACATTTGTAAAGTGAATGACGGATATATCAAATTAAAAAGAGAATGTTCTCTTTTCTCTAATCTTCTTTGTTCTTGATTTTAGTAATATTTTATAATAAAATTTAAATATATATGTTAAATAACTAATCTTAAAAATGATTAATTTGACAAAAAAAAATAATAAAGAACTTTTATCTTGGTCCGAGGGAGTATTAAACAAATGTATAAGCATCACCTTTGCTCATTCGTTAATCAGTGGCTATTAAAACGATATGTTATGATGGAATATCAGAATCACAATGATGATAAAAAAATCCTCCAACTTAATTCTTCCGACATGTTATTATACTTCATTTTATTTTGACATATTTGTTTTATGGAAGAAGAGTCGGAGTTGTAGTGAAACTTTATAGGTTGTCATGTTAGCATGCATGCACCAAGCAGAATAGTGCATGGAAAATATTATTGATTGCAAGCGAAGAGAATTTCTTAACAACTTTGGCACTGTTAACGCCAAGATTTTCTCCAACGTCCCAATCACGTAAGACGCTCTGATCCTGCACATTAAACACAGTCAACACCAAAAGCTTGACGGCTTCGACCGTCGGGGATAGCTCAAGCGTGAGAGTCAGTACAGGTCGTTACAAGGGTTAACAATGGAGGATAAAAAGTCTAGTATCCTTAGAGAGAAAAAAAATTGTATATTGTGTGTATGCGTACATTTTCTTGGAGACTTTTTTGCTGAGTTATACTCCCTTGCCTGGTTTACCGTGCCACCCATTACCTACTGACAACACCCAACCCCACGTCCGGTAACTCACCTGTCACTCCATCACCTTTGTTCACTGTTTTCTACCGCTGGCCGAAAATTATCCCATCCACATTAATGATTTACAGTCAAAACAGTCAACCATTACCTTTTTCATCATTACAAGTCAAAGAGGGATATGTTTAAATGTATGGTGGGTTAACCCATTGACCCGGTCCAATATTAAGGAGATATAATGTAAGGATTAGGCCCAATAACTTTAGGACTCAATAGTGGAGGCCCAGGGGACTAATTAATTAAACATGCCCAATCCATACGGCCCAATAGGAGAAATGTCATGACCCAACATTGCCCCCTAGTTTTTTATTAAATAGGATATTTAATAGAAAACTATAAATGGTCCATGACTTTATAGGATTTGATAGGATCGAAATAAGCCCAAACTAAAATTTACTAAAGCCCAACCAGTGAAGGATAAAAAATAAAAATAAAGCTGAAAAGATGGGTTAAAATCGGAGATTCAATTGAAAGGCCCAATCTACTGGATGCTTGAGACTTAGCCCGGACGCTACTTTTTCAAATTTGTAATCTGACTATCAATTAAATGTGCCGCCCTCGTGTACCGTGTAACCGTTAGTATAAAAGATAAACTTTACCAAATTTGACAGTTTTACCTGCCCATTTGAAATTCGAACTTTTGAGCTCTCTTCTTCTCCCCATATATTTTCTTCCTTTCTCTGCAAAACTTCAACAATGGTGGTCTTCAATATAAACCAGAACTCTCCCCTACGTGTGACCCCAATTAACACAGTTCCATCGAATCCAAGCCCAGATAAAGAGGCATCAAGCTCAAACCCCAAGGCCGCGACCCCAAGTAAAAATCCAGCAACAAAACCCCTCCCTAACCTTTCTGCATTCTTTAGAAGTAAGGAGCGATATGCTCATGCCAATATTCCGTCGACGGTCATGGAGATTGATTTGAAGAGGATTCGAACTCGTTGTCATATTCTGGATACCCATCTGGTGAGAGCTCCTCGGTCTGAAAAACGAATGTACCAACGTCCTGAAGGATGGACGGCTGTTCCGGTGACCATCTTGGAGAAGGGAGTTCGGTTCCCTCTCCATGATTTCATAGTGACTATCTTAGGGTTTCTGGGTGTTGGGTTTGCCCAATTGGTGTCGAACTCTTACATTCATATCCTAGCATTCATCGCTTTCTGCCACGAGCTGGGTGTCGAACCTACACTCGACTTCTTCTTCACCGTATACAAGATCGACCAGTCCAGAGAGAAAGGATTCAAGGCCATAAACAAGCATTCCTCGAAGACAAGAGAGAAATTCGAGAGACGCTCGTTGGTAAACACTCCTTCGAGCAATAGGGGATGGCACGAGAAGTGGTTTTTCGTCAAGGGACTCGAAATCACCTCTTTACCGAACTGGACCACTGATGAGAAGATTTCTACTGACTTCGGAGACATTCCTGAAGAACGTGAGGCCGAAATGATAGAACTTTTTGACAATTTCCCGAAGGAAGAATGGAATTACGGACTTCTTTCCAAGCAGGCGTGGCTATACGATCATAAATGTAAGTATTAATTTATCTTATGAATATTTGAAAATTGATGTGATATGGAGTTTGATGCGAAACTGTTAATTTTCTGTAGTGACTTTGATCAAACCGTCATCTTCGGAGGTGAAGGAATTGGAAGACTTTATATCTGGAAAGTCTGCAGAAACTGTTGTTGAGCCTCCACAACAGGAATCCCCATCTAAAGGCAACCCACCCCTGAAACACAAGTTACCGGAACACACACTGCCGAACCTCAGACCCATAACCCCGAAGATGATGAGCCTATTCTGCCGGAAGAAAATCTCCGACCTCGCCGAAAAAAGAGAGCCATTCGAAGGCCGAAACAAATTTCCATTCCCTTCGACTCCGAAGCCTTTTCTGAATCTAAACCGATTGTCAACCCAATACCCCCAATTACTGACCCAACACCACCAACCGTCGACCCAATACCACCTCGAGGAAGTTTATTAGATTTACCTTTAGACGCTCGAAATCAACTTCTTCGAGTGAAGAAGATGAGAAGTAAGATAACTCCTCTGACCTCCGATGAGCTAAGAGTGCCTTCTTCGAGTGTTCTCCCCCCAATAACCCCAGTGGAGACTCGAACTATTAATGAAGAAGAGCAAACTGAACCCGCTGCAACACCATCTCGGAAGAGAAAACAACCTTCTGACAGTGGCCCGCCTCCAGCTCGATCCCCCTCCCCTGAAAATATATACACGGATCCCTCTCCTCCTCGTGATCAACCTATGCCTTCCCCCCCAAGGTCTTCATCGCAAAATTTCCATAATGAGGCTACTGGAGCACCAACTTTGTGGCCTCGGTTCAATGCCAACTTTCCTTTTCGGCTCTTCAATGCCTTTGTTCAGGAGACCGACGATCACCGGTTTAACAACCACACGAACGGGAACTTTCTTGACGAAGGCATGAGCTATTTGGCGAAGGTAATTGATAGCTTTCTTGGTATACATCTGTCTTTTCTTATTTAAGTACCTGAGATTGACTAGATACTGTTGAATATGTGCAGGCAAATGCAGTCTTCGGGCGTTTATGTCCTAGACACATAAATGCTGAGTCCGATGAGGAGACTCTGAGAAGGGAGAACAACATGTTGAAGGCTTCATTGGCTCGGGAGAGGGAGGAACACGAAGCCGTCCTTCATGCCAATGAAGGCCTTCAGAGGGAGCTGGTCCAAACCAAAGAGGATATGAGGGAGACCTATGATGTGTTGAGCTCGGTCAGGGAAGATCTGAAGACGACAAAAGCCAGTGAACAGAAATTGGCTAACATGATGTGAAACTACATATTTTATGAATAAAGATTTAATTTTTTTTCGAAATATTTTTTAAATATTATGGTGTAAATTTGAGATAATATTATAGTTGTGGGTAGTATTTATAAATTTTACAAAGTATGCAAGTTGCTGTATTATATTCGATTGGTCGGGAAATATTCGTTTTAGCAGGGAATATTCGTACAAAGGCGCAATCATTGGTGGATCCCACAGTAGAATTATTATCGGATTAAGAAAATGACAAAAATATTTTATTGAAAATAACGGCGGAAGTTTTACCATTAATACTATTGAACTACTCGGTAGTAAAAGTACAGTAATACGCGTTGTTGCATAGTAACACACGGTATTGATTATTGATGCTTACGTGATAAGTCACTCAGTTTTGTTTTATTGGTATTATTAATGTAATAAAACAGAAAAGCTTTTTATATAAAACAGAATACTTTTATAAAGTTATTCGTTTTATTAGGCTAATAGTAAAATTTTTTTATATAAAACAGAATACTTTTATAAAGTTAGACAATAATTAGAATATATTATATTTTATTATGAATAGTGTTTGCATAGTGCCTGTATAGTGTTTGCATAGTAAAATCTTTTATAAAATTATTCATTTTATTAGATTATAAATAGAATATATTATATTTTATTTAAAAGATTTTGCTTTAAATATGGTCCGTCAGATTAAAGTAAATCAATCTAGACCGTTCATAAGTTAGTTACTATGCAGTCCATTTTTTTATAAATAGAAGCTCATTCCTTCATTATTTTCTTACGAATTCACTGAAACTCTAGAGAGAGAAATTATAGAGAGAGAGAGAGAAGAAAAGCACATTACGATGGACTTCGTGGTTGGACTTTCGGTTACACAGAAGGGTTATGATGCCATTTGGGTTATTGTGGACCGACTAACAAAGACATCTCATTTTCTACCCATCAGGATTCGATTCAATTTGAACCAGTTAGCAAAATTATATGTAAAGGAAATCGTATCGCGACATGGAGTGTCGGTGTCAATTGTCTCCGATCGAGATCCGCGTTTCATGTCAAAATTCTGGAAAAGTTTGCAGGAACGAATGGGAACTCAATTGAGATTAAGTACTGCTTATCACCCTCAAACTGACGGGCAAAGTGAACGAACCATACAAACATTGGAGGACATGCTGAGAGCTTACGTGATGGACTTCAAGGGGAATTGGGACGACCATTTACCATTGGTAGAATTCGCTTACAATAATAGCTATCATGCGAGTATCGGTATGCCTCCATATGAAGCTCTTTACGGGAGAAAGTGCAGGACACCATTATGTTGGGATGAAGTCGGAGAACGACGACTTTTGGGACCAGAATTAGTCCAGCAAATGGCCGATGTGGTAACAACAATAAGGGGCAGATTGGTAGCAGCTCAAGATCGCCAAAAGAAGTATGCCGACTTGCATCGTCAGAATCGAGACTTTGAAGTCGGTAGTTTTGTGTTTTTGAAGGTATCTCCCTGGAAAGGAAAGATCCGATTCGGAAAGAAAGGAAAATTGAGTCCGAGGTTCATAGGGCCATTCGAGATATTGGAGCGAGTGGGCGAAGTGGCATACAAAATTGCCTTGCCACCCGAACTGGAACACATCCACAACGTGTTTCACATTTCCGTACTACGTCCCTACAAGCCCGACTACAGACACGTGATCTCCTATGAGCCTATTCAAGTAGAGAAGAATCTGGCATATGAAGAAATTCATGTTCAGATACTAGATAGGAAGGAGCAAACGTTGAGGAATAAAGTTATATCTTCCATAAAGGTGGTTTGGCGAAACAACGATACCGAAGAAGCCACGTGGAAATTAGAGAATAAGATGCGTAGGGATTATCCCCATTTATTTGAGTAACTTTGTACAATTCCGAGGACGGAATTTTTATAAGGGGGGGAGGATGTAATACCCGCGAATTTTAATAAATTATAATATTGAGAATAAAGATTTGTTTGCATATTTATTTGAATATAAACTCCTCTAGAAAAAGGTAAACTCCTCTAAATGTTCATACACTCAAGCCTTGCAAAGTTCTTAGAAAAACACTTGTTGAGTTGAAATGTTTATAGTTGAAACTTGCTAGAATGTATCAATTGATGCTAGATATTGTTAATGTGATCAAAAACGAATCCAATGAAAGTTAAACGAAGTAAAATGATCTTGTAACAAATTTGTAAGGAAGAAAATTGCCATGTGCGTTAAACTTTGGAAAAATGGCCAAAAACCTTGAATTGATCTTTGAAATTTATTATTTGTATGTGTGGGAATGTTAGAAGCATGCTAGGAAGGTTATGTAGCAAGTTTATAACAATTATACATGATTACATTGTTGCTTAGATGAGAATTGGATCGAAAATTTCTCAAAAATCTGAACAGGGGACACCTGCTCGTGTTTTAGCAGGGGACCTGCCCGCCCTGGCGGGGGGTTCTGTAGGGCAAATGCCTGCCCCGGCGGGGGGTGCTGTAATAGGAAATGAGTTTGGTTTGCTTATTTGATGCAATAAGTCATACACTCCACTTCATTTCAAGAACACACATACTCCCTAAACATATATCAATGTATTTTACAAGGTGTTTAGTAGATTTGGAATTGAATCATAACCTTTTTAAAGAAAAGTTAAAAGACGAAAAACATGTTTATAAAACCTTACGCCTTTTTGAATCTAGCCTTGTGAGCATATGCTTATATCTTAATTGGCTTGATAAATACATATGAAGTGTGGACTCAATGTACCTTGCATGTATAGATTGATAGTCATGACATCTTAGTGATTGAAAACCAATTGAGATGACAAACTTTATGAATTATATTGTGAACTTAGGAACAATTAGAATAGGATGCATATGCCTCTAGAGATATTAGACATGTTCACGCATCTAGTTAAACATTGTGATAAATTATGCAAGCATGTGTAGAAAGAAGTTGTTTGACGATATTTTGTAGTATAATGAATACTATGGCTAGTTGAATTATGTAATGAACTCTTTTAACTTTGAAAGATGGAAATATATGAATAACTTTAATAAAGGGTCAAAACTAGCTTAATGGTTCTTTAATATGTGAAACAACTTAAAAACATGTAGAGTAAGAGATATTTTGAAAATACAAAGGATGAGCATATGGTATAAAAGACTTTAAAGGTAAAATCAATGTGAGTTTCGCATCTATGAGTTTGAATGTGTGTAGCCTACATGAATTTAGGTATGTGTGATGAAAGTATGTGAAAATGCATATCAAGTATATATGACTAATGAATACATATACATACATATATAGGATAACGTAGTTCATTGAAGTGGTATTACGCTTTAAGTGGTAATCAACGCTAAAGGCAAGTCTCCTAACTCTCACAACTTTGGATTTTGTGCGAGTTCTCTAACTTCCATTGATTCACATATCGAATACAAGTTATCTAAATTCCTATATTGTATATTGTATGAATCCGAATTATTGATATATTTATATTGAGCAAATGACTATTACTATACGAAAATCAATTACTTTGACATTATCGCAAGCATTAGACTTATTGTTCTTAAAGTGCATTATAAAAGTTGTCTAAACCTTTGATTCGGTTAGACTGTTATCATATGTTAGAAAGCTATCCAAACCAATTGACTTGGTGCGGACTCTTGAAAATCTACTGAGATGAACAATCCTCTTAAAAAGGGGAAATTCTATATTGTCGGGGAACCGACGTGCGCACACAAGTATGATTAAATATTATGCATAACGTAGGGTACCTTAGGCTGATCACCTGTTGTACTCGTTTATCTTGGATTGCAGTGTAATACTGTTAATTCTAGTAAGAGTTCATAGTATTTAACGACTGCTCAGTGTTCATTCTTATTGAACCTCGAAATAATTAAACCTTGTAATATTATTGATATCCTTAAATCTTTAGTGACATTTATCAAACACTTTTGATATTTCTTGATATCCTTGAACTACCATTTATTGTTATACCCTTGAAGATTCAAATGCTATAACTGTTCATTCTCTTTGCTATATTACTTGCTGGGCAAACTTGTTGCTCATTCTTGCTTCCCTAAAAATATTACAGTTAAGGCAGAGCAAGGCGGTACCTCGGGAAAGGACAAGGGGAAGGGCAAGGTTACAGAGTAGCTTAGTTCTTTGAGAGTAGTAGCATTATTATTTCTATGCGTATTATGATGTATTAAGGATGATTAATTATGTTTAAGTTTAATCACTTGATTGTTGTAGTAATGGTTACGAAACCTTGGGACACGGATATTTATATTATATCAATGTAAATTATTCTATTATTTCCGTTGTTGATGACTTTAGTGTGATGTTAGAATTAGCACACGGCGAACCAAATTCGAGATACGAGTGTCTAAATTTGGGGGCGTCACAGGTTGGTATCAAAGCAATAGTTATAAACATTAGGAGCGAGAGTCCTTAGATTATAACTTAGGAGAACTTGGAAGATAGAGAGGGATGAAACTCATATAGAGTTTTCATAGAGAGTGACTTAGGGTGTTATAGAATATAAATTCATTATATACAATGAACTTATGTTATTTAACATTCTAATGGAGTTATTGTTTGTTTTGTCTTATGTTGGTGATTGTAGGATGACTGACATGGGAGGACCTAGCCGAGTAATAGAAGAGGAGCCGCGTGATATACCCGTGGTATTTGAGTCACCATTGATAGCAGAGCCCGTATCAGTAGTGGCCCCTATCGATGATGATGACGAGAAGGATGAGATGGAGCCTCTGCCCGAGGAGTCTGATCCGGAGGAGGAGCCTATGGAGGAGGAACCTATGGGGGACTCCGACGAGACTACTTTCGAGGATCGGATGTTGGGAGAATATGAGGAGCAGATTCTGGAGTTAGGAAGTAGAGTGGAAGAGCTAGAGACTGAGGCTAGGGAGAGGGAGTCTGAGTTCCAAAAATTGAGGGACGAAGACCATCAGAGGAAGTTAGCTATACAAGAGATGGAGGTGGAAATTGCTCAACGCAGGGAAGTGGGGATCCAGTTGGGAACCTTGTTTCATAGGTCGGTGGCTAGGAATGTGGAGCTGGAAGGGAAACTAGAAGAGTCTGAGCAGAGGGAACTTAGTGAGAAGACTGAGAAAGAAGCTCTCCGTACTCAGTTAGAGATGGAGGTGATGGATAGAATTTACTTCGAGGAGAAGTGGGAGGATTCCAATGACAGGGTAGATGATCTAGAGGATGAGGTGCGGTGCAAGAGGAGGAAGATGAACAAGATGGGCTATGCTCTACGCACAACTATGGAGAGGTTGATCGATGGGGTAAATCACTACCCAACTGAACAAGGACAGACCCGACATACCATAAGTCGGGAAATGGTGGCACGCATTACACAGAAGGAGTATCAGAGCGCCGTGGAGCGTGGGATGTTAGATTAAGCCTAGAGGGAAATCTCAGTAGTATAGTAGTTTATTATGTGTTGTAAATATGTTGTTGTGATCTTAGTCTTTGTGTAAGACGTAAAATGATGGTAACCCTAACTTTTGAAAAAAATGTTAGAGGGGTAATAAGCTAGTGTCGTCCCCGTCTTTTGTGATATTAGGGGATAAGTGTTGTCATTTATAGAAGTATGCTAGAGATAACCACATGATGTAATGAGTTGGCATATGAATATAAATGATCTTAATTCCAGAACGTGTTATAATTTTTTTTTCTAATTAGGAAATGTCCAAGTAATATAACTAAATGATAAAATGGAAAATTTTCATGATGCAGAAATATGCCGCCCAGACGTAGAGTAACTGCACCAGAAGAATCGGTTAATGATGAGAGAGGACCAGTGGACCCGATACAGAGGCTTGTTGACTTGTTAGGAGAAGCTCTTAGGGGAAGAAACGAACCAGTACCACCCAATCTCCCAGTAGCTCCGATCACAAACTTCAAGGACTTTAAGAGCGTAGGACCTCCGGAATTCATGGGTACTACCGATCCTATCGTAGCACAAACGTGGATCAAGGAAATGGAGAAAGCCTTTGCCATTGCTCGTGTGGGTGAAGACCAGAAAACCGTGTTCGCTACGTACATGCTGAGGGGTGAAGCAAACTACTGGTGGGAAACAAATCAACAGAGAGCGGGAGAATGAATTATACCTTGGGAAAGGTTTAAAACGTTGTTCTTCGAGAATTACTTCCCGAAGAGCATGAAGAATAGGATGGAGGTAAAGTTTCTAGAACTAAAACAAGGGGAGATGACGGTGGCATAGTATGCGGCCAAGTTCAATGAACTCGCACGATTCGCAACACATCAAGTAGACACTGAAGAAAGGAAATCTCGACGCTTCGAACTTGGACTAAAACCTTGGTTGTTCAACAAGGTGTCGGTCCTTCAATTCGACTCGTTCGCCATATTATTGGAGAAGGCGATAATTACTGAGGGAGGTAGCGAGGCATTGAGCCAATACAACAAGGAGAAGAAGAACAAGAATGTTGGGGGAGAGACTCGTGGAGGGAGTAGTAGTGGTGGAAGTTATCTGGGAAAGAGGAAATGGGATAACCGCAACAACAGCAACAACAACAACACCAACCACCGAAACATCAACCAGTCAGAAAGTTATCAAGGAGGGTTTAAGAAAAGAAGTGAAGCTTGCTCAAAATATGGGAAAACCCATCAAGGGGAATGCTGGAAGGGGCGCAGCGTCTGCTACAACTGCGGCCAAGAAGGGCACATTTCACCCAACTGCCCAAAGCTGAAAAAGATCAAGGGATGTTTCGCGTGTGGCTCAACTGAGCATCAAATCAAGGATTGCCCAAAGAAGGGGAGCAACGGAGGAAGCGGCCAACAGGGAAGGGGCAGCAAGCTGATGATCGGCGGACCAACGCAATCCAAACGACCGACTGCCCGAACCTTTAACATGACTGTCCAAGACGCAATGAATGCAAGGGACGTGGTGTTAGGTATTCTCCCAATCAATAATATAAATGCCTATGCATTATTTGATTTGGGTGCTACCTATTCCTTTGTGTCTGAAGAATTTGCTAATCGACTAAACATACCTCCTGAACATTTAGAAAATTCATTGAACGTAGAGATTGCGAATAAGGAAATAATTCCCATAGAGTTTGTTTATCGAAACTGTTGTGCAAACATTAGAGGTCACGAACTAAACGTAGACTTAATTCCGATTAAACTAGGAGAGTTTGATGTGATATTAGAAATGGATTGGTTATCCGGCCATGCTGTGATAATCGATTGTCAGAAGAAGAGTGTAAACCTTCAGACCTCAAATCGGTCTAAGGTAGTGTTTTACGGTAACTCATCGCTCAAGCAATCGTGTTGCCTTACGATGATGCAGGCTAAGAAATTGTTAAAGAAAGGATGTGTAGGTTATTTAGCCTATATAGTGGACACTCAGAAAAAGGGAATAGAAATGAAAGATATATCAGTGGTAAGAGATTTCCAAGACGTGTTTCCAGATGAACTGCCTGGTCTTCCGCCAGACAGAGAGATTAAATTCATAATAGACTTAGCATCGGGAACCGCACCAATTTCAAAAGCCCCATATCGTATGGTGCCAGTAGAAATGAAGGAATTGATGATTCAATTGCAAGAGTTACTAGATAAGGGTTACATTCGGCCAAGTGTGTCTCCTTGGGGAGCACCAGTGTTGTTTGTAAAGAAAAAGGATGGATCGATGAGGCTCTGTATCGATTATCAGGAGTTGAACCGAGTGACAATTAAGAATAGATATCCATTGCCAAGGATAAACGACCTTTTCGATCAACTGAAGGGAGCGAAGTGTTTTTCCAAGATAGATTTACGAACGGGTTATCATCAGTTGAAAGTACGAGAGGAGGACATACAAAAGACGGCGTTTCGAACACACATACTCCCTAAACATATATCAATGTATTTTACAAGGTGTTTAGTAGATTTGGAATTGAATCATAACCTTTTTAAAGAAAAGTTAAAAGACGAAAAACATGTTTATAAAACCTTACGCCTTTTTGAATCTAGCCTTGTGAGCATATGCTTATATCTTAATTGGCTTGATAAATACATATGAAGTGTGGACTCAATGTACCTTGCATGTATAGATTGATAGTCATGACATCTTAGTGATTGAAAACTAATTGAGATGACAAACTCTATGAATTATATTGTGAACTTAGGAACAATTAGAATAGGATGCATATGCCTCTAGAGATATTCGACATGTTTACGCATCTAGTTAAACATTGTGATAAATTATGCAAGCATGTGTAGAAAGAAGTTGTTTGACGATATTATGTAGTATAATGAAAACTATGGCTAGTTGAATTATGTAATGAACTCTTTTAACTTTGAAAGATGGAAATATATGAATAACTTTAATAAAGGGTCAAAACTAGCTTAATGGTTCTTTAATATGTGAAACAACTTAAAAATATATAGAGTATTAGATATTTTGAAAATACAAAGGATGAGCATATGGTATAAAAGACTTTAAAGGTAAAATCAATGTGGGTTTCGCATCTATGAGTTTGAATATGTGTAGCCTACATGAATTTAGGTATGTGTGATGAAAGTATGTGAAAATGCATATCAAGTATATATGACTAATGAATACATATACATACATATATAGGATAGCGTAGTTCATTGAAGTGGTATTACGCTTTAAGTGGTAATCAATGCTAAAGGCAAGTCTCCTAACTCTCACAACTTTGGATTTTGTGCGAGTTCTCTAACTTCCATTGATTCACATATCGAATACAAGTTATCTAAATTCCTATATTGTATATTGTATGAATCCGAATTATTGATATATTTATATTGAGCAAATGACTATTACTATACGAAAATCAATTACTTTGACATTATCGCAAGCATTAGACTTATTGTTCTTAAAGTGCATTATAAAAGTTGTCTAAACCTTTGATTCGGTTAGACTGTTATCATATGTTAGAAAGCTATCCAAACCAATTGACTTGGTGCGGACTCTTGAAAATCTACTGAGATGAACAACCCTCTTAAAAAGGGGAAATTCTATATTGTCGGGGAACCGACGTGCGCACACAAGTATGATTAAATATTATGCATAACGTAGGGTACCTTAGGCTGATCACCTGTTGTACTCGTTTATCTTGGATTGCAGTGTAATACTGTTAATTCTAGTAAGAGTTCATAGTCTTTAACGACTGCTCAGTGTTCATTCTTATTGAACCTCGAAATAATTAAACCTTGTAATATTATTGATATCCTTAAATCTTTAGTGACATTTATCAAACACTTTTGATATTTCTTGATATCCTTGAACTACCATTTATTGTTATACCCTTGAAGATTCAAATGCTATAACTGTTCATTCTCTTTGCTATATTACTTGCTGGGCAAACTTGTTGCTCATTCTTGCTTCCCTAAAAATATTACAGTTAAGGCAGAGCAAGGCGGTACCTCGGGAAAGGACAAGGGGAAGGGAAAGGCTACAGAGTAGCTTAGTTCTTTGAGAGTAGTAGTATTATTATTTCTATGCGTATTATGATGTATTAAGGATGATTAATTATGTTTAAGTTTAATCACTGGATTGTTGTAGTAATGGTTACGAAACCTTGGGACGCGAATATTTATATTATATCAATGTAAATTATTCTATTATTTCCGTTGTTGATGACTTTAGTGTGATGTTAGAATTAGCACGTGGCGAACTAAATTCGAGATAAGAGTGTCTGAATTTGGGGGCGTCACATATACTCCATGAAATTAGTAGAATATCCTTGATATTTGCGCTTCATCTAGTATCTTTTCATAGAAATATTCTTCTGAGCATTCTTAAATTTTACTCTACAAAGTAGTATCATGCTGACAATTTGGACGTTATCAGTTCCTAGATAAATTAATTCTTGAACTTATTTTATTGAATTCTTATATCGTTGTCATCATCCTCATGTTTATATTTTGTTGAAAGTCATCTATGGCCTGTTGTGCATAGATGAACTTGGTATGATTATGACCAGGGATTATTCGGTGTAATCATGACCGTAATGTTACAAATGATGTGAAAAAAGTCCTCATTGGCCCGTAGTGCATTGATGGATAATTTTTGGTATGATTATGGCTATGGATTCTCTTTGGCCGTAGTGCAAAGATGAATTGTTTTATGGCATGATCAGGACCGTTGATAAAAATATGATTATCTTTAGCCGTAGTGCATGGATAATTCGTGGTCGTGTTACTAAAGAATATCCTTGGCCGTAGTGCAGGGGTGATTCGATGATGTGGATTATTTATTAAGCTGAGTCCCAGCGATAAAAGTCATGAAAAACCTTTTAAATCATAAAAGATAGTAGATTTTATTCTCTACTTGACTCTTTTAATGGATTACTGGTTCTCCTGCAGTTAAACTTGATGTCTATTATATTTTATCAGTTTAACATTGTTGAAGACTAATGATAATTTATTCTGCATTATCTTAGTCATAATATTTCTTACTGGGCTAGTTGAGCTCACCCTTTCTTTCACTGTTCTCTTCAGAAAATGAGAATATAGTTGGGACGAGTCGGGAAACGGAGTGATGGACCAGATGATAGCATTAGTAGTCCTCACTATTCTATGTAATAGTGTGATAATAATTGTAATGAGGACTCCTTTTGAGTTTGTATACTCTCTAGTAGACAATATTTGTATTCAAACTCACAGTTTATGTTTTGTCGTATTGCACACGACAGTTGTATTATTAAGTTGTATTTGAATTCTGTACCATGTATCTGGCGACTCAAGATGGGTGATGTATACCTAATTTTGGGGGCGTCACACATGAATGTCAGATTTGTTGCAGAGGCTGAAGCTTTGAAGACCACCAATGAGGGACTTGCTGCAGCCAACCACAGCTTGTCAATACAAGTCGATAGTCTTCAGGTAAAAGTCCGCGAAGAAAAAGAAAGGCATTCATCCAAGCGCCGAAAGCTTCGTCACGAACTGAAGGCTTTAAGGGAACGAAGTCCTCCCTTAACTGAAGAGCTACGTAAGCAAATTCAGACTGAATACCGGGCGTCCGAGGAGTTAAATACGGAAATACTACGGATGTATTCAGATGGATATGAATTTTGTCGGAGTCGAGGCAAGGACAAACTGGTTGCAGCCCAATTGGATCCGGCCTTGCTTGACTCCGAAGATGAAGGTGCAGCCTGAGTCAAGGACCTCTGTCTGTTGTTGTTATCAGATTTGTTTAAAAATTTTGTTTGTAAAGAAATTTAAGTGAACTTGTTTAAATGTTGATTACATTTCAATTTTCTTTACCGTGACTTCTGTTTACTTCGTTTTTTGTCAATAATTCAGCATTAATGATCTTGAATGAACTTAACCCAGACTGTGGATCAGATAAGGCATATAATAGTTAAGTTGAGAAATGAAATTAACTAAATTTAATGAGCTGAACGAACCGAACTTAACACTTGAGCAAAATAAATTAATGTATACTTATCATTTTCGAAGTGTGAAGTAGATCGTGTATAAGGTGAATTTGGCTGATCCTCCTTGCACCATCAAGATCTTGTTTACCACTCGGGGTAAAACAAGTATATAAGGACATTTGTTTACCACTCGGGGTAGAACAATTTTATAAGGACCATGGAATTTTTTCACCACTCGCGGTAGAACAAATTCATAAGGACACTCCTGACAAAAAGGCTACCATCGAATGGTCAGCGAGTTCCCCTTAACCTCCTTACTTCAGTGCACTTTGTTTACCACTCGCGGTAAAGCAGAATTAAAAGGACTGTGGAATTTGTTTACCACTCGCGGTAAATCAAACCCATGAGGACACTTCTAGCAAAAAGGCTACCATCGAATGGCCAACGAGTCCACCCCGTCTTCCTTTCTCCGATGAAGTTTGCCTACCCCGAAGGGCCTGACAAATTCATAAGGACCATCTGCCGAAAAGGCTACCATCGAATGGTCAGCAAGTCCCCCCGTCCTCCTTACTTCATTGTGAGCTCATGACAAATAGGAAGAAGATCAATTGTGAAAAAGTGAATCTTTTATTGATGACGAACAACCATTTACAGACTTCCGATAAACTGACTCGACCTCTATTGAAAATATTTCCGAAGCCTGTCAGCATGCCAGGTGTTCTTGATCTCGGATCCGTATAATGCCTTTAGCCGATAAGTCCCGGGTTTCGGTACTTCAATTACTTCATACGGTCCTTCCCAGTTTGGCATCAGCTTTCCCATGTTCTGCGGCGTAGATGCTTCGACTTCTCTGAGGACGAATTCCCCCACTTCAAATCTACGAAGCTTACCCCCTTATTATAGTGTTTGGCTACTCTCCGTTGATATGTTGTCAGCTTGATCAAAGCCACCTCTCTGACTTCGTCCAACAAATCCAAGTTGACCTTCAGTCCTTCTTCATTATAGATCTCTTTGAACTGACTAACCCGAAGACTTGGGGATCCAATCTCGACTGGGACTAAGGCATCAGTACCATAGGTCAATCTGAAAGGTTCATCCCCTGTTATAGTCCTTAGTGTAGTCCGGTAAGCCCACAATACACTGAGTAGCTCCTCTGGCCATCTTTCTTTAGCTTCGTCTAGTCTACGTTTGATCCCGTTCAGAAGTGTTCTGTTGGTCACTTCAACCTGTCCATTTGACTGTGGGTGAGCCACTGAAGTCTTCCTGTGCTGAATTCCTAATTGTTTCAGAAATCCTTCGAATTTTGATCCCACGAACTGGCGTCCGTTGTCCGATATCACCACTTTAGGAATTCCGAAGCGAAACACTACGGACTCCTTCATGAACTTCAAACATTCTTGTTCCGTTATCAACCGAAGTGGCTTCGTCTCTACCCATTTGGTCATATAATCAATAGCAACTATGACAAAACTGACCTGACCTTTAGCTTTAGGCAACGGACCCAATATATCTACCCCCCAGATAGCAAAGGGTATAGGAGATAATATCGAATATAGCTCTTCTGGTGGCTGATGTGGGATCGGACTATTGAGCTGATATTTCTCACACTTCTTCACATACTCTGTAGCTTCCTTGAAGATCGTAGGCCAGTAGTACCCCTGCCGAAGTACTTTATAAGCCAGAGACTTAGCGGCCATATGGTCACCGCAAATACCCTTGTGAACCTCCCGAAGAGCATACTCGGCCTCAGATGGAACCAGACATTTCAGCAATGGTGACGAAAATGCCAGTCGATTAAGATCCCCATCTATAAGAACGAAGTTGGCACTCTTGTATTTGATCTTCTTTGCCAGTATCTGATCCGAAGGAAGGATGTCATCTGCCAGATATTCAATATAGGGGGTCATCCAACAGTTAGACCGCTCGATACACATTACCGCCTCATGCTGGATACTCGGCTGCTGCAAAACCTCCGAATAAACTAACCCATTAAAAATAACAGCATCCGTAGTGGCCAGCTTTGACAATGCATCGGCAATGGAATTGTTGTTACGTTCTATGCCCTGAAACTCATAAGAAACGAAATACTGAAGCCGATCTTTCAACTCTGCCAAATATTTGATCATCCTCGTCCCACGAGCTTCATAATCTCCCGATAGTTGCTTGACGACCAGTTAAGAGTCACTGTAAATAACCAGCTTCTGAACTTCTAAACTCTTTGCCAATCGGACTCCTGCCAACACTGCTTCATATTCGGCCTCGTTGTTCGTTGCTCTGAACCCGAATCGGATGGCCTGCTGCACCTTGAATCCCTCCGGACTTGTCAAAAAAATCCCTGCCCCACTGACATCCGCAGTAGAAGATCCATCTGCATACAGCGTCCATGAATTCTGACCGTGTTGAAGAACTGCCACTGCTCGATCGGATGTCTCAGCTTCTGGCAGCTCAGCATCTGCTTCGAAAAACGAACATTCCACCATGAAATCGGCCAAGGCTTGACCTTTGATAGCATTTCGGGGATGATATTCAATAAAAAATTGGGATAATTCCATAGTCCATGCTGCTAATCTCCACGAAACTTCTGGTTTGCTCATTACCTTCTTCAGCGGTTGATCCGTGTAGACAACTAGGAGTTGACTTTGAAAATATTGCCGAAACTTTCGACTAGCAATTACTAAAGCGAAGGCAATTTTTTCAATATTTGGGTACCTAGTTTCGGCATCTCTTAGGACGTGACTGACATAATAAACCGGATGCTGCTTCCCACTGACCTCCCGAACCAGCACTGCTCCAACTACCAACGAACTAGCTGCCAGATATAAATACAAAGTCTCAGCTGGAGTAGGTTTCATCAATAAAGGAGCCGAAAACAGATATGTCTTTATGCCTTGGAAGGCGTCTTCACACTCCGAAGTCCATTGGAATGTCTTCGCATTCTTCGGTCCCTTCAGTGTACTGAAGAATGGCAAGCATCTTTCTGCGGATTTGGACATGAACCTCCTCAAAGCTGCAATCCTACCAGTCAGACGTTAAACATCTTTGAATGACTGAGGAGTCTTCATGTCTAGAATGGTCTGGATCTTTTTTAGATTGGCCTCGATGCCCTTTTGACTGACCAAGTAACCCAGGAACTTTCCTGCACCGAGTTCGAAGGTACACTTAGTAGGATTGAGCCTCAATTTGTGATGGCGGACTATCTGAAAGCATTCCTCCAGATCATCCAAATGCTTTTGAACCATCATGCTCTTCACGATCATATCATCCACGTACACCTCCATGTTCTTTCCCAGCTGCTTATGGAAGACAAAGTTCATCATTCTCTGATAGGTGGCTCCAGCATTTATCAGGCCGAAGGTCATCTTCTTATAGGCGTACACCGAACGGTGTGTGATGAATGTTGTCTTTGGAATGTCCTCCTTGCACATAAAAATTTGATGATAACCTGAAAAAGCATCCATAAAGCTTAGTAGTGCATACCCCAAAGTCGCATCAATAAGTTGGTCAATATAAGGTAGAGGATAGAAGTCCTTTGGGCATGCTTTGTTCAAATCTGTGTAATCGATGCAGACTCTCTATTTCCTATTCTGTTTCTGCACCAGCACCACATTTGCCATCCACTCCGAATAGTCGATCTCGAAGATGAAGTCAGCAACTATCAGCTTCGCGATCTCCTCATCAATGATTCTTTGACGTTCAGGCGCAAAGATCCACCTTTTCTGCCGAACTGGCTTCTTCGACGGATCCACATCCAGCTGATGCTCGGCAATCTTCCGTCTAATCCCAGACATATCTTGTGGTTCCCATGCAAAGATATCCGCATAGCAGCGAAGAAGTTTCATAAGATTTATCCGGAAGGGTTCCGATAAACCTGAACCAATCTTCACCGTATTGTCTTTCTTTCCAAGGACCAGCTCGATCTCCTCTGTCTCTCCTGTAGGAATAACCAATGGCTCCGAACTGCTTTCAGTAAAGGGTTCGATCTCAATTGCCATGGTTTACTTCTGCTTGCTGACCCCTACTCCCGAGAAAATGACAGCATTTCGATAGCAGCGTCGGGCCATATCCAAATCTCCTGCCACCTCTCCAACTCCGTGTGCCGTAGGGAATTTAATCTTAAAATGAGGAATGGAAGTCACTGCTTGGAGAGCAGTCAAGGTAGGTCTTCCCAATATGGCGTTGTAGGCCGAATCTACATGCACAACATAAAATTTACATGTTATTTCTACCTGTCGCGGAGCAGTACCGAAGATGACTGGTAGTTCAATGGTCCTTGCCACTCTGGCCGGATCATTACTGAAGTCATGCAGGGGAGCCTCCTGCCCAACCTCCATCTTTCGCCCACCAAGATGCATCTTCTGATAAGCATGAGCATACAGAATATCCACAGAAGACCCGTTGTCGATCACCATACGTTTCACATCTGCTGAGCCCACTTGTGCAGTGATCACCAGTGCTCCTTCATGAGGTTCGATGGGTTCCGAAGGATAGTCTACATCGGTGAAGGATATAACCGTCCCTGGAAACGGTCTGTCTGTAAGACCCCAACTTTTATAAATAAAGATGAATTTTTTATAAATATCATTTTTGAATATTATGGAGTTAATTTGATATAATGTTATAGTTATGGGTAATATTTATAAATTTTGTAAAGTACGCAAGTTGTTATATAATATTCGATTGGTCGGGGAATATTCATTTTAGCAGGAAATATTCGTACAACGGCACAATCATTGGTGGACCCCACAACGAAATTATTGTCGGATTGAGAAAACGACAAAAATATTTTATTAAAAATAACGGCGGAAGTTTTACCATTGATACTGTTGAACTACTCGGTAGTAAAAGTACAGTAATACGTGTGGTTGCATAGTAACACATGGTATTGATTATTAATGCTTATGTGAGAAGTCACTCAGTTTGATTCAATTATTGTCAGTTAATAATATGAATTATTTAGCGATAATGACGTTTTGTTTTATTCGTATTATTAACGTAATAAAACAGAAACATCTTTTTATATAAAGCAGAATACTTTATTAAAGTTATTGTATAAATAGAATATATTATATTTTATTTAAAAGATTTTTCTTTAAATATGGACCGTCAGATTAAAGTAATCAATCTGGACCGTTCATGGATTAGTTACTATGCATTCTATTTTTCTATAAATAGCAGCTCATTCCTTCATTATTTGTTACGAATTCACTGAACTCTAGAGAGAGAAACTATAGAGAGAGAGAAGAAAAGTATTCTTCAACTTAACTACTTCCTTATTTCAGTTCTTCTTTAAAAACGGTAAGGGGTGTTATTCTTTCTTATTCATAAAGAGAACTGTTGTTATTCCATTTCTTATTATTCTGTTGGAATAACCTGTATACGCGGTCTACCCTATACTTGGTGACATTCTTCTATTATTCTGTTGGAACATCCTGTCTGTGTGTTTTACGCCGGACCTGGTTCTGTTTTTATTATTATTCTGCTGGAACATCCTGTCTGTGTATTTTACACCGGACCTGGTTCCGTCTTTATTATTATTCTGTTGGAACATCCTGTCTGTGTATTTTACACCGGACCTGGTTCCGTCTTTATTATTATTCTGTTGGAACATCCTGTCTGTGTATTTTACACCGGACCTGGTTCCGTCATTATTATTATTCTGTTGGAATATCATGTCTGTGCGTTTTACGCCGGACCTGGTTCCATTATTTAGTATTCTGTTGGAATAACCTGTCTGTGCAGTCTATCGCATGCATGGTGATTTCTTTTGTTATTCCATTCTTTATTATACTCAGTTGGTTAAGTTTTGACTTCTATACTCCATGAAATTTGTGGAATATCCTTGATAATTGCGTTTCATCCAATATCTTTTCATGAAATTATTCTTCTAAGGGTTCTTAAATATTGCTCCACAGAGCAGTATCATGTTGACAATTTGGACGTTGTTAATTATTGGATAAATTAATTCTTGAACTTGTTTTATTGAATTCTTATATCATTGTCATCATCCTCATGTTTATAAAATGTTGAAAGTCATCTGTGACCTGTAGTGCATAGATAGACTTGGTATGATTATGACCAGGGATTATTCAGTATAATCATGACCGTAATATTATAAATGATGTGGTAAAAGTCCTTATTGGCTCGTAGTGCATTGATGGACAGTTGTTGGCATGATCATGACCATTAATGAATACACGAATATCCTTGGCCGTAGTGCAGGGGTGATTCGATTATGTGGATTATTTTATTAAGTTGAGTCCCAGCGATAACAGTGGTGAAAAACCTTTTAAATCATAGAAGATAGTAGATTTTATTCCCTACTTGACTCTTTTAATGGATTGCTTGTTCCGCTGCAGTTAAACTTGATGTTCATTATATTTTATCAGTTTAACACTGTTGAAGGCTAATGATAATTTATTCTGCATTATCTTAGTCATAATATTTCTTACTGGGCTAGTTGAGCTCACCTTTTCTTTCACTGTTCTCTTCAGGAAATGAGAATATAGCTGGGACGAGTCGGGGAACGGAGTGATGGACCAGATGATAATATTAGTAGTCCTCACTATTCTGTTAAATAGTGTGACAATAGTTATAATGAGGACTTCTTTTGAGTATGAATACTCTCTAGTAGACAATATTTGTATTTAAACTCACAGTTATATTTTGTCGTATTGTACATGACAGTTGTATTAGTAAGTTGTATTTGAATTCTGTACCATGTATCTGGCGATCCAAGATGGGTGATGTATACCTAATTTTTGGGGCGTCACAGTTGGTATCAGAGCTTAGGGATATGATCCCTGGCTAAGATGTGAGAATAGAACTAGGAGGGGAGAGACGGGGAATTTTTTTGCTAGTATGACCTACCTAAGTTTATTTGCATGGTATTTAATTGGTCGGTCAGAATATAAGGATAATATATGACATATCAATTAACTTTTATTTTGTGGCAGTATCTGAAAATAGCATCTGAGAATGTTGAGAATAGCAATGGAGCACAGGCGACTGTTGATTCACCACATATCAATAATCAGGATAATGTGCATCAGGAAGGTGACAATCCTCATGCAAACAACAACACTGACCAGATGATGAATGATGGAATATTAAGAGGTTTTATGCAATTCATGCAACAACAGGTGAAAGCGGCTCCTGTCCACAACGTAGGTGGAAATACTAGAAACTCTCAGGCGGTCACCGCTAAACAGTTTAAGGAGCTGGGACCACCGGAATTTAAGGGAGAGCCAAAACCACTTATAGCGGAAACATGGATAAAGCAGATCACCAAGATATTTGATGTTTTGGGATGCTCCGTGGAGCAAAATGTTCCCTTTACCGCCTTTATGTTGCGAGGAGAGGCAGATTACTGGTGGGAATCGATTAAGCGTACTCAACCTGCCGCACTGAATATGTCTTGGGAGAAGTTCCAAGAGCTGTTCAATGACAAATTCTTTCCCGAAAGTGTTCGACACATGAAGGAGGTGGAGTTCATCAAATTGGAGCAGAATAATATGACCGTGTCGCAGTATGAGGCTAAATTTACTGAGTTATCCCGGTTTACGTCCCACTTGGTGGATAATGAAGAGCGAATGACGCGAATATTTTTGCGAGGTTTGAAACCTGAGATACGTCAACATCTTATTTCTCATAAACTGTGTTTGTATTCAGATGTTGTGAATAGGACTCAGTTAGTGGAGCGCGATAACGAGTCAACGCAACCAAAAGAGAGCAGTCGGTAAAATGATAATACCAGTGAGAGCAGTCATCGAAGCGATGACAATAAGCGTGGAGGGAATCAACAAGCCAGAAATGGTAACCACTTCGGTGGTAATCAGGGCCAAAACAATAAGAATGGTCATTTCAAGAAGAGGAGATTCAACAATGATGGAAAGACGTCAGCACCAGCACCCGTTGTTAAGGAAGGAGAACGACCACCTATCATATGTTTCAAATGCGGAGGGGAGGGGTACATCAGTCCAAACTGCGCGATGCCGTCTAAAGCATGTTATAATTATGGAAGAGAATGTCATTTAGCTCGATTTTGTCGTTTACCAAAAACAAGTTCAGCCAAGATGGAGACACCAAAGGCCGTCCCAAAAAAGTCAAAACCGATAGTGCAAGGGAGAGCGTTTTTTGTGACCTCCCAGAAAGTAAGGAACCCAAATGAGGTCATCACGGGTAAGCTTATCATAAACTCTAGCGAAGTCTATACTTTATTTGATACCGGTTCTACCCATTCTTTTATTTCTCCTACTTGCGCTCATCGATTAAATTTGACTCCGAAAAAATTAGACTTTGACTTATCTATTGAAACTCCATTGGGAGGAACCTTCATTACATCCACGGTTTATAAGTCTTGTTTGGTTCAAGTTGGTACCCACACATTACCTGTCGAACTTATTTCATTAAAAATACTTGCATTTGACGTGATTCTAGGGATTGATTGGTTAAATACTCATCATGCAAAAATTGATTATTTTCGTAAGGTTGTTAGCTTTCATATTCCTAATCGACTTATTATGCGAATTCAAGCAACCAAACCATTAAAATCAATCGCTGTCATCTCAAGCCATAAAGCTATTCGTTTATTGAAAAATGGATGTCAAGCTTTCTTAGCTCATATCACGGATTTAAACAAAAATACGTCAGTTTTGAATGATATTTCTATTGTTAATAAATTCCCTGATGTATTACCTGAAGAACTTCCTGGCCTACCCCCAGAGCGTGAAATTGAATTTTGTATCGACCTTGAACCCGGTACAAAACTCATTTCCAAAGCCCCATATTGAATGGCTCCTATTGAACTTCAGAAGTTAAAGATCCAACTGCAGGAATTGTTAGACATTGGCTTTATTCGTCCTAGTACTTCTCCTTGGGGTGCTCCTGTTCTATTCGTGAAGAAGAAAGATGGAAGTATGCGACTTTGTATTGATTATCGGGAGTTGAATCATGTCACCATCAAAAACAGGTACCCATTGCCACGTATTGATGACCTGTTTGACCAGTTGCAAGGAGCATAATTCTTTTCAAAGATCGATCTTCATTCTGGATATCATCAGCCGAAGGTTAGAACTGAGGAGATTCCAAAGACGGCTTTCAGAACTCGGTACGGGCATTATGAATTCCTAGTCATGTCCTTTGGATTGACTAATGCTCCTGCTGCCTTCATGGATATGATGAACCGGGTATTCAAGGAATATTTGGATCACTTTGTGGTCGTCTTTATTGATGACATCCTTATTTATTCCAAAAGCCGTGAAGATCATGAGCAACACTTGAGGCTGATACTCTAAAAGCTTTGTGAATACAAGCTTTATGCCAAGTTGAAGAAATGCGAGTTCTGGCTGGAGAAGGTAGCATTCCTTGGGCACGTAGTATCAAGTCGTGGAATATCTGTTGACCCGGCAAAGATTGAAGCTATTCAAAGCTGGGAGCAACCTAAATCAGTGACCGAAGTACGTAGCTTTCTTGGTTTAGCTGGTTATTATCGGAGATTCGTGGAAGGATTTTCTCGAATCGCTACTCCATTAACTCAGCTGACTCGAAAAGATACAAAGTTCGGTTGGAGCGAAGAATGTGAGAAGAGTTTTCAAGAACTCAATAGGAGACTCATTTCAGCACCTGTTCTAATAATACCATCTGGCTCGGAGGGATTTGTCATCTACAGTGATGCTTCGAGCAAAGGGTTGGGATGCGTTCTCATGCAACATGGAAAAGTCATAGCCTATGCATCAAGACAACTCAAGGAATATGGGAGAAATTATCCTACTCATGATCTAGAGTTGGCAGCTGTTGTCTTTGCACTTAAAATTTGGAGGCATTACTTGTATAGGGAGAAGGTGGAGATCTTTACGGATCATAAAAGCTTCAAATATTTCTTCACTCAAAAGGAACTCAACATGCAACAACGACGTTGGCTTGAACTGTTGAAAGATTATGATCATACCATTCAATACCATCCTGGAAAAGTGAATGTGGTAGCTGACGCATTGAGTAGAAGATCATATGCAAGTACGTGTGCGATATTGTCAACACAAAGGCCCATTTTGTGTGACTTGCAAAGGATGGAGATAGAGTTAAACACTCCAGGGACTCATGTGATGATGGCGAATATACGAGTAGAACCGACTTTAATCGATAAAGTTAAAGCTACTCAAGCTACAGACCTGGAGCTGATGCGTATGAGGAAGAAAGTGCAAAAAGGTACTATGCCGGAAGCAAGAATCGATGAAGAAGGAATACTTCGAGTCAACTGTAAGACCCCGAATTTTATGAAATAAAAGTATTCAATTTTTCTTATAATTACAATTTAGTAAATGGTTAAATTGATAAAAAAAATTAAAGTTATGAGTGAAATATGATTTTTTTTCAAAATAAGCAAGTGGTTATAAAATAATCATTGTTGTCGGGGAATATTCGTTTGGTCGTGGAATATTCTTTCTGTCGGGGAATATTCGTACGACGGCGCAGCTATTTGTGGGCCCCATAACGAATAACTGTCGGATGAAGATAACGACAAAAATAGAGTTTTTATAATTAACGGCGTAGTTGTTACCGTTAACACTGTTGGAATACCCGGTGGTTAAAATACAGTAATACGCGTTATTGCACAGTAGCACACGGTATTGCATAGTATTTTTGAAATTATTGATTCTTACGTGAGAAGGCACTACTCAATAATTGTTACAGTAATTACTGTTCAATATTTTATTTTATTGATTCAATAATTATTGCGTTGATATTTTATATTATTGTTATTTCAATAATTGTTGCTGCACAGTATTTTCCTTTATCAGATCAATAATTCATATTATTTGAATAATATTATTAGATAACATTATTGTCAATGTCTAGAAAGTTCTGTCTAAGGAGATGTTTGGTCATCTAATTGCGCGCCAGTAAGGAGAAATTCTTATTGGAAAGCCCCCTCTTTCCTGGGAACGGCCTGGTTGTCATAAATGTGATTCTATAATATTATTTGTGAATAATTAATTATTGATTCATATGATAAGAAAATATTTATTTTATGTGGATATAAATGAGGGATATATTTTTGTGGTTAAAAATGAAGGAGTTAATGTTGAGGTGTTTTATCAGTATTTTTATCGGAATGGAGGTATTAAAAATCAAATCAGGGTTTTTGAGATATTTTGCGGGGGTTATAATTTTTAATCCGACCGTTGGATCGTGGTAATTTTTGGATATGTTATACATATATAAGTTGAGTATATGTCCACAAATTTTGAACCGTTAAAAATGAACGTATGATTTGTTATGAATTTTACGAGATGACTGGTTCAGAAATTGTTGAATTTTCGGAGTTTATCATTTTGGTGGAAAATTCTAGAATTGGTGGGCTCCACTTGTGGTTGGTGAAGAAATGTGCTGAATTATATTTCAAATGTGGTGGGTGGGAATAGTAGCAGGTAAAGCCATCAGGTTGCAGGTCAAACCTACCAAAATTTTCCTATAAATAGAGGGCTAAGTTAGAATTGAAAATCACACCAGAAACATAAGCTTTCTCTCTTTCTCTCTCTATATTATGAAGCATATTTTGTGAGTATTTAGATACTTTGAGAGTTGCTATTCAGTGCAAGTTTCCTTCGACTTTGCATTCCAGTCAGAAGTACTGCTCTTTTGAGGTAAGGGATAGTAAGGGATAGTAAGGGATAGTAAGGGATTGTAAGGGATTGTAAGGGATTGTAAGGGATAGTAAGGGATATTAAGGGATTTTAAGGGTTGTTATGATTTTCAGTTTCGTAATTTTTCTGATCTTCAAAAATTCTGGAAAAATTTGAAATGATATTTTGATGAGTTTTATTGATTGTGTCCAAAAATGGTGATTTTTGGATGTATAGATTAAGAGTTATGAATTTTACGGGAAAAGACTATTTTAAAAGTAACCGCTTATAATTCCTTGTGGTTAACTCCAAAATTGATGAAATTTTTATTGGGAGTACATGTATATGATAGAAGTATACTCTGTAAATTTCAGAATTTTTAGACAAAAGTACAATTTTTGATAAATGTCTAAATATTCGGCTGTTTTGACCATATGAAAAATAGTAAATGACTTTTAAAAATTCTGAGAAAAATATATGTTCAATATGGGACTATATGCTAAATTCCAGAAAAGAAATATTTTTGGAACTGATTTGGTATTTTTCATGAAAATTGTCTAGTTATGAGTAAATGAATTAAATATGTTTTGTGAAGAAAGAAAATTGGAAAATAGGATTTTATGGCTTGAGAATCCTATATGAGGTATATGCAGATTTTTGATGAAGGTTTTGGTTATTGATGATGAAATTGTAAGAGTTGGCATTTTATGATGATTAAATGCATTAATTAGTAAAGTGTAAACAATTAAAATAAATTGTTTATAAATTTAAGAAATGTTATTCTTTCAATATCATTATACCGAAATATTGGTATATATTTTATTGTGGAATTTCTATCTTTTGTGTCGGGGTTACTATTCATGAGTTACTATTCACGATTTACTATTCATGAGTTACGAATATTACTCTTGAGATTAAAACTATATGTTGATCATATTATTTTTATCATCATATATAATATTTTTATAACCCTGATGTTGAAATTCTCTTTCACTGGAGTGTAAAGATGGGTAGATTATTGGTATGATCATGACTAGGGTTCTCTTTGGCCTGTAGTGCAAAGTTGAATTGTGACTGGTATGATCATGACCATTGAATTTATAATTGAATATCTTAAGCTTAAGTGCAAAGGTGAATTGATCAACATGGTTATAATTATTGTTTATATAAATTCTGAAATGATTATATATTTCTTTGAGATATGAATATATTTGGCCTGTAGTGCAAATATGAATTGTTGATGAATATCTTTGGCATGTAGTGCAAAGATGGCCTGTTGATGAATATCTTTGGCCTGTAGTGCAAAGATGAACTGTTGTTGAATATCTTTGGCCCGTAGTGCAAAGATGGTTTGTTGATGAATATCTTTGGCCCGTAGTGCAAAGATGGTTTGTTGATGAATATCTTTGGCCCGTAGTGCAAAGATGGATTTGTTAGTATGATTATAAACAGGAATTGTGATTTGGTATAACCATGATCTTTGATGTTTCAGGTAAAGACAGGTGATGAAAATATTCTTCGTCCTGGGTGCGAAGAAAAATTTATAGTCACAATTATGATTATGAGTTATTCATATGATTGTGGAAAGGAACTGTTGAGTGATGTTACATGGATAAAACATTGTTGATGGATTTTTAACATGGAGAAGATAATAGACTTTATAGTCTATTTGACTCTTCTAATGGATTGCTCGTTCCGCTGCAACTATGGTTGAAATTTTTATCATTTACCATATGTTCTAAATCTCTGATTTATTGTTGATGAAGGCTATTGATAATTTAATTATCTTTAGTCATGACATTCTTTACTGAGCTAGTTGTGCTCACCCTTTTGCTTCACAATTCCTTTCAGGTAATAAGAGTGTAGCTGGGTCGAGCGGGGGTAACAAGGGAATAGAACGGTGGTCATCATTTAGTAGTTATATTTGGTAAAGAAAATAGGGTGAGGCGAACCCAACGTTGGAAGGGTGTTTTGTCACTATCATACAAGATGTCTAATGACATACAACCTCGTGTCATCATAAGACATGGTTGTGCTCATCCACTTGCTGAGTATATCTATGGGCACTACCTATATAATCTTGGTGTTTGTTTGAAGTATAATTCTCAATTAGAGACAGTGGAGATAATGATAAGTCAAGAGAAGACTCACCATTGGGAAGAATATGATAGTAATCTTCTCGTTTTTCTTTGGGGTCTATTGGGTCAACCAAGGATAATTCTGTGGCCATATGATATCTATCATAACCTAGACGCATGGCCTCCCATGTACGAAGGTTTCCTTGAGCACTTCCCAAAGATTCTAATTTCTAAAACAGTTTTTGACTATACCTTTATGTAAGGTGTTATTGTGAGGTGATGTCCACGGTTGGAACATGAGTCACATTTGGTATATATTTGTATCCAAACTCACAGCATATGTGTTGTTGTATTTTGCACGACAATTGTTGTAATAAAGTTGTAGTTGTTTTCTGTACCATGTATTTGACGACTCAGAATGGGTTGGGCGGAATGGACCTATTTTGGGGTCGTTACATTTGGTATCAGAGCTTAGGGATATGGTCTCTGGTGGAGATCGGGGAATAGGACTAGGAGGGGAGAGATGAGTAAATCCTTCGCTAGTGTGTCCTACCTAAGCTTATTTGTTGGTCAATCATAATATCGGGATATTATGTGATATGTTAATTTGTTAAATTAACCCTTGTTTTGAAGCTGTATTCTAGAATGATATTTGAAATACAGGAGATGAGCAATGGAGAAATCATGATGACAGGAAAGATGGAATCTGAAATGAAAGCAAGGTATTCTCAACTCTTTGAAATACCAGGTACGTAAATTTCGGGGACGAAATTTCATAAGGAGGGGAGATTGTAAGACCCCGAATTTTATGAAATAAAAGTATTCAATTTTTCTTATAATTACAATTTAGTAAATGGTTAAATTGATAAAAAAAATTAAAGTTATGAGTGAAATATGATTTTTTTTCAAAATAAGCAAGTGGTTATAAAATAATCATTGTTGTCGGGGAATATTCGTTTGGTCGTGGAATATTCTTTCTGTCGGGGAATATTCGTACGACGGCGCAGCTATTTGTGGGCCCCATAACGAATAACTGTCGGATGAAGATAACGACAAAAATAGAGTTTTTATAAATAACGGCGTAGTTGTTACCGTTAACACTGTTGGAATACCCGGTGGTTAAAATACAGTAATACGCGTTATTGCACAGTAGCACACGGTATTGCATAGTATTTTTGAAATTATTGATTCTTACGTAAGAAGGCACTACTCAATAATTGTTACAGTAATTACTGTTCAATATTTTATTTTATTGATTCAATAATTATTGCGTTGATATTTTATATTATTGTTATTTCAATAATTGTTGCTGCACAGTATTTTCCTTTATCAGATCAATAATTCATATTATTTGAATAATATTATTAGATAACATTATTGGCAATGTCTAGAAAGTTCTGTCTAAGGAGAGGTTTGGTCATCTAATTGCGCGCCAGTAAGGAGAAATTCTTATTGGAAAGCCCCCTCTTTCCTGGGAACGGCCTGGTTGTCATAAATGTGATTCTGTAATATTATTTGTGAATAATTAATTATTGATTCATATGATAAGAAAATATTTATTTTATGTGGATATAAATGAGGGATATATTTTTGTGGTTAAAAATGAAGGAGTTAATGTTGAGGTGTTTTATCAGTATTTTTGTCGGAATGGAGGTATTAAAAAAAATCAGGGTTTTTGAGATATTTTGCGGGGGTTATAATTTTTAATCCGACCGTTGGATCGTGGTAATTTTTGGATATGTTATACATATATAAGTTGAGTATATGTCCACAAATTTTGAACCGTTAAAAATGAACGTATGATTTGTTATGAATTTTACGAGATGACTGGTTCAGAAATTGTTGAATTTTCGGAGTTTATCATTTTGGTGGAAAATTCTAGAATTGGTGGGCCCCACTTGTGGTTGGTGAAGAAATGTGCTGAATTATATTTCAAATGTGGTGGGTGGGAATAGTAGCAGGTAAAGCCATCAGGTTGCAGGTCAAACCTACCAAAATTTTCCTATAAATAGAGGGCTAAGTTAGAATTGAAAATCACACCAGAAACATAAGCTTTCTCTCTTTCTCTCTCTATATTATGAAGCATATTTTGTGAGTATTTAGATACTTTGAGAGTTGCTATTCAGTGCAAGTTTCCTTCGGCTTTGCATTCCAGTCAGAAGTACTGCTCTTTTGAGGTAAGGGATAGTAAGGGATAGTAAGGGATTGTAAGAGATTGTAAGGGATAGTAAGGGATATTAAGGGATTTTAAGGGTTGTTATGATTTTCAGTTTCGTAATTTTTCTGATCTTCAAAAATTCTGGAAAAATTTGAAATGATATTTTGATGAGTTTTATTGATTGTGTCCAAAAATGGTGATTTTTGGATGTATAGATTGAGAGTTATGAATTTTATGGGAAAAGACTATTTTAAAAGTAACCGCTTATAATTCCTTGTGGTTAACTCCAAAATTGATGAAATTTTTATTGGGAGTACATGTATATGATAGAAGTATACTCTGTAAATTTCAGAATTTTTAGACAAAAGTACAATTTTTGATAAATGTCTAAATATTCGGCTGTTTTGGCCATATGAAAAATAGTAAATGACTTTTAAAAATTCTGAGAAAAATATATGTTCACTATGGGACTATATTATGCTAAATTCCAGAAAAGAAATATTTTTGGAACTGATTTGGTATTTTTCATGAAAATGGTCTAGTTATGAGTAAATGAATTAAATATGTTTTGTGAAGAAAGAAAATTGGAAAATAGGATTTTATGGCTTGAGAATCCTATATGAGGTATATGCAGATTTTTGATGAAGGTTTTGGTTATTGATGATGAAATTGTAAGAGTTGGCATTTTATGATGATTAAATGCATTAATTAGTAAAGTGTAAACAATTAAAATAAATTGTTTATAAATTTAAGAAATGTTATTCTTTCAATATCATTATACCGAAATATTGGTATATATTTTATTGTGGAATTTCTATCTTTTGTGTCGGGGTTACTATTCATGAGTTACTATTCACGATTTACTATTCATGAGTTACGAATATTACTCTTGAGATTAAAACTATATGTTGATCATATTATTTTTATCATCATATATAATATTTTTATAACCCTGATGTTGAAATTCTCTTTCACTGGAGTGTAAAGATGGGTAGATTATTGGTATGATCATGACTAGGGTTCTCTTTGGCCTGTAGTGCAAAGTTGAATTGTGACTGGTATGATCATGACCATTGAATTTATAATTGAATATCTTAAGCTTAAGTGCAAAGGTGAATTGATCAACATGGTTATAATTATTGTTTATATAAATTCTGAAATGATTATATATTTCTTTGAGATATGAATATATTTGGCCTGTAGTGCAAATATGAATTGTTGATGAATATCTTTGGCATGTAGTGCAAAGATGGCCTGTTGATGAATATCTTTGGCCTGTAGTGCAAAGATGAACTGTTGTTGAATATCTTTGGCCCGTAGTGCAAAGATGGTTTGTTGATGAATATCTTTGGCCCGTAGTGCAAAGATGGTTTGTTGATGAATATCTTTGGCCCGTAGTGCAAAGATGGATTTGTTAGTATGATTATAAACAGGAATTGTGATTTGGTATAACCATGATCTTTGATGTTTCAGGTAAAGACAGGTGATGAAAATATTCTTCGTCCTGGGTGCGAAGAAAAATTTATAGTCACAATTATGATTATGAGTTATTCATATGATTGTGGAAAGGAACTGTTGAGTGATGTTACATGGATAAAACATTGTTGATGGATTTTTAACATGGAGAAGATAATAGACTTTATAGTCTATTTGACTCTTCTAATGGATTGCTCGTTCCGCTGCAACTATGGTTGAAATTTTTATCATTTACCATATGTTCTAAATCTCTGATTTATTGTTGATGAATGCTATTGATAATTGAATTATCTTTAGTCATGACATTCTTTACTGAGCTAGTTGTGCTCACCCTTTTGCTTCACAATTCCTTTCAGGTAATAAGAGTGTAGCTGGGTCGAGCGGGGGTAACAAGGGAATAGAACGGTGGTCATCATTTAGTAGTTATATTTGGTAAAGAAAATAGGGTGAGGCGAACCCAACGTTGGAAGGGTGTTTTGTCACTATCATACAAGATGTCTAATGACATACAACCTCGTGTCATCATAAGACATGGTTGTGCTCATCCACTTGCTGAGTATATCTATGGGCACTACCTATATAATCTTGGTGTTTGTTTGAAGTATAATTCTCAATTAGAGACAGTGGAGATAATGATAAGTCAAGAGAAGACTCACCATTGGGAAGAATATGATAGTAATCTTCTCGTTTTTCTTTGGGGTCTATTGGGTCAACCAAGGATAATTCTGTGGCCATATGATATCTATCATAACCTAGACGCATGGCCTCCCATGTACGAAGGTTTCCTTGAGCACTTCCCAAAGATTCTAATTTCTAAAACAGTTTTTGACTATACCTTTATGTAAGGTGTTATTGTGAGGTGATGTTCACGGTTGGAACATGAGTCACATTTGGTATATATTTGTATCCAAACTCACAGCATATGTGTTGTTGTATTTTGCACGACAATTGTTGTAATAAAGTTGTAGTTGTTTTCTGTACCATGTATTTGACGACTCAGAATGGGTTGGGCGGAATGGACCTATTTTGGGGTCGTTACATCAACTCCAGGCTTTGTGTTCCTAACGACCCTAATTTAAAGTATGAAATCATGATGGAGGCGCACAACACACCATTTGCAATCCATCCTGGGAGTACCAAAATGTATCATGATCTTCGTCATACATTTTGGTGGAGCAATATGAAGCGAGAGATAGCGCTGTTTATCTCAAGGTGTCTAACTTGTCAACGAGTCAAAGCGGAGCATCAAGTACCAAAAGGTCCATTGCAACCACTTGAAATTCCAGAATGGAAGTGGGAGCACATTACCATGGATTTCGTTACCGGTCTTCCTAAGGTTTCTCAAGGTATAAATGCGATTTGGGTCATTGTTGATAGATTGACCAAGTCTGCTCATTTCTTACCGATACGAGAAACTTATACACTTGAACGTCTTGCTCGTATGTACATGAACGAGATTGTAAGACTGCATGGTATGCCAGTATCCATAGTTTCTGACCGAGACCCAAGATTCACTTCACGATTTTGGGTTAGCTTACAAAAAGCTATGGGCGCAGAGTTACGATTTAGTTCGGCATATCATCCTCAGACGGACGGACAATCAGAGAGGACTATTCAAACTCTGGAAGATTTATTAAGACTCTGTGTCCTTGACTTCAAGGGAAGTTAGGACAAGTTCTTATCATTGGTGGAGTTTTCCTACAACAACAGTTATCAAGCAAGTATTAACATGGCTCCATTCGAAGCGTTGTATGGAAGAAAGTGTCGTTCTCCAGTATGCTGGGATGAGGTGGGTGAAGCAACGTTGTTGGGACCGGAGTTGGTACGTATGACTACAGAAAATATTCAAACGATCCGACAACGTATAAAAACCTCACAAGATCGACAAAAGAGTTATGTTGATCTTCATCGAAAGGACGTGGAATTTGATATAGGAGATCATGTGTTCTTACGTGTTGCTCCATGGAAAGGATTTACGAGATTTGAAAAGAGAGGAAAGCTCAATCCTCGATTCATCGGTCCATTTTTAATCCTCGATCGAGTAGGGACTGTGGCTTATAGACTCGCTTTACCGTCAAGTATGTCTCGTGTTCATAACGTTTTTCACATATCCATGTTACGTAAATATGTGGAAGACCCAAACCACATTATTGAGTTAGAACCGGAAGAAATAGCGGAGGATTTGACGTATGAAGAAATTCCTGTTCAAATCTTGGATAAGAAGGAACATATTCTACGCTCCAATGTTATACCTCAAGTCAAAGTTTTGTGGAGAAACCACGATGTTGAGGAAATAACTTGGGAGTTAGAATCTGAAATGAAATCAAGGTATCCTTACCTCTTCGACATACCAGGTACGTACCCTAATTTCGAGGGCGAAATTTCATAAGAAGGGGAGGTTGTAAGACCCCAACTTTTATAAATAAAGATGAATTTTCTATAAATATCATTTTTGAATATTATGGAGTTAATTTGATATAATGTTATAGCTGTGGGTAATATTTATAATTTTTGTAAAGTACGCAAGTTGTTATATAATATTCGATTGGTCGGGGAATATTCGTTTTAGCAGGGAATATTCGTACAACGGCACAATCATTGGTGGACCCCACAACAAAATTATTGTCGGATTGAAAAAGCGATAAAAATATTTTATTAAAAATAACGGCGGAAGTTTTACCATTGATACTGTTGAACTACTCGGTAGTAAAAGTACAGTAATACGTGTGGTTACATAGTAGCACACGGTATTGATTATTAATGCTTATGTGAGAAGTCACTCAGTTTGATTCAATTATTGTCAGTTAATAATATGAATTATTTAGCGATAATGACGTTTTGTTTTATTCGTATTATTAACGTAATAAAACAGAAACATCTTTTTATATAAAACAGAATACTTTATTAAAGTTATTCTATAAATAGAATATATTATATTTTATTTAAAAGATTTTTCTTTAAATATGGACCGTTAGATTTAAGTAATCAATCTGGACCGTTCATGGATTAGTTACTATGCATTCTATTTTTCTATAAATAGCAGCTCATTCCTTCATTATTTCTTACGAATTCACTGAACTCTAGAGAGAGAAACTATAGAGAGAGAGAGAGAGAAGAAAAGTATTCTGCAACTTAACTACTTCCTTATTTCAGTTCTTCTTTAAAAACGGTAAGGGGTGTTATTCTTTCTTATTCATGAAGAAAACTGTTGATATTTTATTTCTTATTATTCTGTTGGAATAACCTGTATACGCGGTCTACCCTATACTTGGTGACATTCTTCTATTATTCTGTTGGAACATCCTGTCTGTGTGTTTTACGCCGGACCTGGTTCCGTTTTTATTATTATTCTGTTGGAACATCCTGTCTGTGTGTTTTACACCGGACCTGGTTCTGTCTTTATTATTATTCTGTTGGAACATCCTGTCTGTGTGTTTTACACCGGACCTGGTTCCGTCTTTATTATTATTCTATTAGAATATCCTGTCTGTGCGTTTTACGCCGGACCTGGTTCCATTATTTATTATTTTGTTAGAATAACCTGTTTGTGCGGTCTATCGCATGCATGGTGATTTCTTTTGTTATTCCATTCTTTATTATACTCAGTTGGTTAAGTTTTGACTTCTATACTCCATAAAATTTGTGGAATATCCTTGATAATTGCGTTTCATCCAGTATCTTTTCATGAAAATATTCTTATAAGCATTCTTGAATTTTACTCCACAAAGCAGTATCATGTTGACAATTTGAACGTTGTTAATTCTTGGATAAATTAATTCTTGAACTTGTTTTATTGAATTCTTATATCATTGTCATCATCCTCATGTTTATAAAATATTAAAAGTCATCTGTGGCCTGTAGTGCATAGATGGACTTGGTATGATTATGACCAGGGATTATTCGGTATAATCATGACCGTAATATTATAAATGATATGGTAAAAGTCCTTATTGGTTCGTAGTGCATTGATGGACAGTTGTTGGCATGATCATGACCATTAATGAATACACGAATATCCTTGGCCGTAGTGCAGGGGTGATTCGATTATGTGAATTATTTTATTAAGCTGAGTCCCAGCGATAACAGTGTTGAAAAACCTTTTAAATCATAGAAGATAGTAGATTTTATTCCCTACTTGACTCTTTTAATGGATTGCTTGTTCCGCTGCAGTTAAACTTGATGTTCATTATATTTTATCAGTTTAACACTATTGAAGGCTAATGATAATTTATTCTGCATTATCTTAGTCATAATATTTCTTACTGGGCTAGTTGAGCTCACCCTTTCTTTCACTGTTCTCTTTAGGAAATGAGAATATAGCTAGGACGAGTCGGAGAACGGAGTGATGGACCAGATGATAGTATTAGTAGTCCTCACTATTCTGTTAAATAGTGTGACAATAATTGTAATGAGGACTTCTTTTGAGTATGAATACTCTCTAGTAGACAATATTTGTATTTAAACTCACAGTTATGTTTTGTCATATTGTACATGACAGTTGTATTAGTAAGTTGTATTTAAATTCTGTACCATGTATCTGGCGACCCAAGATGGGTGATGTATACCTAATTTTGAGGGCGTCACACTGTCGATCTTCGGGGGAACACCTGCCACGGACATGACTGAATCCAGATATCCCCTCCTCTTCTTTCTTACCAATTTTCCTGTTGTCCCACCGGTTATTACATCAACGACGTGTCTTGGTGGTTGATTTAGAGCAGGCTGCACGGGAGGAGCCGTTCGAACTATCTGAACGGTACGATCAACATTCTGCTGATCTTGTTGGTTCCTTCCGACAACGTACTGAACTAGTAGACCGCTTTGAACTTTCCTCTCTATAAAATCTTTTAAATTGCAACACTCATTAGTGTCGTGACCAGTAGCTTGATGATAGCCACAATACTTTCGAGTATTGCCTTGCGCTAGCTTGAAGTTATAACGAGGTGGTTCGAAAAATGGCTGGCCCCTTATCTGATCTAGAATCACCGACCTATCTGTATTCAGTTTGGTGTAGACTTTATTCACCTTCGGGGCAGAAGTAGGTGGGCGATTACCTCCTTGTCGCCATGTGTTATTGTACTTCTTCGAGCTGCCCTCCGATCGATCGTTGTATCCCCCCACCTTCTTCTGATCGCCTTCGTCCTTGGGAGTATCGGCCTCCTTTACTCGATCCGAAGGAGGTCGTTTCAGGCTATTCATGGCCTCTTCCACCACGATATACCCTTCTGCTTTATCGAAGGCCTTTGCCAAACTCTTCGAATGATGAAACATCAACTTCTTCACCAACTTTTCATATTTTACCAGATCCAGCCCATTCTGAAATAAGCCTACAGCCTGCAGATCATTGAGGTACACCTGACCAACTGCTTCCCTGAACCTCTTCACGTACTGACCCAAGGACTCATCGGTGAACTGTCTGACCTGTGCTAAAGAACCTGTGGGCTTCCCTCTTCTTCGGTTGCTCCCGAATCGGGCATGGAATTTGTCACACAGCTCGGACCATGAAGATATTGAATCTGCCGGTAAAGTTCCCATCCACTGCCTTGCATATTTCCTTAGCGTAGTGACGAACGTATGGCATTTGGCAGCATCGATAAAATCGTAATAATCCATCAGCCGGTCAAATGCTTGGCTATGGTCATAAGGGTCTCCAGATCCATCGTAACTCTCCATGTGAGGCAACTTCTTGGTGGTGTCTGCCTTCTCCTTAAGAATATCTGAAGAAAATGGGGACGCCTTTTTTCCCAGAGTATCCTTCACCTGTTGAACCTCAGCTAACTGTTTCCGGAGCTCCTTCAATTCTTTAACCAAATAATCTACCCCCTCCGGTTGAGATGACGCTTCTTTCTCCGGTGACTCTTTCCTCTTTCGAGTAGGTAGGCCTTTTGCCATAGAACCCCCGACTCTCAAGGGACTTCTACGATGATGATGGTCCATAGAGCGGAGTGCCCTCGGTGGACTTTCTGGTGTACGACCCCTAGATCTGCTTCGTCTTTGAGTTCTATGGCTGTGATGAGAATGTGCAACAACGAGCGCCCTCTTTGTATTCTCCGGAGTGCGTTCTCTGGATTGACCTCTTCGTTCACTTCGATCCTGCACCTTAGGATCAACAAGGTGATGTGCCCTCTTCGATCCTTGAGGAGTAGGGCTTCTTGATCTTCTTCTTTCTCGATGCTGGCCCCTAGACTCACGTTCTGAATGAGCAGGTTCCTTCCCACTCCGATGTCCACGCTCTTCGGACTGAACATAACTGGACGCTTCATCCCTCAACTCTGCCATCCGAGACATCTGCTCGGCTATATCCTGTCGTTGCTTCATAAGTGCCTCCATGGCCTTATCTGCTTCGTCCGCCATCTTAGCCAACTGGGAGGCCTTTTCGTCTTGGTCATTTCGGTATCGAGTTTTAGGTGAGGTGCCTCCTACTCGTTTCCGACCGTGACCAGATTTTTTCTCTACCGTGAAGACTAGCTTTCTCTTAGCTTTCCTCACAGCTCTCGTACGAGAATCTCCATGTGAACGTTTGGACACTGTGCTGGCATGAACACTTAATGCAGGTCCCAAACGGTCTTTAACAGAAACTCGTGGTGTTGATTCATTGACAGCCGTTGGCTGCCCTTCAGGTGTAGGCGTTCTACTTTTCCCCATGAACACTGACGTAGAACGACCACAATGTGTGATTGAAAAATACTCAGGACACTAGAACTCTGCCCTCCTTCTAGCGCCAAATGTTAACGCCAAGATTTTCTCCAACGTCCCAATCACGTAAGACGCCCTGATCCTGCACATTAAACACAGTCAACACCAAAAGCTTGACGGCTTCGACCGTCGGGGGATAGTTTAGGCGTGAGAGTCAGTACAGGCCGTTACAAGGGTTAACAATGGAGGATAAAAAATCTAGTATCTTTATAGAGATAAAAAATTGTATGTTGTGTGTATGCGTACCTTTTCTTGGAGACTTTTTTGATGGGTTATACTCCCTTGCCTGCTTTACCGTGCCACCCACTACCTACTGACACCACCCATCCCCACGTCCGGTGACTCACCTGTCACTCCATCACCTTTGTTTACTGTTTTCTACTGCCGGCCGAAAATCATCCCATCCACATTAATGATTTACAGTCAAAACAGTCAACCATTACCTTTTTCATCATTACAAGTCAAAGAGGGATATGTTTAAATGTATGGTGGGTTAACCCATTGACCCGATCCAATATTAAGGAGATATAATGTAAGGATTAGGCCCAATAATTTTAGGACTCGATAGTGGAGGCCCAAGGGACTAACAAATAGGAGAAATGTCATGACCCAACAGGCACCTATATATATATATATATATATATATATATATATATATATATATCCTTGATGCACTTTCTCTCTCTTTTTTTACAAGTTAGTTAATGACTGAAAAAACGTACGTCCAGTGATCAATTTACTGTGGAGACACTTGTCAATCTATAATTAATTAATTTTTTTCCACCGATTAAGTTTGTGAAGAAAGAAAAGATGAAATACAACTACCATAATGGATCTTAATTGTGTAGTTTCAGCAATCTATATCTAGACTAAATGCATGTCACTGACAGAAGCTAGAACGAATGTGCATTATTTTGGGGCCCAAGTTAATTATATATATATATATATATATATATATATATATATATATATATGGAGTAGTATTTCTTAGCTAATTAAGACAATCACGTACTGTCGTCAATTTGTTAAGCTTCAGATTTAGGGCTGCTCATGGACTCGGAATTCCAAGCAAATGTTAGTGCTGATTTTGGTTGGTTTCGCCATTGAAGCTGGTACCGGAGGGAGTTACTGAGTACAAAGGACGACGGGGACATACACTAGCTAGTTAACGTCAGTTTGGAACTGGAAAATCTTCACCAATAATGGTGCATGGTACGAGGGGGATCGGATCAAGATATATTAACATCAACTTAAAGCTAGTTAATGTTTTGGTGCATTAGCAAGATTTGAACTGCATGTGCGCTTCTTGATTTCTTTGGTAACAACAAATTAAATTGGCAAGAAAACTTAATTAGACCGGCCATCAACGGAGCTAGGGTTGGGAATTAATTAATTAAGAGCTTCATATTTCATTGATTATATTAATTTTGCGTACTACTATATATCTATATGATATATAGGTATTTATAATGAGGTAATTAAGCTAGCTTGTCCATTCAGAATAGCTAGCTTTTTAAGGAAAAAGATATATTCAACAACGTGAACTATATATTGTTCTCCTATATATAAAATAAATTGAGCTTGAGCTTAATCTTTTTGAGTATTTAACAAAACAAGTTGAACTTAAACAAAAACAAACATTCTCACATGTGAGTTTATTTCTTAGGATCTTTATGTGAAGTGGCTTTACTCTTTTATTTGAGACTTGATTTGATTATTGATATTGTAATACTGATTATATACCTGAAATTATATTGTACTCCCAAAAAAAATTAAAAAATATGTATATATAAAAAATAAAAATAAAAATGAATTTCACTTTGTTATATTTTTCTGCATTATTTTCAACATAAATATTAAGAGATTGAAGTACGCGAAATGCAATTATCAACAATTGGATTTGAAAATAGCTGGGCCCAAACATATCTGAATGGGTCAAAGTTCAGTTTATAAAGACTGTCCCAATCGATCATTTGTTAATGGCTTTTGCAAATCAAATTTTTGTGGGGGGAATCCTGATTAGCACTACTTGCTATTCCTTTTTACTTACAAATAATAACAATTGATGATTTAAAGTACTAAAGAAACTAGATTGTGTTAAATTGTACCGTGGTGATAAACACAAAACCTTTGAGAAAAAACATAATTATATTGGGCGTCTTTGTTTAAGCTGAAAATTGTTGCTCAAATATAATTTTATTTAGTTATTGAGTAATTGTTAAGAAATGATTATTGTAATTATGTAGTGGTCTATTTCTTATATCCTAAAAGATTTATATAACGAACAAAAACATGCATGTCTACGTTTTTGTTGCGAATAGACACATCAAACAATTATTAATTTAGAAACTACGCCACCGTGTTTATTCAGCAAAAAAAAAGTGATATATTTTTTAATTTCTCTCAATATAATCATTAAAATCATTCCTATTAATTAGATTTATTGCTGAACTTTGTGATAAATAATGGTATTAATTATTGTATTTTTTTTATGATAGCAGCTGAATCGAGAGTTTATGAACTCAAATAAATAGTAGTTTTTAAATCATTTAAATAGGCAGTTCTACTTCAAGTTATTGCTTAATACCAATTTTCACTTCTTTTATATAAATAAGTTAAAAACAAACAGCTCAAGATATATATTGGTTGAAACAAACGGGCACATTCAACATAATCAAATTTGCATATATAGTTGGATCCATGATATATTGTGGTTGTGCACAGATAACCGAATATACACTACTAGTACTAGTAGCAGCATGCATGCGTTGAACACAAAAATAATAGCAACTCAATGATAATTGCTTCCTAATTAATTAATACCACTCAATTAAGTAGGAGTATATTGATGGTCGTATCATCTGTCACAATCATTATGATGCCAAAATTTCATTTCTTTTTACCACTTTAGGGTTATAAAAAAGAAAACCCTTAAACTTGTCAAAAGGATGGAGTACATACATAAACACATTTTATCCGGAATTTATTTGTGATACATTTAGAATTATTATCATTATTTGTATTATATTAATTTTAGATTATAAATATAATACTCCTATATGCTATTCTAAAAAAAATACTCAAATATGTCTAAGTAAATTATAATACGCAGAAAAAATTAATATTATGTCCCTTAATATATGTGGTTTTAGAATTATGCACAAATATTATCATTAAATATAATATTAATTGCATATATTGTTCTTGTATTGTAAAAAGAAAGTGTTATTTATTAAGTAAAAAATAGTGAGAGAGCCAAAATTATATTTAATACTTAGGATAATATTGAAAACTAAATAATTAATTAATACTTAATTGAAATTCTCAAACGACAAATATTAATGGACACAAATCTATTATATATACTAAATCACAGTTTTTAACACAATATTTTGACATCTGTCTTTCTAAAAATTTGACATTTGTCCTCTTAAACATCCAACATCTGTCCATCATAATTAAAACTCTTTACTGTCCTTTACAACAATAACCGCCAGTCTCGTGCAGCGTATTGTGGTACTGGTAGGCTAGAAGATTGTTTCATGATTATTCTCTACCCTTCCGTGTATTGTGGCTTTTTTGTTGGTGATGTCTAATGTTTTCATTCAAAACACTATGTAGAGCTAGACTCATGATAATCCAAAACAGTGTTTATATTATCATATCATCCTTTTTAAATTTAAATATGATAAATCTAAACAATGTTTAGATTTATATCATTTATTATAATATTATCCTTTTTATTTTAATTATGATATTATCTTTTGATATTATGGCTATAAATACCAACTTAATACACAACATCTCATGCCACAAACATTCAACTACTAAACATGATGACTAAGTGCGACTTTGTTGATGACATCAGCCCTGTCAAAGAGACGTGGAAAATTAAAGTCAGGATAACTCGACTCTGGAATATGCCAAGCTTCAACAAATCAGACTACATAAACAGTATTGAGATGGTATTGTTGGATGAAAAGGTAAAATATATAAATCTATTATATATTAAAATATATACAAACACATACTTAACATTTGCATAATATACTTTTATAGGGCACCAAAATACAAGCGAGTATCAAAAGGTCTCTTTTTACAAAATTTCAAACATCGGTCAAGGAACAAAAAATCTTTATAATCGCCAATTTCGTTGTTAGTCAGAACGGTGGTTCTTTCAAAGCTACTCAACATCCATACAAAATTAATTTTTTGTATTCCACCTCACTGCGAGAGTTAGATGATGCTCCCATTCATACATATGGATTTCAATTCACTCCATACGACCAAATACTATCATCTTCGGTTGATGACTCATACTTAGTTGGTATGCTTAACCATAAACCTGTAGGTTTTTAATTACATCCTGATATTTTTAATTACTTACATAATTTGTTTCATATAAACAGATGTTATTGGACAAGTTACTGCGATGGGGAGTGTAGAAATCAGTACAAACAATGGTAAACAATGCAAGAGAGTTAATGTTGAATTAACTGATAATAGGTAAATATTTATATTGTACACATACTTTTTTTATTTACATCTATAATCATTTAAATTAAACTTACATTTTATTTTTCAAACAGTCATAATGTGTTGAGCTGCACCTTGTGGGATGACTTTGCAAACCAAATTTGTTCCTTTGTTGAGACAGAAAATCAAACAAACATTATAATTGTTTTACAATTTGCAAAAATCAAGATCTGGAAAGGTACTAATACGTGTTTGTATGAAAAATATCTAATACGTGTTTATATGTTTATTAACTATGCAACATTTTCCATTACATAGGTACACCAGCTTTGTCCAACTCAATGTTCGGTTCGAGACTTCTTATAAATGCAGATATCCCTGAGGTTGTTAGTTTTAAAAATAGGTAAACTGTTTTCTATTTTGAACCCCTTATTAAAATCTATTATCACTTTTCCCAATCACTGTTGTCTATCAGCATTTGTGATGCCAATTCTGGAAAATCAACAATATCTCATTTATCTAGCCACAACGCCTTATCTATTACAGATGAATTCCTTCAAATCTATGATAGGAAAACTCTTGAAGATATACGGGATGCAACGGAGGTAAAACAGTTTAAAAAACACCTTACTTCTTGCACAACATTAACTAATATTCTGTTGCTCATTTTGACACTCCAGGAATCATTATGTGTGGTACTTGCTACTATTCTATGTATAGAAACCGAATATAATTGGTTTTATAATTCCTGCAAAAAATGTCGGAAAAAAGTAAAACCAGACAGCGGAAAATATTGGTGTGATAAATGTTTTGACCATGTTAATTCTGTAACACCGAGGTATTGTGATACAATATTTTGTTATACTTTATACTTTATTCAATTTTGTAATATTATCAAACTTTGAAAATATAACTTTTAATTGTAGATTTAAAGTACAAGTTAAAGTAATGGATGATACGTCAAGTGCATCTTTTGTTCTATTTGATCGTGAAGCGCAACAAGTCATAGGAAAGTCAACTTATGAATTGAGGGAACAGTTGATTAAGGTAAAAATAAAAAACTCTGCACTTAACCTGTTTGTTAACCTTGTGCACTTAACTGTTGTTAATTCAATTATTTTAAATGCGTTAGAATGGAGACTCTGATTGTTTTCTGGATGCACTCAATATATTGTTGCAAAAAAGGTTCCTTTTAAAAATACAGATATCATCTTACAATTTGAAGGCAAATTATGCGACATGCACAGTTGCTAGGATGACTAACGATGAAAAAATAATTGAATCCTACACGAGTATATGTGATGAGCCTCAGGTAATATCACTTGGTTGACGTTTATTTCTACAATAAATTTGTTCATACATATGATAAAATGGTTGATTCTGTTATTACAGTCTATACAGGGTGAGTCAATGCTCGATGTTGTCAACTGTGTCACACCTATAAGCAAAAGGCCTATACATTCAATCAGCGATGATGAAGTACAAGAATCTCAGACAACTGATGTTGTAATGTCAACCAACAAAATGCAAAAAAAGATCAAAATCGAGAAAGATGACAACTTCAGTGCTTCAAATTAATTTCATTAATTCATTATCTCATTTTAACTATTAGTAACTTCTAAATTTTGGATTTGGATTGTTTGGATTAAATTTAATTCATTATCTCATTTTATTTGGATTGTTTGGATTAAATTTTGGAATAACTCATGGAATTTTCTTATAAATGTTCTGTGTGACATGTATGTTATTTGTACAATATCTATTTAGTCTTGCTATGATAGAGGCAATAAAGGATGTTTGTGACAGAAATGAAAGTAAAAATGAATAAGCATCAGGTATGTTGGAAAACTTTGGTGCAATAAGCAGGTGATATTCATACAAATTATTGTTGTTTTTTCATATGTTTTTTTTAGTTTATACATGAATATGATACTTTAAGCACTATTGGTTAAGTTTACGAATTTATATAACATTACTACAGATTAATGTACTAAGAACTATAAAATTTATGAACCAAGTCAAAAACACCATTCTGTAAAACTTACCGAACATTACATTGTCAATTTAGGGCCCCTGCTAACAATTTATCTGTAGATCTGTTTTATTTCAGTTAGTTATGTTTATCTAAAAAGTGTTTATAACCTTTTAAATTTAATTATGATAAATCTAAACAGTGTTTATATTAATATCAACTACTATAATATTATCGTATCATCATTTTTAAATTTAATTGAGATAAATCTAAACAATGTTTAGATTTATATCAACTATTATAATATTATCCTTTTAAATTTAATTATGATAAATCTAAACAGTGTTTATATTAATATCAACTACTATAATATTATCGTATCATCCTTTTTAAATTTAATTGAGATAAATCTAAACAATGTTTAGATTTATATCAACTATTATAATATTATCCTTTTAATTTTAATTATGATAAATCTAAACACTATTTTGATATTATCCTTTGTAAATCTCTACTTTATATTATGACTATAAATACTAACTCAATACACAAACATTCAATTATTGAAACATTTATATTTTAATATATTAATTGTACGCACACATTTATTATTAAAAATTTAAATAATTCCGCCGCAAAGTGCGGGTTTGTATCTAGTACTTCTCTAAAACGATACTCCCTCCCTTCTTTAATATAAGACGTTTTAGAGTTGTGCTTGAATATTAAAAAAATATTTATAAACCATTAAATATAATAGCAATTATCTATATTGCCCCTTGTATTTGAAAAATAGAGTGCTATTTATTTGATAAAAAATAGTGAGATAACTAAAATTATATTTAATATTTAAAATAATATTAAAAACTAAATAATTAATGTTTACTTGAAATTCTGAAACGACTTATCTCTAAAACGATTTATATTAAAGAACGTTGAAGACATTTAAAAAGAGACGGAGAGAATATATTTTTATTTTAATTTTCTCAAATCCCAATGTGCATTTAATTCATTTTTACGAGTATGCATCCTCGATGGTAGAGGGAGCCAAACCTAGCTAGATTTCCTACTCGGCTATGCCGTAGGAAGGACCCCTCTATCATATATATATATATATATATATATATATATATATATATATATATATTATGATGATGATGATGATGAAGAAGGAAGCGGTCTGTCTTTTTACTCATGCATGGGTTTGTTCATTCAATCAAAGGCTCAAACATAATACAGAAAAGGAAAAAGCAGTGAGATCTGTTAAAAGCTAGTAGCATTTTGCATGTAGCATCTATATATATGTACATATTTTACAATTAATTGTATACATATATAGATCTCTTCATCATAACTTGTACTCTCGGCTTCTCCTATATATTTAATAAACATGATGTGTGTATATATATAGTTAGAGAGAGAGAGAGAGATATCGAGCTGGAGAAGCTATATATGCATGCAAAAAGGAGAAGGCGCCGTGCTAGAAGAAATATATAGCTAGGGTACGTATATTATATAAGTAGGTAAGTAGATGCCATTTACTTGTCATTCCATGTCTCCCTTCTAACGGCTCGACAAAATTAAGGGACGCTGCATGTGACAATCAAACATACAAACGATCAAAGAAAGAAAAGAAGACAAAAAAAGAGAGGCGAGTTTGGTCCAAATGATACTACTAGTCGTTTTTATTAGATTCATGCAGTCTTATTACTAGTAGTATATAGTAGTAATATAAAGTAGTGTAGTAGTATATATTAAAGCTAAACCAGCAGCCAGCAGGTGCAATGGCATTCAGGAAGAGAGAGAGAGAGAGAGAGAGAGAGTGCGTTACTTTTTGTGTCCAGGCATCCATATCAGTCACGAGCTGCCGGCCGGCCAGAGCATCTTTTCTTAGTTTCCTATACTAAACATTTATGCACGCTCATCCATGGTGTTTAATTTTCGGAACATTGTATATATCAACAGTAATATTACCTTTTCAGGATAAATTGCCGATCGATGAACAGGGATTTGTTATTTCAACTAATTGTTTGGCTAATGTAATAGGGTCTATTTAATTCGACATAAAAATAATCTGTGAAAATATATAATCATCTCAAAGCTTTGCTATGTACATACTTTATGCTCAAAAAAATAGTATTACTTACAATTCATATAAATTTTAGGGATATATATTTATTTTATGTTTATCTCTATGATTATTAAGTGCTTAATTTAGTAATGAGGATATGGAAGTAATTACAAATGTAATGATGGTCGGGAAAATATTGTATTATTTTATATCACCAAAACAACAATACACATAATCTTTTATGCAATTTTAATATATTCATTATTGGTCAGTAAAATAATATTCCAATGGCTAAACAACATCATGTGGAAAGGAGATTTTCATGGTTATTAATTATAAATAGTATTAATAATTTATTGAAAATATTTTAGCTGGTATTTATAGAAAACTTTTTTTCTTTAATTTTAGAAAGAAACAACAAGGAAATTTCCATCGACTCTCAATTGTATGTCCCTTTATTTTATACAACTATTTTCATTGCACATAAAAAGAAAGTTTAAACATGTATTAACAAACAAAATATAAACAATTATTATTTCAATATTTTAAGTTTCCGCTATGATTAGCAAAAGAAAGTTCCTAATTTTATTATATGTACAATAAACTTGAATATTAATTAATGCAGAATATTGAATGATAAAATTAAAGCATGCAAGTGAGATTGGTGTCTATTGTTGGGAAAAGTACGTCAAAAATAATCTATATCCCAGGAATTACTTTTCCGTCTTTGTGCAATTAAATATGAAATTAACAAACCCAATTATGAGAACAAAAATAACAAATAACCATCCACAAGCAAGACACCAAATATACGTGGAAAACCCTCTAAAATTAAGAGGTAAAAAATCACGAGTCAAACTCCGAATCTCCACTATATCACTAATAATGGGCTTACAATAATCCTCTCAAGTTTTATGCCCTAAAACTTGAGGTTACACAATAAATTTAGCGAATACAATTTTACCTTTAATTAGGTTGAGAAACCAAATTAACTTCACCACTCAAAAACACCCCAAGCAATAAAGTCTTCAGGCTTTCAATTGAACGGAGATGGCGGCGGATACCCACGAACAACAAACTGTAATTCTCTCAATTTATTCTTTTGGCATCTTCTTACTACCAAGCTTTTCTTATGTGTCAAATAAGACTCCCTAATAGCCTTATTTATAGTACTCTTCTTAATCCATTCCTATTATGGATTATAAACAATTTATTCTCCTAATCAAATTAGGATCACATCTCCTTGTCTTGGTCGCCAACCAATCTTACAAGTAAATCATTTTTCCACTTGGATTCCTTTCATGGAATCTCCAATTCCAATATTGCTTCCATTAACCCAATTTCTAATTGGATTAATATCAAGTAAACTCACTTACTTGCTCACAAAGAAAATCAATTCTTTTCTATCTTGGATTCTATCTCATGGGTGAGGATCCATACCCAACAATCTCCCCCTCCGAACCCATGAGAGGAGGAATCACCAACCACAACACCTTACTCGGAGTCAATTCCAACGAAGTCTTGGCTCAACTCAAGCTTCTTGGAATTTTCAACTATCTTCATGTCCGGCTTTGTCTCATCGGCATGGTTCTTCTCAACAGGAGGATCTAACTCAAACTTGACAGATTTTTGCTTGCCAAATTCATTCACAACCGCTTTGTATCCTGGCTGTGAGCTATAACTTTCCTTCTTCACTTTTGGTACCCATTTAAAGCGAAGAGCTTTTCTCTCGTGGTTCTCATGCAAGGCTTTTCTCCCATCTCGCACGGCTTTGTACCACATCTTTTTCTACCTAACTCCCCCATCTTCAACACCTCTCACATGCGCCCGCATCGTGTAAAGAGTGTCTACCTTCTTACCTCTAGTCACCACTAGAGACCCTTTGGTGAGCTTCCACTGACCTTCACCAAAGTAACTTTTATAACCATTCTCATCAAGCTTACCAGCAGAGATCAAATTAAAACGAATATCCGGAACATGTCTGACTTCTCTCAGCATCAACCTGTAACTACTGTTAGTTTCTAAACAAATATCTCCAATGCCTATAATCTTGGATGCACTTTCGTTTCCCATCCGCACATGGCCAAAATCACCACTACTGTAGGATGTGAAGATTTCACCACGCGAAGTAGCATGGAACGAAGCACCCAAATCAATAATCTAATCATTAACATGGCACTTGGGTTTATCATCACAAACAATAGCTACATCAACGTCGGATAGATACACAATCGAATCTTTATCCTCATCTTTTTCCTTAGACTGTTCCTTCATAAAAAATCTGCACTCTCGTTTTATGTGACCCGACTTCTGGCAATGAAAACAAATTACTTCTTTTCTATCTCTTGACCTTCTCCTGGATTTGTCATCTTCAGGAGAGTTTCTCCCTTTGTTTTTGCCCCTACTCTGTGCAACAAAAACTTGTGACTCAGCGCTAATCACCATAGTATCTCTTCATCTCTGTTCCTCGTTAAATAAACTATCCTTAACTGTATCCATAGTCAGCTTGCCATTAGGAGCGGAGTTACTCAACGATACAACCAGCGTCTCCCAGCTATCAGGCAAAGAGTTCAATAACAACAAAGCCTGTGTGACGCCCCCAGAATAGGTATACAACACCCATTCTGAGTCGCCAAATACATGGTATAGAAAGCAAACTACAACTTCAATAATACAATTGTCGTGCAAAATACGACAACACATACTGTGAGTTTAAATACAAATATTGTCTTCTAGACAATATCCACACTCAAATAAATCCTCATTACAATTATTCAAACACTATTTTACAGAAATAGTGAGGACTGCTAATACATCTTTCTAGAACCATTACTCCATACCCCGACTAGATCCTGCTATGTTCTCACCTCCTGAGAAGAAAAATGGAACAAAAAGGAAAAGGGTGAGCTCAACTAGCCCAGTAAAGAATATTATGACTAAGATAATATACAACAAATTATCGTTAGTCTTCAACAGGGAAAAATCTGATAAAATATAATCGACAACAAGTTTTAGATCAACAACTGCAGCGGAAACAACAAACCATTAGAAGAGTCAAGTAGAGAAAGAATTCTACTATCTTCTAAGATTTAAAAGTCCATCATCAATATTTTATCCCTGTAACATCAATTAATAATCATCTTTAACCAAATATTCATCTTTGCACTACAGGCCAAAGATATTCATTTGTATCATCAGTCGGTCATGTTCATCTCAACACCTGTTCATCTTTGCACTACAGGCCAAAGATATTCATCAAGTAATTATACATCTTTGCACTACAGGCCAAAGATATTCATTTGTATCATCATTTAGGACTGAGGATGATGAAAAATATCTTAAAGAGAACGAATCCAATGAGACAGAAGGACAAATAGTAGGGATTCGTATAACAGTTTATCCAAGATCAATAATACTTCATAATAATCAATTGTGAAGCAGAATTCAAAAATAAAGATCAAAACATGGATACAATCAAAGATAGTAACCATAATAGACATCTTGGACAAAAAGGGAAAATTTTATTTTTCGGTGAATAGTGCCGTATTAGTGAATAGTGCCGTATACGTGAATAGTGCCGTATACGTGAATAGTAACCCCCGACACGAAAAGTTCCAAATTTGATAAAAACTCATATCAATATTTCAGCATAATGATATTGAAGAAAATAATATCATTAAGAAGAAAATAATATCCCTTACCTCAAAATATCAGTACTTCTGGTCGGAATACCGGTATAAGGCTGAAAGAAACTTGCTCTGATGAATAGAAACTCTCAAAGTATCTAAATACTCACAAAATACACTCAATAATCTAGAGAGAGAAAGAGAGAAAACTTGTTTCTGGTGTAATTTTCAATTCTAACTTAGCCCTCTATTTATAGGAAAATTTTGGTAGGTTTGACCTGCAACCTGATGGCTTTACCTGCTACTATTCCCACCTACCACATTTGAAATATAATTCAGCACATTTCTTCACCAACCACAAGTGGGGCCCGCCAATTCTAGAATTTTCCACCAAAATGATAAACTCCGAAAATTCAACAATTTCTGAACCAGTCATCTTGTAAAATTCATAATAAATCATACGTTCATTTTTAACGGTTCAAAATTTGTGGACATATACTCAACTTATATATGTATAACATATCCAAAAATTACCACGATCCAACGGTCGGATTAAAAATTATAACACCCGCAATATTTCTCAAAAACCCTGATTTGATTTTTTAATACCTTCATTCCGATAAAAATACTGATAAAACACCTCAACATTAACTCCTTCATTTTTAACCACAAAAATATATCCCTCATTTATATCCACATAAAATAAATATTTCCTTATCATATGAATCAATAATTAATTATTCACAAATAATATTACAGAATCACATTTATGACAACCAGGCCGTTCCCAGGAAAGAGGGGGCTTTCCAATAAGGATTTCTCCTTACTGGCGCGCAATTAGATGACCAAACCTCTCCTTAGACAGAACTTTCTAAACATTGCCAATAATGTTATCTAATAATATTATTCAAATAATATGAATTATTGATCTGATAAATGAAAATACTGTGCAGCAACAATTATTGAAACAACAATAATATAAAATATCAACGCAGCAATTATTGAATCAATAAAATAAAATATTGAATAATAACTACTGTAACAATTATTGAGTAGTGTCTTCTTACGTAAGAATCAATAATTGGTGCAATACCGTGTGCTACTGTATTTTAACCACCGGGTATTCCAACAGTATTAACGGTAACAACTACGCCGTTATTTATAAACAACTTATACTTGTCTTTTTTTTCATCCAATCGCTTTCCGATATGGGGCCCACACAAGGCTGCGTCGTCGTACGAATATTCTCCGACAGCAAGAATATTCCACGACCAACCGAATATTCACCGACCAAAAATAAATATTTTATAACCACTTGCTTATTTTGTAAAATTTGCACATTTCACCCATAACCAAAGTATTATATCAAATTAACCCCTTATTATTCACAATAATATTTAGAGAAAATTTGATTTTATTCATTAATAAGTTGGGGTCTTACAGCCTGCATCTCATCGTCAATGACCATCTTCATCGTACTCAACTGATTTATCAAACTCTGAAAATCACTCAAGTGTTCTGCAACAGAGTTTCCATCTTTGAATTTAGAATTCACAAGCTTTCTAATCAAAAAAGCTTTATTTTGCGCTGTCTTCCTTTCATACATGGACTCCAATTTCTGCCAGAGAGCATAGGCTTTAATTTCTGTGGCAACATGATAAAACACACTTTGATCAATCCACGATCTGATCAGACCAATAGTCTTCCTGTTCATCTTGTTCCACTGCGCGTCACTCTTGTTTGTGGGCTTAACTCCATTGTTCTCAAGTGGCTCGTACAAATAGTAAAGCAAATCTTCCATTCCTGTCTTCCAAATTGCATAATTTGTAGCCTTAAGATTAACCATGGAACCTACTGTCCAATCCTCCATTTAATTCGCACAGGAAAACCACAAAAATAACCAATCTCTTAATACCACTGTTGGAAAAAGTACGCCAAAAATAATCTATATCCCAGGAATTACTTTTCCATCTTTGTGCAATTAAATATGAAATCAACAAACCCAATTATGAGAACAAAAATAACAAATAACCATCCACAAGCAAGACACCAAATATATGTGGAAAACCTTCTAAAATTAAAAGGTAAAAAACCACGAGTCAAACTCCGAATCTCCACTATATCACTAATAATGGGCTTACAATAATCCTCTCAAGTTTTATGCCCTAAAACTTGAGGTTACACAATAAATTTAGCGAATACAATTTTACCTTTAATTAGGTTGAGAAACCAAATTAACTTCACCACTCAAAAACACCCCAAGCAATAAAGTCTTCAGGCTTTCAATTGAACGGAGATGGCGGCGGATACCCACGAACAACAAACTGTAATTCTCTCAATTTATTCTTTTGGCATCTTCTTACTACCAAGCTTCTCTCATGTGTCACATAAGACTCCCTCATAGCCTTATTTATAGTACTTGTAAGACCCCGAATTTTATGAAATAAAAGTATTCAATTTTTCTTATAATTACTATTCAGTAAATGGTTAAATTGATAAAAATTTAAAGTTATGGGTGAAATATGAATTTTTTTCAAAATAAGCAAATGGTTATAAAATAATCGTTGTTGTCGGGGAATATTCGTTTGGTCATGGAATATTCTTTCTGTCGGGGAATATTCGTACGACGGCGCAGCTATTTGTGGGCCCCATAACGAATAACTGTCGGATGAAGAAAACGACAAAAAATTGAGTTTTTATAATTAACGGCGTAGTTGTTACCGTTAATACTGTTGAAATACCCGGTGATTAAAATACAGTAATACGCGTTATTGCACAGTAGCACACGGTATTGCATAGTATTTTTGAAATTATTGATTCTTACGTAAGAAGGCACAACTCAATAATTGTTACAGTAGTTATTATTTAATATTTTATTTTATTGATTCAATAATTGCTGCGTTGATATTTTATATTATTGTTGTTTCAATAATTGTTGCTGCACAGTATTTTCTATTATCAGATCAATAATTCATATTATTTGAATAATATTATTAGATAGCATTATTGACAATGTTTAGAAAGTTCTGTCTAAGGAGAGATTTGGTCATCTAATTGCGCGCCAGTAAGGAGAAATCCTTATTGAAAAGCCCCCTCTTTCCTGGGAACGGCCTGGTTGTCATAAATATGATTCTGTAATATTATTTGTGAATAATTAATTATTGATTCATATGATAAGGAAATATTTATTTTATGTGGATATAAACGAGGGATATATTTTTGTGGTTAAAAATGAAGGAGTTAATGTTGAGGTTTTTATCCGTATTTTTGTCGAAATGGAGGTATTAAAAATCAGGATTTTTGAGATATTTTGCGGGGGTTATAATTTTTAATCCGACCGTTGGATCGTGGTAATTTTTGGATATGTTATACATATATAAGTTGAGTATATGCCCACAAATTTTGAACCGTTAAAAATGAATGTATGATTTATTATGAATTTTACAAGATGACTGGTTCAGAAATTGTTGAATTTTCGGAGTTTATCATTTTGATGGAAAATTCTAGAATTGGTGGGCTCCACTTGTGGTTGGTGAAGAAATGTGCTGAATTTTATTTCAAATGTGGTGGGTGGGAATAGTAGCAGGTAAAGCCATCAGGTTGCAGGTCAAGCCTACTAAAATTTTCCTATAAATAGAGGGCTAAGTTAGAATTGAAAATCACACCAGAAACATAAGCTTTCTCTCTTTCTCTCTCTATATTATGAAGCATATTTTATGAATTTTTAGATATTTGGTGAGTTGCTATTCATCAGTGCAAGTTTCCTTCAGCATCATATCCGATATCCAGTCAGAAGTACTGCTCTTTTGAGGTAAGGGATAGTAAGGGATTGTAAGGGATAGTAAGGGATTTTAAGGGTTGTTATGATTTTCAGTTTCGTAATTTTTCTGAACATCAAAAATTCTGGAAAAATTTGAAATGATATTTTAATGAGTTTTATTGATTGTGTCCAAAAATGGTGATTTTTGGATGTATAGATTGAGAGTTATGAATTTTATGAGAAAAGACTATTTTAAAAGTAACCGCTTATAATTCCTTGTGGTTAACTCCAAAATTGATGAAATTTTTATTGGGAGTACATGTATATGATAGAAGTATACTCTGTAAATTTCAGAATTTTTAGACAAAAGTATAATTTTTGATAAATGTCTAAATATTCAGCTATTTTGGCCATATGAAAAATAGTAAATGACTTTTAAAAATTCTGAGAAAAATATATGTTCACTATGGGACTATATTATGCTAAATCCCAGAAAAGAAATATTTTTGGAACTGATTTGGTATTTTTCATAAAAATGGTCTAGTTATGAGTAAATGAATTAAATATGTTTTGTGAAGAAAGAAAATTGGAAAATAGGATTTTATGGCTTGAGAATCCTATATGAGGTATATGCAGATTTTTGATGAGGGTTTTGGTTATTGATGATGAAATTGTAAGAGTTGGCATTTTATGATGATTAAATACATTAATTAGTAAAGTGTAAACAATTAAAATAAATTGTTTATAAATTTAAGTAATGTTATTCTTTCAATATCATTATACCGAAATATTGATATGAATTTTATTGTGGAATTTCTATCTTTTGTGTCGGGGTTACTATTTATGAGTTACTATTCACGATTTACTATTCATGAGTTACGAATATTACTCTTGAGATTAAAACTATATGTTGATCATATTATTTTTATCATCATATATAACATTTTTATAACCCTGATGTTAAAATTCTCTTTCACTGGAGTGTAAAGATGGGTAGATTATTGGTATGATCATGACTAGGGTTCTCTTTGGCCTGTAGTGCAAAGTTGAATTGTGACTGGTATGATCATGACCATTGAGTTTATAATTGAATATCTTAAGCTTAAGTGCAAAGGTGAATTGATCAACATGGTTATAATTATTGTTTATATAAATTCTGAAATGATTATATATTTCTTTGAGATATGAATATATTTGGCCTGTAGTGCAAATATGAATTGTTGATGAATATCTTTGGCATGTAGTGCAAATATGGCCTGTTGATGAATATCTTTGGCCTGTAGTGCAAAGATGAACTGTTGTTGAATATCTTTGGCCCGTAGTGCAAAGATGGTTTGTTGATGAATATCTTTGGCCCGTAGTGCAAAGATGGTTTGTTGATGAATATCTTTGGCCCGTAGTGCAAAGATAGATTTGTTAGTATGATTATAAACAGGAATTGTGATTTGGTATAACCATGATCTTTGATGTTTCAGGTAAAGACAGGTGATGAAAATATTCTTCGTCCTGGGTGCGAAGAAAAATTTATAGTCACAATTATGATTATGAGTTATTCATATGATTGTGGAAAGGAACTGTTGAGTGATGTTACATGGATAAAATATTGTTGGTGGATTTTTAACATGGAGAAGATAATAGACTTTATAGTCTATTTGACTCTTCTAATGGATTGCTCGTTCCGCTGCAACTATGGTTGAAATTTTTATCATTTACCATATGTTCTAAATCTCTGATTTATTATTGATGAAGGCTATTGATAATTTAATTATCTTTAGTCATGATATTCTTTACTGAGCTAGTTGTGCTCACCCTTTTGCTTCACAATTCCTTTCATGTAATAAGAGTGTAGTTGGGTCGAGCGGGGGTAACAAGGGAATAGAACGGTGGTCATCATTTAGTAGTTATATTTGGTGAAGAAAATAGGGTGAGGCGAACCCGACGTTGGAAGGGTGTTTTGTCACTATCATACATGATGTCTAATGAAATACAACCTCGTGTCATCATAGGACAGGGTTGTGCTCATCCACTTGCTGAGTATATCTATGGGCACTACCTATATAATCTTGGTGTTTGTTTGAAGTATAATTCTCAATTAGAGACAGTGGAGATAATGATAAGTCAAGAGAAGACTCACCATTGGGAAGAATATGATAGTAATCTTTTCGTTTTTCTTTGGGGTCTATTGGGTCAACCAAGGATAATTCTGTGGCCATATGATATCTATCATAACCTAGACGCGTGACCTCCCATGTACGAAGGTTTCCTTGAGCACTTCCCAAAGATTCTAATTTCTAAAACAGTTTTTGACTATACCTTTATGTAAGGTGTCATTGTGAGGTGATGTCCACGGTTGGAACATGAGTCACATTTGGTATATATTTGTATCCAAACTTATAGCATATGTGTTGTTGTATTTTGCACGACAATTGTTGTAATAAAGTTACAGTTTTTTTTCTATACCATGTATTTGGCAACTCAGAATAGGTTGGATGGAATGGACCTATTTTGGGGTCGTTACAGTACTCTTCTTAATCCATTCCTATTATGGATTAGAAATAATTTATTCTCCTAATCAAATTAGGATCACATCTCCTTGTCTTGGTCACCAACCAATCTAACAAGTAAATTATTTTTCCACTTGGATTCCTTTCATGGAATCTCCAATTCCAATAGTGCTTCCATTAACTCAATTTCTAATTGGATTAATATCAAGTAAACTCATTTACTTGCTTACAAAAAAAAATAATTCTTTTCTATCTTGGATTCTATCTCATGGGTGAGGATCCATATCCAACATCTATAACGTAATGTTAGACAATAAATCCCTGTGATTTAATTAGGTGCATCCGTCCAGAAAAAGGAAGTTCCGTATTAATGAAAAGCCCATGCCAGTGGAAAAAGAGACTATTGAATTCCACGCGAGAACGTATGACCTGGAGCTAGTTGAGATGCATAACTAAACAGTCAAAATTTTGCGGGCGGGAGCGTCCATACATACCTTTATGGAGAAATGGTTAATATGAAGTTTATTTTTGGGTAAATTAATTAATTGGCCAATAGAGTGCTGACACGCAGACGAGGCTCTATATGTGTCAGTATTCTATTGATCAATTGACCAACTTACCAAAAATTAAACTTCATACTAACCGGATCCCCTTTATGGAACCCAGCCATATGTTTTTGGCCTGCCTGCCGGCCTGCCTGCCTACCTGCCTGCCTCTTCTGTTTAGAGTCCTTAGTCAGATCAGTGTGTTTGTTTGTGAAAAATATTGCACAAAACATTACTCCATTATGCAAACTAATTTATTGTTGTATGGATTATATATTTTTAAGTCGTTTATATTGTCAAATAAAAATAATACTATAAACTAAATACATTTAACAATACGTTTATAATTTGGACAATACTATCAACCGCCCTATTTAATCAATCTTATGAGTAGTCATTTATTTAATTTTGCAAATTATTTATTAATTTGAGTAATGTTAGATACAAAATGATACGACAGATTATAATTTGTAAATATGTTTCGTAATGCGCGGGTGAGTCCAATATTTGATCATAACATTTTGTATCCTCTTTTTGTATCCAATCTTTTATAATATAATTGTGTTAATTTTTAAAATCATATGCTACCTCAAAAAGAGATTATATAATATCAACTATTTTCATTTAAGATTATAATCCTTCACAATTTCCCCTATCTTGTATCAGTTTTGCAAGCAAACCTAGTCATATATATATATATATAGAGAGAGAGAGAGAGAGAGAGAGAGAAATACATTTTTAAAAGCAGTTTTATGTTCCTAACATTAATTAAGAATTTAGTACTGCTGACCTGACACAATTCTAAAAGCAATATAAAAAGATGTTAAACAAATAATACCATGCCATTTTTATCTCTAATTTAACATAAATTTATCTCTAATTTTAAAATAAATCTATAATTTTGAAATTGACTTAAAGAATATTCATTGTGTCCCCTAAGATGCATAAAGTACATATTTAAAATAAATTAAAAAAAAAAAGAGAACAAAATGTACTTTTTTTACACCAAGTTTCCCGTACTTATAATTGGGCCCCTAAACTAGTTGAGCTTACTAATAAGTTACATCAATTAGGTACTTGATCTAATTGATATGTAAGTTCAATTAATTTAAGGACCAAATTATATGGAGAGTAGAATTTAATGATTTTTTTTAAATAGTCTTATATTTTAGGGCCGAATAGTCTATATATATATATATAGAAAGAGTGATGAGATGTTGAGGGTAGTTTAAGATAGAAAATTCATATATATATATATATATATATATATATATATATATATATATATATATTGACAAGAGTGACGGTGGATGAGATTAAGGAGGAGCAGAGCCATTGATTTGAAGCGTCCACATCATTCCATCTGAAGCCAACACAAACGGAAACGCAAACGCAAACGCAAACACAGACTCATTCTCTCTCTAAGTTTCATTTGCTTCCGAAAACACAAAGTCCAGTGGCCACTCGCGAGAAGTCGGACGTTCTGTCTCTCTGCTTTGCAACAAACATCTAAACATTAAATATTGCAGCATGCTCCAAGGCCTCAAATCAAAAACAAAAGAACGAATGAATGATCAGAACAGATCAGATCAGATCAGTGAATGATAGAAAGTTTTTAGAGCCGCATACGTTTTCAGAACCAACAATCATTATACAGATCTCTTCTCTTAACATGCACTAAAGCAATCTCTCTCTCCCTCTCTCTCCCTCTGCTAATAAAGTGGAGTACGTACTATCCCCTCTCTTATTAATTGTTAAATTGAAAAGTCCTAATCACAGCAGGTTCCACAATCTCTCGACTTTTTATTCTGCTGCTCTCCTGCTCCTGCTTTATGCAACTTCTTATTAGTTTTGGCTTTTGCTTTCAACGTCCAAACAACCATCGGCATACACTTTTTTCTTTCTTTTCAACTTTCCTTTTAATTTAATTAGTTACACTTGGATGATATATGAATCTTTTGGCGTTCCAATATATCTAATACTTATACGTCTTATAGTACATAATAATTATATCTATTATTTACCTCAATTTTTTGGGACAATAATAATAATAATAAAGAATTAAATGGGGAGTATTTATTGTGCAAATATTACTTTTTCTACGCAGATGCTTCATTATTTTGTGCACCGGATATTGTACATTTGAACTAGAAAGAAAAAAATCAACAACGAGGAGTTCAAATAATAATAATTTTACTCTATTGGAGTACATGCTAATTAATTCCATTTGATTGAGACTCTAATTACTACTACTATTATGTTCTCATAATATCTACCGGACAATTTTTTGAACACAATTATTTTATTTATGTTATAACAACAATTTTTTAGAACTGAGACGCGTAAGTCAGAGTTTAGTGTTAATTCTTTTAATATTTTTGATGGAATCAGTGATGGAACATCTTAATTTTAACGAAATTATTTTTCACGAACTATTTTATTTTATCGAGAATAACTTAATTTTGACTCACAATGATGGAACTTTGCCTTTTAAAATATAAATTAAAAGATCATTAAGAAACATTTTGTCCAAAATAAAATGGGACGTGTCCTCTTGATGCATCCGTACAATGAGATTAATCACTTCTTAGAAAGTGTTTAAAATTGTTTATAAACGATCAAACTTACTTGTAATTAGTTTTAAAGAGTAAAAAGAATTTTGCTTGGGTGGGGTTTGCTATCTCGATGGTGTGACGTGTTTGGGTAAACTTATATATTATAAAACTATATATTATCACTTTTTATGAAAATAATCATAAACTTTAAGTTGAAATTTTTGATTATTTCTCAAATTTAATAATTTTATTTGAACAAATATATTACTTATCTATCCCTATTTATTTTAACAATTTCGTACATTATCTATCAATATTTGTTGTCAAACATTTATTATTTAATAATTTCACTTGAAATAAGTAATTAACAAATTTTTTTATATCAAACACTTTTCAATTTTTACTAGTGTAAGTATTTTTTATTTACCGAACACAAATTATTTTTTAAACTAATTATAATCTAAAGTAGTAATCAAAACCAGTAAACAAACCCAAGCATATTCTTAAATTAGAATTTTTAACAAAAGTACTTTATACTGAAATTTAAAAAGTGTTTAGACAAACATAGTAACTTAAATGGTCTCCGCGAGATGTTGGTGTGGTATATAACAAATGTAAAGGAGCTAGGTTTGAGTATAAAATTGAGGGACTTTGGATGTAATTTACCTGGCCTAAAATTCTGTAGGAGTTCTTTTATATTAAAAAATCAATTAATCTGGAATGAGTTGGTAGAAAAAAAGAGAACGAAGAATGTGGGTATAAAACGAACCAAGCTAGTCCGAGAGTAATGGTGGTTGGTAAACTCTAGGGTTTTGTCTGTCAAATCTGGCTCTTGCAATTTCGGGCCCATCCATCCATCCATTCGAGAAATGGGGGGTGAAAACAAAGGAGGTGGAGGAGAATCTAGAAAGAATCAACAACATTTAACTGCATCTTCATCATCTTCTCCTAAAGACCACCCAGAAGCAGCAGTATTAGTTCAAGAATCCACTACAGATTCACCAGTTGTAGTTGTCGGGGTCACTGCAGGACCTCCTTCCTTTCTCTCTCCTCCTCCTCCTCTTTATATTCCCACTCATGTAGCAACTACAGCTTCTTCCTTTGAACAACAACAATTTGAATTAGGTGGTACTGGTACTGGTGTGAGTAATCCAAAGAGACCAAGATACACAGCAGGTCAATGGAAACTCTTGCCATCTCCCCCTCAAAAACAGACTCATCATCATCATCAAATTAATATCGTAATGAGCAGCGAGTCAACCCCTTCTCCTTCGCCACACACCACTGCAGCAACAATAGCAGCAGCAGCAGCTTCTTCGTCGGACACTGCCGCCTCATCTCCTTCTCACCCTTCTCTCTCCGCCTCTGCTGCCTCAGCCGGTCAAGAGTACACCAACAAGCCCACTTTGGATTCCGGAGTAGGAGATCAACAACAGCACCACCACCTTCAGTTCAGAAAAGGGAAATATGTTAGCCCTGTTTGGAAACCTAACGAGATGTTGTGCTTAGCTAGGGCTTGGAGAGTTCAGTACCAAGGTGGTGGTGGTGCTAGTGGCAGCTCGTCCTCGGATCAGCCACCACAAGAGCAGGAGGAGGGGGGAGCTGAGGTACTGGCAGCAGCTCCGTCGTCACATGGGAGGGGAACCAAGACTAGGGCCGATAAAGATAGAGAAGTAGCCGAGTTTCTAAACAGGCATGGTGTGAATAGAGATGCCAAGACTGCCGGTACTAAATGGGACAATATGTTGGGCGAATTCCGAAAAGTTTATGAGTGGGAGAGAGGTGGAGAGCGAGACCAAATTGGTAAGAGTTATTTTAGACTTTCCCCTTATGAAAGGAAGCTCCATAGATTGCCGGCCTCGTTCGACGAGGAGGTGTTTGAAGAGTTGTCTCAATTCATGGGTTCCAGAATGAGAACTCCTCATGCCAGACCCGGAGCTGGAGCTTTTTCAGCCACTGCCTTTATTTCCGCCGTCGGTGATGACACCCGATCATCTCTCATGCCCGGCAAGCCGTTGCCCCCTCCTCCTTTTCGTGAAGACCATGACCTACATCTCTCTGGTAAATACTACGGGCGTTTATATATATACATAAATAAATTATATTTGTTTACCTTTCATTATAGAACAAATTAAAGTCTACATCACACTGAAACGCAAATGGAGAAATTTGTAGCTCAAATACCATTTTATTACTTTCTTAATTTGTTGAATAAAGAATAAATCTTTAATAGAATTGTGTTTATATTTTTGATTTTTGTGTGCAGGAAGAGGTAAACAAGTGGTGCTGGCTAGTGGAGGTGAGGCTTATCTCCACGGAGGAAGAGGAAGTAATTTGTTGGGGTTGGATAGTGGTTCTTCATTGGACGTTACACCTTCAAAAGAGCTGCGTAGGATAGGTAAAGTGAGAATGATATGGGAAGAATTGGTAAGTTTATGGGCAGAAGAAGGGGAGCATCACAGAGGGAGGGTGAAGGTTCAAGGGTCCAGTTTTTTGAATGCAGATGAGCTAGCTTTTCTGGATGATTCAATGGTGGCTTGCACTATGGAAGCATTTGAAGAAGCTGATAATTCCCTTAAAGGATTCTCTGTCGATAGATTCGTTTGTGGACAACAAGTCAAAGTCTTTGGCAGAAGAAAGTCTTACTCCTCTGCTCCTCTTCCTCCTACTCCTACTCCTACTCCTACCGCTCCTTCTTTTTCTGGTATGTATAGTCTATATATGCTAGTCAACTTTCATGTTCTAAATAAGTAAGTATTATATTCACAAATTTATACACCCAGTTCAACTAATTGTGAATAACGGTCTGCAATATATTTCCCAGGTTTCCACGATAGAATCCAGCTTCCATCTACAGAACCCTCCATCAGATGTAAGTACCTTTTTCCAACATATATTATTGACAGTATAATTCTAATTTTATTTGTCCTAATTGAATTTTTATGATCAAATTAATCATATTTAAAATCAAAATTATTCTTATATTTATTTGATATAGGCACATAATTGTGTTATCATAAGAAATTACATTCAATATACTATCAAAGTTAATTTATTTGATTTAATTTTTTTAATAATTAGTAATCTTAAAATCGATCAATTTAATCTTAAAAAATCAAATAAAACAAGTTAAGTTGAACAGAGAGGGTATAATATATAGTATTTTTAAACCAAATAGTACTCCCACTTTCTTAATTAAGGAAATTCACTTTCATTTATTTGAGTACATATTAAGGTTTTCTCTAAAACTCATTTTGACATAATATATATATTCCATTTATTATACAAAAAAATCTCATTTGCTTTTTTAACATTCTATAAATTTTAGAATAAACAGGAAACAACATACTTTCTCTGTTCCAAATTATTTGATAACTATTGACTTTTGAAGTCGATATGGAATATTTTCAAATTTAAAATTGAGATAACTTATTAAAAATTATGCCACAATAAAACCTATAATGAGTAATATTTTTTAGATAATTACAATATTTATTATTGTATTTATTAAAATTAAAAGAATCTATATTAATTTTGAGTTTAAAAAATTTCTAAGTTATACTTTTAAAAGTCTAACAATGATCAAATAATATGGAACGGAGGCGGAGGTAGTATATACATTCTTACAAATTTGGAAATTTTGCTAATGCAACCCTTTTTATGAGAGTAAAAGTTTGGAACAGCATTTTTTGAAACTTCCATGCAAAAATATCAAAAAATGATGATTTTATGTCTCAATACATTAATATAAGGACTTAAATGTATTATCAGATGCATGAACTTAATTGAAACAAGGAAGTTGGATACTTTTGATTTCAAAATTAGCAATGTTTGATGCATGTTTGGCATCTTAAATTCCTGTCGATTACAGTAGTATCACTATTTCATGTTTGTTACAGTGTAATCTCTGCCGATTTAGTTTATATATGTTTGTCTATGTATATCCATGTGATATGCATATAATGCAGCTATTCCTCCATGGGAGTTTCAAGATCCAACCGAGTACTACGTGGGTTGTCTGAGAATACCACCACCAACACTACCAAGCTTGGTTGAGCTCCCTTGGCACTTGCAAGAGCCACCACCTGAAGAGCTACGATTCCCTCTTCGAAAAGATGTATACCGAGACTTGTCCCTAGGGAAAGAACTCTTTTTTACCACCTCTAATGAACTCTTAGATTGTAGAGCCATCACATTCGATATTCTAAGCCCAATCATTCGATCAAGCCCTATTCTCACTGCATCCACCGGAACCTCTAGAGACTCTTTCATTGGCCTTTGGGACGATTGCATCAATCGTATAATATCCAAATTCTGTCCTGTTGAAATAGTCTTTCTTCGTAAACCAACCTCGCCTTCATCCGATGCAATACAAGATCAATGGCCTAATGTAACGGCTTTTGTGAGAAATTTCTGTTTGTGGAGAGGAGAAGAAACTGATCAGCTGAGGGAAGGTCATGTTGATCCATCTAATTCAATAGCTGACAAGCTTTCTTGGACATACATGGATCTTCCTTACATATTAGGCTACTATGCAGTTGGCTACATTATTACATTTTGTGCATTTAGTAGATCACACGATGAAATCACCCGAACCGATCTTTATACAATAGACCTATCCACACCGGGAGAAAGACTGAAAGCCCTAATCCCATGTTGGAGAATTGCCGGATTGTTACCTCTATTAGCTGATCGATGCTTCAGCTGCATTAACAATATTGGGAACAATTTTAAGCTCTTCCCTTACAGCGATTTCGAACGAACGGATTTGGGTAATGGTAACATTGTAGAAATGACGCCAAATATGGTGACTAGGTATTTCTCTAGCAAAGGAAGATGGGGTGCAGTTAAAGAAATTTACGACTTTCTTGATCATCGGATCCCCCATTCCGAATTCGTTGTCCGATTTTCGGAGAAAGATTTGGCACTTACATTTAAGCCCAGAGGGCGCAAATTCAAGCCTGTAAATTGTGATCAATTGATTGAGGCTTTAAAGTACGTGACGAAGGCATTGGTTGCCCTTCATGACCTTTCTTTCATGCACAGAGACTTGGGTTGGGACAAGGTAATGAGGAGAAGTCAGAGGGAGAATGAGTGGTTTGTTACCGGGTTTGACGAGGCGGTGGGCGCCCCGCAGATATACCCGCATATGCCGCCAGCAGGTGCTGCGGCGAGTGGGAGACACGCGCCGGAGATGGGGAGGGGTTTGCATGGGGTGAAAGTGGACGTATGGGGTGTTGGCCAGCTGGTGAAGTGCTGTGGACTGGTGGGCATTCCGAAGCTGCTGAGAGAATTGCAGAACAGGTGTTTGGACCAGAACCCGGAGCAGCGGCCAACGGCGGCGGACTGCTATCACCATCTGCTGCAGCTGCAGTCTTCGATGTCAGCCGCCGGAGGGTATTGATGTGTGATTGATAGGTACGTTATATTCTGTCAGGTATTTCCACATTTTTATTGGGAGCTCGTGCTAAAATGCGCTGCTCCTTGGCTCGGGCGTAAGGTAGCCTTCTACATCTAACTTCTACTCCGTATATTATTATTATTAATTAATTTTTAGAGAGATCAATGATTTAGTGTTTGCATTTAAAATTTTACAAGGGTAATGAGCAAAAAACTATTACTTGTTGGTGCTGTGTATTTAATTTCCGGCATTAGCTGCTGCTTATTGGGGATTAATTATATCATAATTACATTATCATCGTTAAATATAAGTTGATTAATAGGTCATTGCGTTAAAAATATTTAAATTGATTTATTTATAAAATTTAATCTGCATTTTATTTCATGTGCTTGTATAATTAGGATTTCGGCATTATGATGATATATGATTATTAGCTTAGCAGCAGGCAGCCTGAGGGGCATTGTTCCAAATTATAGAATAAATGTGAGTTTTCTAAAGTTTTAAGATATTTTTAATTTTTAAATTGATATAAATAAATTTACCTGTACACTGAATAATTACAAAAATTATAAACTATCTAATCAATATTGCTAATTACCAAAAAAAAATCTCTTAAATTCTTTTTTAATAAAAAAAAATACTTTGAAGAGACTAAGATGTATTATTGCGTCAAATTTATGGGAAGAACACTAAGATGTTCATCTTTCAACCAAAAAACAGGAACAAAAAGAATAATGTTACATACACAAATTATTTTATAAATATTTTATAAATTATTGATGCGGTATATTTTATCTTAGCATATTGATCAATAAATTATTTTAATATAGTTTTTGACTTCACACAATATATTGAGGTGGAATATGTCGCATCAATAGTTTGTAAAATATTTGTAGAATAGTCTGTATTTCTAGTATTATTCGAACAAAAAAATCGAAAGTCAAACTACAAATATGCTAAAATTTAACAGACTCAAAGAAACCTACCAATGCATCACAATCACAAATAATCAATAATTAGTTTGAATTTTATCTATTTTGAATTTAAAAATTTATTAAATTTATTTTGAAAAAGTCTTGATCTTATATTTTATAAATAATAAAGTATTAACTATCTTCTTTTTTTAATCAACGTAATGCAAGGTATAAAATATAGCAACGATATTTTTAAATAATATTCAATTTCAATCATCATCATCCCGTAAATTAATACTGCTATCATTTTATGTATGTGCAAATTGTAGAGTCTAGCACAGACAATGCTACTACATAATTAACTTTATAATTAAGTGTTGAGAAATAAAGTCTCACAATTAAAATCTCAATATATTACTTGAGAGATTATTCTATTAATTGTCAGTTGATTTCAAAATCTAGAATCGTATGAATTTAAGATATTTTTGAATTTAAAATTAATTTCGTTATTAATAGTATTTATTTTTTACACTTTACAATTTGTAACTGTATTGTTTAAAACTAATTTAATTCATATCAATTTTGAAATTGCAAATATCTCATATTTACTTCAAAAAATTCACATTTATTATAGGGGTTCTCTCGAGAAATTTACCAAGAGGGGCACCCTTTATAATAAAAAATAATAATTATTTTATTTTTTATACAAAAATAATTTCATTTTTCATATATACAAGTATTAATAATGTATTTTTATTTCATATTTATCATTGAATATAATAACTTGTTTGTTTATTAATGGTGAACTTTAATGAAATTATGATGTTCTATCATTTTATATTATTATCAATAAAAAATAAATCTTTTGTAGAACAAAACAATTGACAAATGGGACATGTTTATTGTGAAACACAAGGAATAATAAAATTTACCGAATATAGATTTCAAAAGTAAATAATAAAAATACTTCTTCCTATTCAATTTATAAGATGATTTTTTACTTTTTGAAATTCAATTTTAGATAGTCTTAGACTCATAATTAATGAGATTTATTAAATACTATAATTAATAAATCTTATAATTGTTAGTATTTTGTAGATAGTTTATAATATTTATCATTGTCTTAACTAAAATTAAATAAATTTATGTCAATTTTAGGTTTAAAAATATCTCAAATTAACTTCAAAAAATAAAAAATGATCTTATATTTTGGAATGGAACGAGTATAAAAAAATCACAACAAAATTATTTTCAAAAATTTATTTTTTGAAGTTATTAAATACTCCCTCCGTCCTAAATTAATTGCTCAGTTTTGACTTTTTTAAGTCAAATTGACTATTTTTGAATTAATAATTAAGCATATATAAATATATTTTTAAAATTGTAAAAATTGGGATTAGTAATAAATTGTATATACTTTCTTTTGGTTATAATCTTCACCTAAATTTTAACAAAAATAGTAAAAATATTAGTTTTAAAAATGGTCAATTTGACTTTAAAAAATCAAAACTGAGTAATTAATTATAATCTTCACCTAAATTTTAACAAAAATAGTAAAAATATTAGTTTTAAAAATGGTCAATTTGACTTTAAAAAATCAAAACTGAGTAATTAATTTGAGGCGGAGGGAGTAGTTATTTTAAAAAAAGAGAGGTCAATTTACTTAAATACCCCTATACTAGTAAAAAAATTACAAAATCCAAGTGGGGCACTCCCCTCGCTTCTCTTCTCCTCCCCTCCCCTCTCTCTACTAAGAAGGTCCCTAAAAAGTTAAAGCAATGGGAGGTTGCTTAGGTCCCTTAAAGCAATGGGAGGTTGATTTTCTTTTCTCTCATAAAATAAAAATAAAAATACTTCAAGTCATCCACCAATTTTATTTTCTTCAACTTTTCTTTCTCTTCCCTCCTATTTTGCACTCCCACACAAGGTGTTATACATCTTGAAGTTGATCAAATTGCCAGCTGATTAGATGGTGGATATATACTGAGCCCAGATAGGTTGGGTCATAGTAACTGTTGATCTTTTGTTGATTTGTGAATGGCCTTTTTGTTTTCAGGCCGAAGCTGGTCCATTTCAATTTGCAATTCATGAGAAGCACAGGAAGTGGAATATAGTCAGGAGGTTCCAAGCCCAAAGTGTCCTTAAGAATTTAAGAGTAGCCTTAACTCATTTAGTCCAAAGGCTTTGTGGTTCAATCATAAAGTTACAACATGAAGAAGTAAATTAGATACTTGGTTGTGTTTGATAAACTTGGGAATTAAGATCTGAATAATTATGATGTCTTAATAAATTAGATCATCTGAATGGTTATGAGATCTGAATCTAAAAAATTGTTTGATAAATAAAAAATAAGTTGTCTCTTAATGACACTATTTTACCATTTAAAGGGTAAAATTTTATTTAATAATTTTAAATATTCAATTTAATAAAAATGAGTGTATAATATTGTTGAATATATTTATATAAAAAAAATTATCAAAAAAATTTTATTAAGAGATACCTCTTAATTATTAAGATTTTATTTTCTGTCTTACCGATTAAGAGGCATTCAGAGGTAACAAAAAAAAATAACATCATGCCTCTTACCGAATAAGAGACAGTCTATTAAGTGGCAATCAGATGTAAATAAACAGTACCTATGAGAACCGGAGTACTTGCACTCTATTACTGAATTTTAAAATGGAAGAATAAAAAATGACATAAAATTTAAGGTTTTTTTGTCTGAATTTCCTTTGTTATTAAATTTTTTTAATGAACGGAAAAACACAAAATAATGGATTAAAAACTTAACTAATTTTCTTGTCAAAAAATGGACGGACTTGGATGGAAAATTAAATAATATAAGATCATCTTTTATAATCCTTCTTCTAAATTATAAACACAATAAAACTAATATTAGGCCAACTTAATACTTTAAATGGGAAACTTAAATATAATTTTTTTTTTCTTTATAAACTCAATAACAACATGAAAAAAAAGGCATACAAAATTTTCTTTCTTTTCTTTTTATTTATAAATTAAGGTTATGTTTTGTTTTCTTCGTCCCAAACTCAGGAACATATGGGAGTAATTAGTATGAAGTTAATTTTGATCAATTAATCAATACAGTGTCGACACACATGTCGGGAGGTGATTTATTTTTCTATGTGTCAGCACTGTATTCGTCAATTGATCAACTTATTATGAAGTTAACTACATAGTAACCGGATTCGAAACACATACAGTGTGTTTGGTGTCATTTAATTACCAGAGTAATGCTACGCGGACAGGAAAGTTGGACCGGAAAATTGGACCGGTCCAATTTTATTTTTTTATTTTTTTATTTTTTTTGCTAGTGACCCTTAAAAAATGTATAGTATTTATTCTAACTGAAATTTTTATAAAATATAGTGTTTTAGGTATAATTTGGATACATATACAAATACAGGGTTATACAGTCTGTATAACCCTGTATTTGTATATGTATCCAAATTACTCCTAAAACACTATATTTTGTAAAAATTCCTGTTGGAATAAATACTATACATTTTTTAAGGGTCACTAGCAAAAAAAAAATAAAATTAGACCGGTCCAATTTTCCGGTCCAACTTTCATGTCTGCCAAGACTTATTCTAATTACCAAGACAAAATCCATTAATTTAAGGTCCCACATGACAGAAGGATTATGTCACGGATAACAGCATCCATGGATTAAACGAAGACAAAACGGTTGAAATAGCACAAAAGACACATTAGATTGTGTTTATTAATTAATTTTATTCATTTGTAATAGTTGTATAAAATTGCAATCGCTATCTACCATTTAATCTTTATGTTGATAACCGATAGTACACCATGTTTGATACCTGGCATTCCATAACGAACAAGGAGGCTCTATGTTCATGAATCATAACAGCTGGCTATTATACGTAAAAAGCAAGGCGAAATGTCTTCTTATATCAATTTAAAATATATATATATATATATATATATATATATATATATATATATAAATCAAATATTAACCAACACTCTCAACCTCTGATCTTATTAGCCAAAAGAAAATGTCAGATAGTCAAAGTCCCCCGACTAGTAACACCGATGACACGGCAACGGCGGCCACCGCTCTTCCTGCTAACCAGTTCGGAATAGTACGCAACCCTGAAGGCACGTACACTCGATTCTTTCAAGTACCATGCACAGCTGCTACACCGGATGATGATGGTCACTCTCCTGTTCTTAGTAAAGACATTCCTATAAACCCTAAAAATCAAACTTGGATCCGAATATTCCTGCCACGACAACTAATAGACAATTCCTTTGATAGAAAACTCCCTGTTGTGTTCTACTTTCACGGCGGTGGTTTTGTTTTCATGAGCCCAGCGTCTAGCATGATACATGATTTTTGCGTCAAAATGGCAGCGCAACTCCTTGTGGTGGTGGTTTCCGTTGAGTATCGTCTCGCCCCCGAACACCGCCTTCCGGCGGCCTACGACGACGCGGTAGAGGCCTTGCTGTGTATCAAGAATACTAAAGAGAGATGGATAACTGAATATGCCGATTTGTCCATCTGTTTTGTTATGGGGTCTAGTGCAGGGGGAAATATAGCCTACCATGCAGGTCTACGTGCAGCTGAGATAGTAGATGACCTTGAGCCATTGAACATCAGAGGATTGATTTTGCAGCAACCGTTTTTTGGCGGGTCGGGAAGGACGGAGTCCGATTTGAGACTTGGAAATGGACCGGTTTTGACCCTTTCTGGAAGTGATCATATGTGGGAGTTGTCACTCCCGGTTGATGCGGATCGTGACCATGAATATTGCAATCCTACGGTTGGTGGTGGATCAGATAAATTGGGGCGGGTCCGTGTTCTGGGTTGGCGGGTATTGATATGTGGTGTTTACGGGGACCATTTGATTGATAGGCAGATGGATCTGGCGCGGATGTTGAAGGATGAAGGTTTACGGACCGTGGTCTACTTTGAAGAGGGTTATCATGGCATGGAGATAATGGAACCTTTAAAAGCTAAGGGACTGTTTGGGGCAGTTATGGATTTTATTTCTTAATTGAGCTTGAAATTCTGCTACTCTGCAGTTGATTGTATCTGATTTCAACATGATATTAGTTTGCTCCGATGACAACAGATTGACCGACGGAGTATTCATTGAAATGGGAAGCTGTTAGTATGAAGTTTATTTTTGGATAAATTGGTCAATTGACCAATAGAATACTGACACGTAGACGAGATTATATGTGTGTCAGTATTCTATTGGTCAATTGACCAACTTACCAAAAAAATAACTTCATGCTAACCGGATCCATTGAAATGCATGTTTTTATTTTTAATTTTTTCCAACCTGTATGTTATATTTATCAATTGATCAAAGTTAACTTCATGTAACCACTGACATAAGAAACAAACCCACAAATAAGAATCACATATTACAATATCAATAAATCAAACCTCGTAGAGAAGGAAGAAAAGGAAACAAATTTTCATGCAAGAAAAAAATTAAACTCACCTACCGGAGAATTGAAACTGATATACTTCGGTCTTAAACATTAGGTTAATATCTCATCGGCAAATATGAATTATTTTGTGCGGTAGAAAACAAAATTATGAATATTTTTAAAAATATTAAAAGAATAAAGGATAACACAAGTACAAAAAGGTTTTATCAATAATGTACGACACAAATACAAAAATATAAAAACTATTTTAACCTTAAAAATACTATTTTTTTTCCTATATTATTTGATTATTGTTGTTTTTTGAAGTCAATTTAAGAGTTTTTTAAATTCAAAGTTGACATAAATTCTTTTAATTTTAATCAATACAATACAATAATAAATATTATAAATTATTTTAAAAATATTATTTATTGTAAAATTTATTATTTTATATTTTTTAATGAGTCGTATTAACTTTAAGTTTAAAAATAACTAAAATTTACTTTCAAATAAATTAGAACCGAGTAGTATATAAAAAGAGGAGTCCACTTCTTTAAGAAAGCTGAGTGTATTTTTTTAATGGAATTTATTTTGGATAAAAATGAAACAAATTTTACACTCTGTTTTAATTTGATTTTCTTAACAAGTAAAAACTGAACTTATCACAACTTTTGAATATGTTAGAGGAAATTTTATTTTATTTTATTTTTAAACGATGGAAATGTTTTTGTTGATACATATATAATTGAATTTTTTTTTAAGTTCTTAATTTGTATTATCCTAATAAAATCAATTTGCTTGTGATGCATGCATCTTTCAATCAAAGGTTGACATTTTTAAATCGTCCTATGGATCATATATATATATATATATATATATATATATATATATATATAGCAGCATACTTGACTACTTGTTATGTTTTCTTGTTTTGCTTTCTTTTTTCATATGCAGCTGTTCTTTTTGGTCTTCTCTTATTTGCAGATTCTCCCTACTAAACTAGTTCTTAAAAGATTGTCGTTTTGGCATATACATTAAGAAAGTATCAGTTATCAAGTAAAATTTATTTTAAATTCTATCATTACCTCTCTATGGAAAATTGAAAACAATTAATACAAGAAAATTTTTTGAGACAACGAAAGAAGGTAAGGATAATATAAAAAAATAAATAATTTATTATCATCGAAAGTTATAAACTACAAACTTTTTAAAATAAATTTTTTCTTATTTTTTAGGAGCGGACAGAGTATATAGCATAGAGGATCTTAGTTTTCCCATTTTCGTTTCAAGAATAATTAAGCTTCATATAGAATGGCATCAAAAGAGAAGTGCACTACTGCTGCGGTTCCACCAATTCCCATTAATCCCAATCCCAATTCCCCCGTTGACCCCTTTGCCCATCTAGGCTTCATACTCAACTCCGATGGCTCCATTACTCGCCGACAGGCCGGAATCATAATAGCCGCATCTGATCCTAACCACAATTCTCCAGTCCTCACCAAAGACATTACTATCAACAAATCAAACAATACGTGGCTCCGTATCTACGTACCAACGGAAACACCTGATTCCTCCTCCTCCGACAACCTACCTCTCATCGTTTACTTCCATGGTGGCGGCTTCATCGTAGGAACAGTAGCCTTTCCAATTTTCCACAACTTCTGCGAAACCATGGCCCTTGAAATCCCCGCCGTCGTCGTATCAGTCGAGTATCGTCTGTCCCCGTGCAAACGTCTTCCCGCGGCCTACCATGTCGCCGCGGAAGCGTTGCATGGGATCAAAACCACCAAAGAAGAGTGACTATTAAAATGTGCTGATTTTTCCAAGTGTTTCCTCATGGGCGGCAGTGCAGGCGCCAACATAGCTTATCATGCAGCTGCCTTCTTGGGTGATGAGGATCTCGGGCATTTGAAGATCCGAGGGTTGATATTGCACCAACCATATTTTGGTGGGACCGAGAGGACACAATCAGAACGAAGGCTGATTGATGATAAGGTGTTGCCACTGGTTGCCAATGATCTCATGTGGGAACTAGCGTTGCCAATTGGCACTGACCGTGATCACAAGTATTCCAATCTGACGGTTGGGGGTGGATGGCGTGTTTGTGATGAGATTAAGAAGCTGGGATGGAAGGTTTTGGTGACGGGCTGTGACGGAGACCCGTTGGTTGACCGTCAGGTTGAGTTGGTGAAAATATTGGAAGAGAATGGTGTGGAAACGGTGAGCAAGTTTGGTGAGGGTGATTGTCATGGGATTGAGCTGTTTGACCCCGCGAAAGCGTATTTGGTTATACAAGAATTCATTTAATTAATTTTATGTTCAACAACTCCTTGAAAAACTAGTCTGCTGGAGATTTTATTTGATATGGGCTGAATTATTGATCGTCATGTTTGTTTTGTTGATTCAATGCAATTACAAGAATTCCTGACTATATTTTTTTTAGTAAAAAGTCTAACCGAAATATAATAAAACTGTAATATGTTCTAAAAAATGAAATGATTATAAAAAACAAATTCAAACAGTAAATCTTTCAAATAAAATAAAAGATAATTATGAAAAATAGTCAATCGTAGCAACAATGCTCGTGGACACCACCAAATAAACTACTGAAATACAGTCATATCCCCAAAATAATAATATAATACGCATATCTGAACAGGTGACAATAGAAAACAAGTATCAATGGAAGCGCCACGTACAAATCTGTATAATATATTCATCTTCAACAATTCACATTGGAAAAAATCTTAAGAAAAAAAATCCCAAATGGAGAAAACAAAATCTCTCGAACTGAGAAAACAAAATGTCCCAAGTGATGATAATGAAATCTCTTCACAAAAGAGAAAGAAATCAGTCATCCATGAAGAAAACAATCTCATAAAAAGGGAAAACAAACTCCATACGAAGGAAAAATAATCTATTAGATCAAAATAAGAGACATATCTAGGAGAGGGTATCTCCAAAAGGAGAGCACTCCCCTATATCTAATTAGGGTTCTTGATTAGATAAAAAAGAAAAAAGTGAGAAGAGGTGGTTAATTACTTACTATTAAAAGTAAGCTATTTTTTAGACTATATAATTATAAAATTAAAAATTATTTTAAATAGTATTGTTGATTAGAAGATTTATTATTTTTAAAAGTGAAATAAATCGCATCAATTTTTGAATTTTAAAATAATGATTTTAAAAAGTAAAATTTGATATTATATTTTCAAACAAAGTGAATATTATGCAAATTCATACCCAAAAATCTAGATATTATAATTCAATTATTATCCAGCAATCCTAAAAAGTTGTGATTATGAAGTGTTGGTAAGAAGTCACTGTTTGTGTTTGTTTGTATGACGAAATTGAGCAAAGAAAAGAGAGAACATGAAGAGCTCATCGGTCTTCATTTTGGTTTTTGGCTTATATTTTTATTTTCATTTTAAATCATAAAACTATCTCAAAAAGACGCATCACGTGAAAACATGTTTTCTATAAATAAAACTTTCAAGAAAAATTTATATTTTCACAAATAAATTTGATAGTTTCACAATATCCTCACTTACATGAAGTGAACCCTACTTACTACTCGTGAATAAGAACTTGTGGAACTATCAAATTTATTTATGAAAATATCAATTCTCTTTCTATAAATGTCTCATTTATCTACCTGTATCTCCTCTGATTATTCAATAAAATTAATCATATCCAGTTCTGCCTTCATCTCATCAGTTAAGCGGTACAGGATACATTTTATTTCCTCTATCACAACTTCAGAGGATCCTCTCACTGAGAATTCGTAGACAACTCCATGGACTTCGATCATGCTGCTGCCTGGAACTGCCTTTTTAATCCCTTTGTCGTTCATGAAAGCTCTAGTACTCTTCACATCATCAAATCTACCAGCTTTGGCATATGTATCACATAAAGTAACATAAAAAGCATGATTTAGAGGTTGCATATCCATCAAGCGTTTCACAACCCTTTCTCCTAGCTCAGTGTATCCATGCATTTGACAGCCTCCAAGCAGAGCACCCCAAACAAACACATCTGGATCCATGGGCATGTCTCTGATAAGCCCCAGAGCCTCGTCAAATAGCCCGGCTCTACTAAGTACATCAACCATGCAAGCATAATGTTGGATTTGTGGCTCAATCATGTAAATGCTTTTCATCGTGTTGAAAAAACAGCGGCCTTTCTCTACTAAACCAGAATGAGCACAAGCAGACAATAGCCCAACAAATGTCACAGAATTAGGCTTCACCCCAATTGCAATCATCCTTCTGAAGAGATCAAATGCCTCTGCACCACACCCATGAAGTGCAAACACTGAAATCATAGCTGTCCATGATAAAATATCTTTGTTAGGCATTTCCTTAAAAACCTCTACCGCTCTTTCCAGACTCCCGCACTTGCCATACATGTCAACCAGTGCTGTTCCAATTACCATATCACATTCTAGACCACTTCTCATCAAGTAATTGTGCACCCACCAACCATGTTCAAGAGCCCCAAGTGAAGCACAAGCTGAAAGGGCACTAGCAACAGTAATCTTATCCGGGTTCACCATATCACCGCTTAAAATTTGCATTTCATGGAAACACTCTAGAGCCTCCTTTGGCCGACCCCCTTGAACAAACCCCGTAATAATTGAGTTCCAAGTAATTATATTTCTCTTCTTCATCCTCCTAAACAAACCCAATGCCAAATCAAGCTCCCCACTTCTCAAACACCCAATAATCAAGGAATTCCAAGTAACAATATCCCTTTTCAACATTTCATCAAACACCCTCCTTGCATTATTCAATGACCCACATGCTGAATACAAACTAATCACTGAATTTTGTACAAAAACGTCGCTATGAAGTCCAAATCTAACAATTTGGCTATGAATGCATCGACCCGTGTCTCCATCCAGCCTCCTCACACATTCTTTTAGGAGAAATGGGAAAGTGATGCAATCAGCTGCAATGCCATTACAAAGCATCTGCTTATATAGAACCAAGGATTTGTACGAATTGGGTCCATCACTATCATTGATTTTAGAGGCGTAAGCTCTGATCATGACGTTGTAAACAAAGAGATTAGGGTTCTTAATGGATCGAAAAACATCAGCTGCGTAACTGAGAGAACCTGAATCGGAAATTGCGCAGAAGAAGAGGAGACGAGAGATGAGAATATAATGCTCAGTTTTGGATAAGTGAGGTGATGTTATGATTTGGGTATGAATTTGTTTGAGCTCTTTCATGTTCTTGCATTCTTCTAATAAGCGTACAATTGTGTTCCTAAAAAATAGTCGTTGGGATTCAGTCATCTTTAATACAAATTTAAGGCGGGAAATTTCAATACTCACTAGGTAGGTGACAAACTTTTGAAATGAACTACCCCTAACTAGGGCAGGTGTTCCTGCACTGATCCTTTTTAGCAGCAGCACCAACCGTCTAATAATTATCTTTCATAATTTAGTTTATAATTTTTCCTCTTATAGTCGTTGGAGTATGGGCCTGATAAGTTAAAATATAAATTAAGTTATAAGTTGTATTATAAGTAAAACTGAATCTATGAGACAATCAGGTAGCGCCAAGATGGCGGAGGGAATCAAGCATAATTTGACAGCGTATTCTTTGGAATGATGTTAGGGAAAAATGAGATAGCTGATGTATGTGAAAATAACAGGAAGGATTGAAATTTAGGAGATTACTGTAATTAATTACTAATTATTTATCTGAAAAAGAGACAGAGACGGAGACGGGGCCGGGGCACCTTGTGATGGCCGGCCTAAAGCTCACATAGTTTTGCAGGCAGCCTAGTCGAAGGTTCTCACAGCAAGCAGTGAGACACAAATTATACACTTATTAGGTAGCAAAAGTAATATATCGTGTTGGTGATAATGAAAATGGAAGGGAGACAGACATGAGAAAGAGGGAATATTGGTGATACGAAATAATACTTGTTAGTTTTAATCTTAAAAGCAATATAAGAAGTAATTATTGCAAAATCCAGAGTCAAAGCCGAGACGAACGATATGTAGCCTCCTCACCCTCATTGTTACTTAATTCGGTTGTTAAGTGTTTTAATAAATGTATTTTTTGTTAGAAATATTTAGCTATCAATTAGTATGTATATAAAGAGAGGGAGAGGGAGAGGGAGAGGGAGAGGCATATTAATTACCTTTCCATAGTTGGTTTTCAACAATAACAGTATAGATTTGAGTGTGAGAGGAGGGTGTGATCATACCGAAAGTTGTGTGCGGCCGCTTCAATTCTGTATAATAACTTACACCAGCTAATACACAATTACAACTCCAATCAAGAAAAAAAAAATGTTTATGATATTGTAAGTCATTGGATCGATGTGTTTATATCACTCATTCACTTTGGAGGGAATCCATGAATAAAACAGGGATTTGATATTTTTCATGAATAAAAACAGGGAAATATTAAATGATTTGCAACTGCTGTTGGAATACAAGTAGTTAGTTCCATGGTGCCTTTATAGGAAACCCTCAATCCCTCGTCCCAATTTTGCTTCTAGATATATGGACAATGCTTCTTCCATCACTTTCGCCTGGGCTAGCAACTTGGCTCTCTTCTTTCCAGAGGGATGTGTGGAAAGATAATCATTCAGTGCTGATCCACCGTTGACTTTGTCCAACTTTTCATACACCTTGGGTGCAACTCGAGGATCGTAGCCAGCAGATGCAAGTAAAAGCAGCCCAATGTAATCTGCTTCGATCTCCATCCTAATCACAAAGTCAATTATTTAACTTAACAAAATCAGAAGATGAGTTCAAGGAAAGCTATAGATTCAGTCACCAAAAAATATTAATTGTCAACTGAGAAACTTCTTACACCTAACCTAAGATCTTCTCAACTGTTCATGGAACTTCATTATGGACATAATAACAATGTCCGTGATTATGATCCAATAATGTGTGTGAATCCTCAAGCACCAAATTTAACGACCAATTCTACCGCTACTTCTTGTAAGGGTAAAAGATTATTCGAGAAACTTATTATAGAAATGATGAACTCACATATTCGATAAACTTATCATAGAATGATGAACTCGCATATTGAACCAATATCTACCTGTAGATGTTCAGAAGATTGATCGCTGAAACCCCTACGCATTACATTTCAAAATCTACAGACTGATTTGAGTAAATTAACCTAATAACCAGCCTAGTACATCTTGATTATTACTACCTCCGTTCCTAAAAGATTGTCCTAAAAGATTGTCGTTTAAGGTTTTGGCACATGGATTAAGAAAGTATCATTTACCAAGTAAAATTTGTTTGAAATTCCATCACTACCCCTTTATGGGAAGTTGAAAATTATTAATACAAGGGAGAGAATTTCTTGGGACAATGAGAGAATGTAGGAGTAATATAGGAAAGTAAATACTTTATTATCCTTGAAAATTGTAAACGACAAACTTTTTGGAACAAATTTTTTCTCCTAAAACGATAATCTTTTAGTAACGGAGGGAGTAATTTCAAAGCAGCACTTGCATCACACATGGTCACAAACCAGATAGATGAGATTTTCTTCTCTACATTTAGCAAGTAAATGTGATCCGTCCTGCTAGCTCAGTTAACCTAAATACGATGGGAAGGGAATATGTTGAGAAAACAGAAGGCTTTTGGACAGAAAAAATCATACGCACCACCTTTTGGACCGAGCTTCTTTGTCAAGACTCATGAGGGGGCAGGATGCTGTTAGCTTCAGAAGCTATTACAAGGAGTATTTCATAATAACGTAGGCAACAATATTATCATATGGTGATCTTTCCACACGTGATTCTGGAAAAATTCAAGACAAAGATAATTACAGCAGCAATTAATGTTTGACCGAAATTGAGTACAAAGTAATTTGAGAGCCTCAGACTTGCTGCCAACGTCCGAAGGTGTTCCTCAACTATAAGATAACGGCTCGCCAATGAAGCTGAAGAACAAGGACTCTCCAAAAATACCACAGGATAATTCTAACATGTGAATTATTAATTGTCACCCCCCTTACTCAACCCCTCTCTCTATAAAAAGCCCTCTGTCCACATGTTGGCTACCATCCACTCTCAAGTAAGTCAAGCTTGCAAAGAAACACATCCTATTTTGAGCCCTTCTAAACTGTCATTGGATTTTTCCAACTGTATCTTAATACTCACCTCCATTTAACCTCAATCGGGTGTTGGGTTATACAAAAGCATTTATGGGTGTGTCAAACCCATCTTTTAAGTCTCACTCTCAAAAAGTAGAAATATAACCTGCTGCTTCTCCAAAAGCTGGCACCATTAACAATGCCACCAATTACTAACATCTAAGTTATTAAGAAGTTTAAGTGAGACTTTACAATGTAACTCCAAAACTAAATAAGATCACCAATTATTATACATAAATGGGCACAAGGTAAAAACAGGGAATAATATTCCAAGCGATACGTCTAGAACTAATGTGAAAAGGCTTGCAGTAGAGGTGATACCGTGATAATGATAGAAATTTCATCCGCTATACATCCAGCATAAATGAACAGCGAGCTTTGTGAACATGACTTTGACACATCGTCAATGACATCAGCAACCTCTATTTCTTATACTACCAATGATGTCTAAATTGGACAGACAATCTAGAATACTTGCAATAACAAGAACCAAACAGTATCAATTTTTAAGGTCTAATACTTTGTCCTTGCAAAGGTAAAGGTTGTTCCGACAAACAACAAAGGATCTATATCGCTATACAAATGTTGATGCTCCAAATGCATCAAGGATCAATCGAACTCAAGATCTGGAAGGCAAACCAAGACCTAAATGCATAAAAAATACTTCGGCTAAAACTTGCAAAAACTTTTGTTTTTAAGACTTTGCAGAGCATTGTTTCTGTTTATGACCAAGGTAACTTGAAGTAACACTATTGCTTTGAGTTACAAAATCCACTACACCAATAGACAGAAAGATTTTCCTTTGTCCCAATGTTAGAGATCTCTAAGAAGGACTTCTTAGTAATGTCCACTAAGTAAGACAAATGCCAACAGCTGTCTTTGGTCCATACTCCAACATTTTAAGTAAGAAAACCCAGTGTCAACCATGAACTTACAAACTAGGTCTCCTCACCAGGTAGGCAATGTAAACTAGTTTCAAGTTTCAACATGTCCATTAGATATGCTGAGTTTCAACGCCTCTTATATTATCTTAGGCCCTTAAGGAGATTTATTGGCTCTGCATCCAACAGTTTACTATAAGAAATGAAACTGACATTGCAAAAGCAGTACCCGTAAGGCCAAAAGGTAATTCATTGTGCTGGTCAATAACAGCCGTGATATCATCAAGGATATAAATAATGAGGCGAGGTAAATTTAGCAAAAAAAAATGAGGTGAGGTAACCAATGCACATGATAAAACATTAAAAAATCTCCCTAAGAAGTCTGCAAGGCCTAACAACCATGAATATCTACTTAAGAAAACATAATTAGCATGAACACGATCTACTACAGAAACAAATCAACAATCACTAATTTAAGTAAAACCAGGCCTTATACTATACCTCCGTGAAAAAGGTAGCTTTAGGAAAAGAGTTGACATTGAGTAGACAAAGTCAGGCATAACAAACATATAAAGAACCAACTGAGTAACGGCAAACCACAGATTCTTTGTAATCCCTTCAGCTCCATGTCGAGCAACAACATGCCCAACCTATTCAAACATACATACAAACAACAACTGTTAATCACACTGAAGTGACTGAACAAACTTTTGCTAATGTCTGAACAATATCTACTAAATTAAGAAAACAAAACTCATCATATACCTCATGCCCAATTATGGTTGCAATCTCTTCATTCGTTTTAAAATGATCAAGCAAACCTGTAAACACAACAATCTTCCCATCGGGTAGGCAAAATGCATTAACAACAGGCTCATTCACCACCAGAATCTCCCAATTTAGACCCTCCAAATGCGCGGTCGAGGACTGTACCCTTCTCTCTTGGCCCTTCTTCCTACTCTGCTGAACCCATTTATCATCAAGAACCTCATCATCTTTATGCCATTTTCCTTCAGAACTCTGAGTCAGTGGCACCAAAGCCTCGTACCCACCACTCTCATGGGGCTCCGAGGCATAATCCAAATCAGTCCACGTGTCTTCTTTCTTCAACCCTCTTTGTAATGCCCCAATAATATCTTTAGCAATCAGCGTGACCCGAATACTATCCGGGTGAATTGCAGGCAGTATTTTTCCCTTAAATCCAGCCATTATTTGCTTAAATTGGGCTTCACAAATCTGTTTCTCGAGGCTTGGTGATAAAAGTACAAGATGGGTTCTTTTTGTGTAAGGTATTGTCTCCAAATTCCCATAATATAAAGTGATAACAACAGCAGAACCTACTACAGTAACAATGAACAGATACCTTGGATTTTGAAACCACTTTCGCGGTCCTCGTGGCCGGAAGTGATGAACTTGGTATCTATCAACATAGTAATGCTTTTGTCCAAGTGAAAGACCGGAGGAATTCTGTTTGGATCCAAATTGAAAACCCAAGTTTTTTGAAGTCGGAGGAGTAAGAGAAAACCCAGAAATTCTAATTTTATTCAAAATGGGTACAGAAGAATTAGGCTGACTGATTCTTGAAATGGACTCTGGAATTTGGCTTTTGGGTACAATCTTGGAAGTGAATTTCCGAATCGTATCGAAAGCGAGCTTTGATCTTCTGTACCAACCCATGATTTTGGGACAAAAATTAATTACAGTTGAAATACCATTGCAAAAGCATCAGGCGACAGGGGAAGAAGAGAAGAAAGTACTCCAATTTCGGACAGAGCGACCGACAGGTGTGAAAGTTAGCAAGTCTGGCGTGGCTATCATTTTTGTTTGTGATTTGAAGTCAATATTTTTGTTTTTAATCGGTGACGGCCCTGGAAGATTCTGGACTCTGAAATATTCTGGAAGCTGCGTTATAATTCTGAAGATTCTGGACTCTTAAATTTGTTGACAGTATAATTCTATTGAAATGTTATATAATATTAAAATTTTATTGACAATTTTATAACATCATCATAGAATTGAGACTAGTTTTCAACATAAATAAATAATAAATAAAATTGTGAGAAGAGTTATTCTTAAGACATTATTTTTTTACTTAAACTGACGGAATAATATCATCTGTCGTCTGTATATGTAAAAGAAGAAAGAAAGAAAGAAAGTCAAATAAATAAAATGAGGGAGAGAGACTCCCATCCCAGCTTTATTATCAAAGTATCATATCATACTATCACTTAGTCTGAGTTTTTTATTTTATTTTTTGTTAATAATAATTAGAATTTCATTGCATCGCAAGTTGTAACAATTAACTACTAGTATATTCCCTAAGCAGAGCATCATGCATCCCTATTCTGTTCGTAAACCTACGTGTCAAACATGCAGTAGGAACACCAGCTAAGTTTCTGAAAACGTCCCCTACTGAATTTAGTCTTCAATTTTCTTGGTAAAAATACTGTTTAATTTCAAAATTAAAGATAATATTTAATTTTAAAATTTAAACCAGGACATACTAAATTTATTACAAATTTATTTAATTTTAAATAACATATAACAAAAATATAAATCACAAAATTTATTCATTTTAAACTTTTTTTGATTTTAAAATTTAATATATCCAAGTTAAATTGCATTTTTTAACTTTTTAGTGGAAAGAGTACAATATATGGAAACAAACAAAATTAAGCATCAAATCACACATATTAAAAGGACCAAACTATGCTGCAATACACAGTAAACACTACTCGAGGTACAAATCTACGAATACTAAACAATGTCATTCCTCTTTTTGTGTCCAATTTGAATACAAAAAATGGGTGTTTCGTGAAAAAATATAAATATTGAAATATACTAAACATAAAATGCAAAATATAGTGTCTTTACATATAAGCACATATATTCACTTTTCAATTACTTAGATAAGAGTTGGTGAATGAAATATTTTCTTCATTATCACAAAATTGCTATGCCTCTATGGCATCCCCAAATGCATGCATTTGTCTAAACAGTTGCAGAGTTCTTCACCATCTGTTGTTTCGTGAAAATCTGTCATTTCTCCTATCAGAAAATCCACCTCTACCACTGCGTCCCCCCGAAAACCTACCACCGCTTCTCCGATCAGCAAAGCCACCACGACCACCGCCAAATCTTCCCCCTCTTGACTGGTCCTTCTCTTGCAATGGTGGCAATTCTTTCACCACCTCTAAACTAACATTGGCAGCATTCTCCTGGCCTGCAACCACCCCCAAAAAAACAAAATTAAAGAAACAGTATTATTTCTTAAAAAACGGGTACACCATTTAAATGATGCAATAGCTCAAGCCTAACGGTCCTAAAAAGCTAAATACTAAGATTAAAATACGGAACCGTGAATTTATATTTTGCTGTTATTTAATTGTCAACAAATTTTCACAAATATATTAGATGGGAAGACAACAGTCCTACATTAATATTTATACCAACAGTCCTACATTAATATTTATACCAGCATTCCATGCAAACTATTCATGCATAATACTCCCTCCATCCCTTATTATTTGTCTTTTTAAAAGTGGACGCACATATTAAGAAAAACAATTAATACTATGGCCATGTTTGTTTACAAGTATTAAATAGTTTTATAACTTAAAATAATCTCATGTTATGTTTGTTTTGTCCAAAATTATTTAAAAGATTGGATAAAAACTTAACGTTTGGACTATTATACCGTTACCACTAATAACAAAGATATCATATTCTCATTAGTTTAAGTATAGATAAATAGAATAAGATATATTGGTCTTTTTAAATAAAGTTAAAGATTAATTTAGTCCACAAATTTTTAGTCCTAAATGATAAAGATTATAATACCTAGTTGAACATGGTATTAAATAGTCCCCTTTCAAGTCAAATTATTATACCGGTACTAATAGTCCTAAGTATATTTTTAAAAACAAACAAGAAGCTTGAGATTAATAGTCCAATCCCAAGTATAATCCTTACAAACAAACATAATTTGTGTTTCTTAGCTAAAAATAACTTTAAATGTCAATATTGTACTTGCATTGGAAAAAGAGTGTTACTTATTGGATAAAAAGTAATAATGAGAGAACTAAAGTTATATTTAATATTTGGAGTAATATTGAAAACTAAACAATTAATACTTAACTGAAATTCTCAAACGACAAATATTAAGAGATAAAAAACACTTCTCTAAAACGACATTTAAAAAGGGACGGATGGAGTATTTATTAAGAACATACCAGCAAGGAACGTGTCCAAATCATCTGCAGACACATCAAACACAGCTCCCTTCCCATCAGCTGTCAGAGCAAGACCCTTAACAGTCTCGACTTTCTCTTCAGGTAAAAACCTCCTCAAGATACTATAAGCAGCGCTGGAACATCATGAGAAAGAAAAACAATAAGTAAAAAAGTGGGTGACTTAAACCACCAGATCATTAAATCTGCAAACACAATTTTCTCTACTTCATCATTTATTCATTTTACATATCTCCAAAGGTAAAAATACATCTGACAAGGTAAAAAAAATGTGCAACTTTTTTCATAATGCATGTTACGGACTAGGAAGCAGGGATGCAGCAAGTAGGAGACGCACTGTGCACAGGGGTGCGCCTATTGCCATATCCCAAAAATTTATTATGGAATTCGCGGCTTAGGCGTCTTAGGATTTATTTCCAGTTAGGAAATGGCGACTGCAGAAGATACTTGCTGCGACAGTCGATTGCGCAACGTTGGTGGCTGCCGACATCGATCCTCAAGGAGAAGAAGAAAATATACTTGCTGCGACGGTCAATCACGCGACGTTGGTGGCTACCGACATCGACCCCTTCTCCGTCGATCTCTTCTTTCCTCTTTTCTTTCTCCTCTCCTCTCTTTTCTTTCTCCTCTCCTCTCTCTTTTCTCCTGGTAGCATGACATCGATCTCTGTCGTTGTGTGAATTAGGGGTGCTCATCGTTAAAAAGCCGAACCGGTACCGATTCAAAATTATCGGAAAAACAAGAATTGAAACCGGTACCGAATTACCGGTTTTGGTACCGATTCTGTACAAAATCGATGCCGATTTTTTCGGTTCGATTTTCGATTATACCGCATGGTAATATACATAATTATTAATAATAATTAAATAATTTTTTTATATATTAAATTTTTTTAAAAAAACTAATAAATCATTAACTATTAATAATAATTAATATATAAAATAAAACTACAAAACATTATTAATATATATAAAAAAATTAATAAAACTACTATTATATAGAAATTATTAATATATAAAAAAAATTATTTAATATATAAAATTACAAAACATTAACTATTAATTATTAAATTATTAAATTTCGGTATTTCGGTTTTTACCGAATTCTAAAAAGTCATTACCGGTACCGAAAAGTGTTAAAAAATCGATACCGAAAAAAACCGGTACCGAAAAAACCGATACCGCCGGTACCGGTAAAAAACCGAAAAAACTGAGTGTGAATGTGTGAACGAATTACAGTCAAATCCACATGGATTTGTACAATTCAATATATAGTCCCCCAAGTTAGTAATTATACATATACAAATAAGTCTCTGGACTTTTGATATATGAAAATCTTGTTTTGAAAAGCCTAAATATATAATTATATACATATGTATTAATTAAATATGTGACATATCCCCGTAACACCTGAGTCCCCGTTTTCAAGATTTGATGAACCCCCGTATCCCCGTGTCATGCACCCATATCCTTGCTTCTTAGGTTACGAAAGAATTTCTTTCTGACAAAAAACAGGTCACAGAAAAAATGTGATCAAACAATTAGTAATGATCTTTCTTCCAGTGTACAACACATACTAAATAAAGAACGTCTCAAGAAAATGAGCTAACAAACTGAGATATTTATAAACATCTTAAGCCAAATGGTCAAGCAAGCGTTCTTACCTTTTCTGGACACTACTACCCCCAATGAATGAGTTGGATATCATTCCAACAAAATAAGCTTACAGCAAAAGTCCAGGCGAGAAATGAGCAGGATTTCTTGGAGGGTATAAGACGTGCTAATAAGTACATGTCTCAAGATGTATACTTGTCAACAACTTGAGCCTTCATAATCAAAACAATAATCCTTGTCTTTGCATGGGGATTCAAACCCCCCCTCCCCCCTCTTTCTCTCTCTTTTCTTTCTTTCTGTCTCTCTTCCCAATCGATTACAATCACAGGATTTCCAGATAATGACTTGTAACAGTATGGTTTAATAATTTAATCTGTCTTCGACAGAATCTATAGAAGGACTTGAATTTCATTTACTCAATTTAACTTGAGTATTTGATCAACAAGTTGAATTCATACATGAAGCAAGGATTCTTTACAACTTTCATGCATTGGGCCAACCCTTCAATGTCCCTCTCACACAACTGTCAATTGAGAAACGTCAAAACATTAAAATGACATCAACATTAGCCGATTTGGAGATTTTTGGCGGAAACAATATTCCATAACCTCAACAAAATCAATTTTAGATATGTATGCATTAGTTGTGTGAAGAATAAGCTTAACTAACAGCATGAGTTTGGCTTATTTCATGCTCATGGTGGCATATAGGACAACATAAAACCCTTCTCATCAAAACTTTCCCTCCTTTAATTCTTCTCTCTTGTATTTTGGTCATAGGGTTAGATCGGATAGCATGTGTTGGCTACCGTTCCAAGGCATCTTACTTATGTTGCAGTTAAAAAAAACTCCGAAGTCATCAAATCAAGACAGCGGTTCACATAGAAAGCAAACACCATTATGCATGTTGCTACATAGTATTGTTTAGTTTCTCATCATATGTTGTAAAATGATCAGTTCGCCCACACATAAAAAATGAAATGAAAGGGTAAACAGGCACTCACGATGGTGTGTGGATGGGTCTTCCAGCCTCGAGCAGAACTGTGGCGAAGTTCTCCATGGAAGTCAGAAGTGACCTACTCTTGATCTCAGTATAACCCTGCACCACGCAAATAGGCTCAAGTATTACAATCATACCAAGATATCAAAGTTTCTAGTCCTAACAGTACAAAACAATATAACTCACAGTGGTCTTGGCAAGTGCCTTTGCCAGTAGTTCTACTGGTGATAGACCAGATGTATTTAGTAGCTCCTCAGCGGCAGACTTGAAGACCGGAATTACACTAAGAAAATTTAATATGTAAATGTTGTTGTCATGAATACACATTAGAGAATCCATAGAAATTTACCGAGAGAAAAAAATTACCTGTCAGAGACTTCGGTGATTGTTTCTGCTGCTTCTAGGCCAGCAGCTTTAGCAATATCAGCAGGCTGAGGAGCAGCTATGTGCTCAAATTTCACACCAGACTCTCTTTCTATCCTAGAAAAATTTGACCTCCTTGGATCATAAAGCATAACAGCGACACCCGTGTTTCCTTAAGAAAATTGAAAAAATAAGTAATTTGAATTTAACATATAAAGACAAGACAACTCAAAAAATATCACTTAAGATTTACCTGCTCTCCCCGTCCGTCCAGATCGATGAATGTAAGCTTCAACATCCCGTGGTGGTTCACACTATAGCATCAAAACTGTAGTCAGTAAAGTAAACACCAAATTTCAAATACGGGGAAAAATACATACATGAAAGAGACAGAAAGAGTGCAAATGAAAGAGGAAAGTAAAGACCTGGATGATCAACTGGACCTCGTTGATGTCTAGTCCCCGTGCTGCTACATTTGTAGCAACTAAAGTCATGAATTTGCCTGATCTGAATCCAGAAAGAGTGACCTGGAAGCATCGCAAATATTTTAGAAACAAGGTTAACATAATAGTCTATGTAGACAGCTAAATAACCCTATGTAGACAGCTAAATAACCCTATGACATAGGAAATAAAGACAAGATCAGTTCATTAAAAAGAAATACAAACAAGTTATGTTACACAGACTTTTCCCATTGCCCTAAAGTACCCGTGTCCGACACTCGACAATTAGACAATAACATAGGCACTGGACACTTTACTCGAGTGTAAAAAATTGACAAAACTGACGAAGACCTGTGTCAAACTATTCAAAATACCGTATCCAACTGAACACTCTATCCGAGTCCGTGTACCATAGCAAACAAGGGTTGGTATGATAAAATATTTTTCTTGTAATGGTCAATAAAATATGATACTAAACTTCAACTCAAGTTGAATGGATATTATCAAATTTGAAGGAACCCGTTCATGTGAATTGATATATATATATTATATATATATATATATAGAAGAGGTCAATATCACGAATTCCGCCTAAAAAAGAAGCATCATAGCTTGTTATTAGACAAATTATTTCATGTATAGTGTGAAGCCATCAATCAATATCAATGCATAGTCCCAGAAATAGTACTTTACTAACTGAAGGAATTATTGCAACATTCCTTGTTTTGTATTTTCTTTTATTTCCCCGTAGCGCAATATATTTAGGGGCTCAAAGCTCCATATAGGTTCTGCAATTCTGCATATGGTGGGGACAAACTTGAAGCCTTTTCATTCCCAAAAGATATTTTAGCAAGGGAACCCCAAAAATCGAATATTTACAACAAAAAAAATCACATGGAACATCAGGTTTACAAATTTAGAAGAATAATGTAAGACAAAACCTTTGTGTCAATGATATGTTACCTCACGTGTGGCCTGTTGTATGTCCCCATGCAAAGCACGTGCTCCAGGCAATATCCCAGCTAGTTGAGAAGCAGAATCTTTTGTCTCCGTGAAAATGATTGTACGACCCGCACTGAAACAACACAGCCAATGAGATAAGAAATTGAGAGAATTATTAACTTTGTACAAAATGTCAGAAGATCATAATTCACAAGTTTCAAGGTCTAAAAAGATTAACCTGCTATAACAGCGAATAATATCAGGAATAAGCTGTGCTCTGGCAGAACCGGAGCAGGGAATAACAATATGTCTCACATTTATACTGGCCTTCATTTTCTCATTACCAACAAGATCTGCAGTTTTCTTGTCTGGCTTCAGAAACCTAGAAGCAATCTAACCATGCAAAGCATATGTTTACATCAGACCATAGAACAGGAGGTTTGACAAAGGGATACGGGAACAGTTTTGACAGATAAAATCTGAAGGTTAACTATTAGATGGGGAAAAGGGGAAGGGAATAGTGTCAACAAAGTTAATGGGTCACAAAATGAACCTGCTTCACCCAAGCTGGTAAGGTTGCACTGAAGAGAAGAGTTTGAACTTTGCTTGCATCTTCTACCTTGCCTTCAAAGTTTAAAAGGGGACAAGTTAATAAACCCACATGCAGTTACCGAAGCAATTAAAGAGCACATAGAAAATACGGTCACTTCTATTTTCTCATCTATACCAGCTTGGATTTTATTCTTCCAATATAGAACACCATCAAAGGTAAATTTACAATTGATGACACACATTGAAGATAAATGATACAGTAATGGTTCCATATGATATGGTACAAGAAAATTAATCAACAAAAGCCTAAGCACATGCTTATGTCTATCAAATCACCTAGAATAAGTTCCACATCTTCAACGAAACCCATCCTCAGCATTTCATCAGCTTCATCAAGAACGCGAAACTTCAATGAGCTGAAATCAATATTTCCTCTCTCAATGTGATCCTACAACAAGATTTTCACAAAAGACAGTCAGTTTATTAACTTTATTTGTAAAATGCTAGGAACAAATTTTTAGTTCAGAAAAGTATACCTTAATTCGACCAGGTGTTCCCACGACTATATCAACCCCTCTTTTCAGCTGATTGTATTGAGACTGGTAGGGAGCTCCCCCGTATAAACAGCATGATGCTAGCCCCAAAGCCCCGCCATAGACTTCAAAATCAGCAAACACCTATCACAAAAATAAAAGGTTAAATAACAATAAGCTAACCGAAAGACTCAGAATTAGTGCTCAATAAAAGTTCTTTGACATAAAGTTATTGCATAATACCTGTGTAGCCAGTTCCCTAGTTGGTAATAGCACAAGAACACTTGGTGACCTCCCATAACCCGTCTTCCGAGATGCTTTTGAGGGTCCATTTGTTAAGGACTCCATTATGGGTAACACAAAGGCCAAGGTTTTACCCTGCATGATCACAAAGCACGCAAAGGCAGACTAGTTATCCAATTTTGTAACAGGTTAACTAGTAATGATTCTCCAGACTAGTAAGTTTTACAATGGCACTCAACATAAATGTGAAACGAGGTTTCTCAATTCTGAGCTACTATAAGGAGTAAGACTACATCAGTGTATTTAGCAGTGTATTTAGCACTTTCCATTATATAGGCGAAAAATCTCACTCACAAAAATGTGAATTACCACATTTCTAGCATCGTCAACAATATCCTTCATGTAGTTTTAACTAATAACCATAATCATACTTAAAAGTCTTTAGAATTCTTAGTTACCTGACCAGTTCGAGCTCGGCCAACCAAATCTGCACCATCAAGGATAGTATTAAAAGTCATAGCTTGAATTGGAAACAGCGATTCAATCCCCTTCGACTTCAATGTGTTTCTCAAAGGCTCCGAAATCCTAAAATTCGACACCGCATTAGGATTCACCTCCTCTTCTACTTGTTCTTCTTCAGGCTCCATTAACTTTATCTTCTTCTTGTTATCCTTCAAATTCATCGGTTCCCCGAGCTCGGAGCTAGTTTCGCTCCTCTCTTCGTCGTCATCCTCCAAAGATTTACGCTTTTTCTCTTTCTTCTTAATCTTCTTCTCCAGAAAATTCTCTTCCGAATCATTGAAGGTAAATTTATTAGAATCAGACGAATTCTTTTTACTCTTCTTCTCTTTCTTGCTCTTCTTTTCAACAGAAGAGTCCAGTTCTAGGGCTTCAGTGATCGTAGTGTTGTTCTTCATCTTCTTCTTCTCCTTTTTCTCTTTGTGAACGTTGGGGGAGATAGGTTCAGAAATAGATAGAGACGGCATAATTATGTGAAACTTTTAGAGGGAGAAAGATAGGTCTCTCCTGCTATAAAAGGAATGTGGCACTCAGTTGCAGAAGCAGGAGAGAAAGAGGAGAAAAAGGGTTTTAGGGTTTGTGTTTTTATTTTGTTTTGACGTGGAGGTCCTTGAAATGGAGGCGGAGGTTTTGCGCACCGTTGGATAGTAGTAAAACCCTATGACATTGCGGAGTTGCCGTTAGATTGGAAATTAATTGTTCAAAAATTCCTGCAAAAGATTTTGTTAAATTTCATCCAGATCCCTTTATCTTAATAAATTAACACATCATACAACTACAACTTTCGAAAATAGCAGACCACCCCAATTTGGAAGAGTAATGCTATATCACGTTTATATTGACTATTGAGTTCGGGGTCAAAGAATAAGTTCTCTTATCTATTAGTTTCTCAGCCTACATTTTTTTTGTTGCTTCTTTCATTTATTTTTTCTCCTTTCTAATTTTAATTATTTGCCAAGTATAATATACACGTTAGTAAATTAAACAAAATTAGAATAAAAATTGGGAGTTGAATCCTATAATTGAAAATATTGAAAGAATATGTACCAAAGTGAAATGAGAAGCATAGTTCAGGATAACAATATTTAATTTAGCCTATTTTAAATAAATCAATATATCATATTTGTATCGTGTTAAAAGTAGAGTTATAAGCATAACAAGTATTTATCAAATATATATGTACTTAAAGATTTATTAAATATAATTATAATAATATAATTAGGGTACATGATAATTAAATATATTTTTACAACTGTGAGATGAAAAAAGAAAAATTTTGAGAATCAAAATATCAATAAATAAAATTATAAAACATTTATGTCTAATTATCATATCTTAAAAAAAAAAAAAAAAAAAACATTATCCCGATCTTAAACCTCACCAACGATCAAAAAATTGTTACAATGGGCCATGGGTAGACTTAACTGCATATATTAAGGTGTAAATTAGGATCGGTGTGATAGAAGTAGTTAATTTTTAATTTTTTTCATTGATTTGAGGGAATTGAAACTTAGTACTTCTTGGCTCTTTGCTTAGCAAAAGACTTAATGCTGCATTTGGATCGAAAGAATAGAATAGAAAAATAAATAGAATAACTTTTTAATATTATATGTACATATTTAGTTAATGTTAGGAATACAGTTAAGAATAAAATAAATAATTATAAAGTGACCTAAATTCCCCATAAATGTTCAAATTTAACTTAAATATAATTTTATATTTAAAATTTGACTCATATTTTTGTAGATTTTTTTTATAATTATATATTTCTTCTTCTTTTTTCTACTTATATTTTTTCATATAATTTTTTCTACTTCAAACACTAGTATATATTTGTGATAAAAAATTGATGATTGGAAATGTGAGAACAAAAATTGTGACATTTTAACGATCTCAGTGAAGGTGTCGATTGATATATGCATTTATTTTCTTCTCTCCTCTCTTCTTATTTCCTATCGTCGTTATTGTTGGAAAAATACGAATAAATATAATATTCAACTATCAAATAAAGAAGGACAGAAATAAACTTATCGATTTAGAACGAATAATTTTGAGCAGAGGCGTACAGTGCACTGTCCTTAAGTAGAAATTTCGCCCCTCGGATAACTTTTCTCGGTGCTAAGGTTGTAAGACCCCGAATTTTATGAAATAAAAGTATTCAATTTTTCTATTCAGTAAATGGTTAAATTGATAAATGTTAAAGTTAAGGGTGATATATAAATTTTTTTCAAAATACACAAGTGGTTATAAAATATTCATTGTTGTCGGGGAATATTCGTTTGGTCGTGGAATATTCTTTCTGTCGGGGAATATTCGTACGACGGCGCAGCTATTTGTGTGGCCCCATAACGAATAACTGTCGGATGAAGAAAACGACAAATTTGAGTTTTTACAAATAACGACGTAGTTGTTACCGTTAACACTGTTGGAATACCCGGTGGTTAAAATACAGTAATACGCGTTATTGCACAGTAGCACACGGTATTGCACAGTATTTTTGAAATTATTGATTCTTACGTAAGAAGGCACTACTCAATAATTGTTACAGTAATTACTGTTCAATATTTTATTTTATTGATTCAATAATTGCTGCGTTGATATTTTATATTATTGTTGTTTCAATAATTGTTGTTACACAGTATTTTCTATTATCAGATCAATAATTCATATTATTTGAATAATATTATTAGATAACATTATTGGCAATGTCTAGAAAGTTCTGTCTAAGGAGAGGTTTGGTCATCTAATTGCGCGCTAGTAAGGAGAAATCCTTATTGGAAAGCTCCCTCTTTCCTGGGAACGGCCTGGTTGTCATAAATGTGATTCTGTAATATTATTTGTGAATAATTAATTATTGATTCATATGATAAGGAAGA
>CM029021.1:181254211-181334317 GCA_016801055.1 Panax notoginseng | reverse complement strand
GAAAATCACACCAGAAACATAAGCTTTCTCTCTTTCTCTCTCTATAATTATGAAGCATATTTTATGAATTTTTAGATTTGGTGAGTTGCTATTCATCAGTGCAAGTTTCCTTCAGCATCATATCCGATAATCCAGTCAGAAGTACTGCTCTTTTGAGGTAAGGGATAGTAAGGGATTGTAAGGGATAGTAAGGGATTTTAAGGGTTGTTATGATTTTCAGTTTCGTAATTTTTCTGAACATCAAAAATTCTGGAAAAATTTGAAATGATATTTTAATGAGTTTTATTGATTGTGTCCAAAAATGGTGATTTTTGGATGTATAGTTGAGAGTTATGAATTTTATGAGAAAAGACTATTTTAAAGTAACCGCTATATAATTCCTTGTGGTTAACTCCAAAATTGATGAAATTTTTATTGGGAGTACATGTATATGATAGAAGTATAATCTGTAAATTCAGAATTTTAGACAAAAGTTTAATTTTTGATAAATGTCTAAATATTCAGCTATTTTGGCCATATGAAAAATAGTAAATGACTTTTAAAAATTCTGAGAAAAATATATGTTCACTATGGACTATATTATGCTAAATCCCAGAAAAGAAATATTTTTGGAACTGATTGGTATTTTTTCATAAAAATGGACTAGTTATGAGTAAATGAATTAAAAAAATGTGTTGTGAAGAAAGAAAATTGGAAAAATGAGGATTTTTTGGCTTGAGAATCCTATATGAGGTATATGCAGATTTTTGATGAGGGTTTTGGTTATTGATGATGAAATTGTAAGAGTTGGCATTTTATGATGATTAAATACATTAATTAGTAAAGTGTAAACAATTAAAATAAATTGTTTATAAATTTAAGTAATGTTATTCTTTCAATATCATTATACCGAAATATTGATATGAATTTTATTGTGGAATTTCTATCTTTTGTGTCGGGTTACTATTTATGAGTTACTATTCACGATTTACTATTCATGAGTTACGAATATTACTCTTGAGATTAAAACTATATGTTGATCATATTATTTTTATCATCATATATAACATTTTTATAACCCTGATGTTAAATTCTCTTTCACTGGAGTGTAAAGATGGGTAGATTATTGGTATGATCATGACTAGGGTTCTCTCTTGGCCTGTAGTGCAAAGTTGAATTGTGACTGGTATGATCATGACCATTGAGTTTATAATTGAATATCTTAAGCTTAAGTGCAAAGGTGAATTGATCAACATGGTTATAATTATTGTTTATATAAATTCTGAAATGATTATATATTTCTTTGAGATATGAATATATTTGGCCTGTAGTGCAAATATGAATTGTTGATGAATATCTTTGGCATGTAGTGCAAATATGGCCTGTTGATGAATATCTTTGGCCTGTAGTGCAAAGATGAACTGTTGTTGAATATCTTTGGCCCGTAGTGCAAAGATGGTTTTGATGAATATCTTTGGCCCGTAGTGCAAAGATGGTTTGTTGATGAATATCTTTGGCCCGTAGTGCAAAGATAGATTTGTTAGTATGATTATAAACAGAATTGTGATTTGGTATAACCATGATCTTTGATGTTTCAGGTAAAGACAGGTGATGAAAATATTCTTCGTCCTGGGTGCGAAGAAAAATTTATAGTCACAATTATGATTATGAGTTATTCATATGATTGTGGAAAGGAACTGTTGAGTGATGTTACATGGATAAAATATTGTTGGTGATTTTTAACATGGAGAAGATAATAGACTTTATAGTCTATTTGACTCTTCTAATGGATTGCTCGTTCCGCTGCAACTATGGTTGAAATTTTTATCATTTACCATATGTTCTAAATCTCTGATTTATTATTGATGAAGGCTATTGATAATTTAATTATCTTTAGTCATGATATTCTTTACTGAGCTAGTTGTGCTCACCCTTTTGCTTCACAATTCCTTTCATGTAATAAGAGTGTAGTTGGGTCGAGCGGGGTAACAAGGGAATAGAACGGTGGTCATCATTTAGTAGTATATTTGGTGAAGAAAATAGGGAGGCGAACCCGACGTTGGAAGGGTGTTTTGTCACTATCATACATGATGTCTAATGAAATACAACCTCGTGTCATCATAGGACAGGGTTGTGCTCATCCACTTGCTGAGTATATCTATGGGCACTACCTATATAATCTTGGTGTTTGTTTGAAGTATAATTCTCAATTAGAGACAGTGGAGATAATGATAAGTCAAGAGAAGACTCACCATTGGGAAAATATGATAGTAATCTTTTCGTTTTTCTTTGGGGTCTATTGGGTCAACCAAGGATAATTCTGTGGCCATATGATATCTATCATAACCTAGACGCGTGACCTCCCATGTACGAAGGTTTCCTTGAGCACTTCCCAAAGATTCAATTTCTAAAACAGTTTTGACTATACCTTTATGTAAGGTGTCATTGTGAGGTGATGTCCACGGTTGGAACATGAGTCACATTTGGTATATATTTGTATCCAAACTTATAGCATATGTGGTGTTGTATTTTGCACGACAATTGTTGTAATAAAGTTACAGTTTTTTTTCTATACCATGTATTTGGCAACTCAGAATAGGTGGATGGAATGGACCTATTTTGGGGTCGTTACAGTACTCTTCTTAATCCATTCCTATTATGGATTAGAAATAATTTATTCTCCTAATCAAATTAGGATCACATCTCCTTGTCTTGGTCACCAACCAATCTAACAAGTAAATTATTTTTCCACTTGGATTCCTTTCATGGAATCTCCAATTCCAATAGTGCTTCCATTAACTCAATTTCTAATTGGATTAATATCAAGTAAACTCATTTACTTGCTTACAAAAAAAAATAATTCTTTTCTATCTTGGATTTTATCTCATGGGTGAGGATCCATACCCAACATCTGTAACGTAATGTTAGACAATAAATCCTTGTGATTTAATTAGGTGCATCCGTCCAGAAAAAGGAAGTTCCGTATTAATGAAAAGCCCATGCCAGTGGAAAAAGAGACTATTGAATTCCACGCGAGAACGTATGACCTGGAGCTAGTTGAGATGCATAACTAAACAGTCAAAATTTTGCGGGCGGGAGCGTCCATACATATCTTTATGGAGAAATGGTTAGTATGAAGTTTATTTTTGGGTAAATTGGTTAATTGGCCAATAGAGTGCTGACACGCAGACGAGGCTCTATATGTGTCAACATTCTATTGATGAATTGACCAACTTATCAAAAATTAAACTTCATACTAACCGGATCCCCTTTATGGAACCCAGCCATATGTTTTTGGCCTGCCTGCCGGCCTGCCTGCCTACCTGCCTGGCCTGCCTGCCTACCTGCCTGCCTCTTCTGTTTAGAGTCCTTAGTCAGATCAGTGTGTTTGTTTGTGAAAAATATTGCACAAAACATTACTCCATTATGCAAACTAATTTATTGTTGTATGGATTATATATTTTTAAGTCGTTTATATTGTCAAATAAAAATAATACTATAAACTAAATACATTTAACAATACGTTTATAATTTGGACAATACTATCAACCGCCCTATTTAATCAATCTTATGAGTAGTCATTTATTTAATTTTGCAAATTATTTATTAATTTGAGTAATGTTAGATACAAAATGATACGACAGATTATAATTTGTAAATATGTTTCGTAATGCGCGGGTGAGTCCAATATTTGATCATAACATTTTGTATCCTCTTTTTGTATCCAATCTTTTATAATATAATTGTGTTAATTTTTAAAATCATATGCTACCTCAAAAAGAGATTATATAATATCAACTATTTTCATTTAAGATTATAATCCTTCACAATTTCCCCTATCTTGTATCAGTTTTGCAAGCAAACCTAGTCATATATATATATATATAGAGAGAGAGAGAGAGAGAGAGAGAGAAATACATTTTTAAAAGCAGTTTTATGTTCCTAACATTAATTAAGAATTTAGTACTGCTGACCTGACACAATTCTAAAAGCAATATAAAAAGATGTTAAACAAATAATACCATGCCATTTTTATCTCTAATTTAACATAAATTTATCTCTAATTTTAAAATAAATCTATAATTTTGAAATTGACTTAAAGAATATTCATTGTGTCCCCTAAGATGCATAAAGTACATATTTAAAATAAATTAAAAAAAAAAGAGAACAAAATATACTTTTTTTACACCAAGTTTCCCGTACTCATAATTGGGCCCCTAAACTAGTTGAGCTTACTAATAAGTTGCATCAATTAGGTACTTGATCTAATTGATATGTAAGTTCAATTAATTTAAGGACCAAATTATATGGAGAGTAGAATTTAATGATTTTTTTTAAATAGTCTTATATTTTAGGGCCGAATAGTCTATATATATATATATATATATATATAGATATATAGGGTAGAGTAAGATGAGAAATTGATATATAGTTTATATATATATATATATATATATATATATATATATATATTGACAAGAGTGACGGTGGATGAGATTAAGGAGGAGCAGAGCCATTGATTTGAAGCGTCCACATCATTCCATCTGAAGCCAACACAAACGGAAACGCAAACGCAAACGCAAACACAGACTCATTCTCTCTCTAAGTTTCATTTGCTTCCGAAAACACAAAGTCCAGTGGCCACTCGCGAGAAGTCGGACGTTCTGTCTCTCTGCTTTGCAACAAACATCTAAACATTAAATATTGCAGCATGCTCCAAGGCCTCAAATCAAAAACAAAAGAACGAATGAATGATCAGAACAGATCAGTGAATGATAGAAAGTTTTTAGAGCCGCATACGTTTTCAGAACCAACAATCATTATACAGATCTCTTCTCTTAACATGCACTAAAGCAATCTCTCTCTCCCTCTCTCTCCCTCTGCTAATAAAGTGGAGTACGTACTATCCCCTCTCTTATTAATTGTTAAATTGAAAAGTCCTAATCACAGCAGGTTCCACAATCTCTCGACTTTTTATTCTGCTGCTCTCCTGCTCCTGCTTTATGCAACTTCTTATTAGTTTTGGCTTTTGCTTTCAACGTCCAAACAACCATCGGCATACACTTTTTTCTTTCTTTTCAACTTTCCTTTTAATTTAATTAGTTACACTTGGATGATATATGAATCTTTTGGCGTTCCAATATATCTAATACTTATACGTCTTATAGTACATAATAATTATATCTATTATTTACCTCAATTTTTTGGGACAATAATAATAATAATAAAGAATTAAATGGGGAGTATTTATTGTGCAAATATTACTTTTTCTACGCAGATGCTTCATTATTTTGTGCACCGGATATTGTACATTTGAACTAGAAAGAAAAAAATCAACAACGAGGAGTTCAAATAATAATAATTTTACTCTATTGGAGTACATGCTAATTAATTCCATTTGATTGAGACTCTAATTACTACTACTATTATGTTCTCATAATATCTACCGGACAATATTTTGAACACAATTATTTTATTTATGTTATAACAACAATTTTTTAGAACTGAGACGCGTAAGTCAGAGTTTAGTGTTAATTCTTTTAATATTTTTGATGGAATCAGTGATGGAACATCTTAATTTTAACGAAATTATTTTTCACGAACTATTTTATTTTATCGAGAATAACTTAATTTTGACTCACAATGATGGAACTTTGCCTTTTAAAATATAAATTAAAAGATCATTAAGAAACATTTTGTCCAAAATAAAATGGGACGTGTCCTCTTGATGCATCCGTACAATGAGATTAATCACTTCTTAGAAAGTGTTTAAAATTGTTTATAAACGATCAAACTTACTTATAATTAGTTTTAAAGAGTAAAAAGAATTTTGCTTCGGTGGGGTTTGCTATCTCGATGGTGTGACGTGTTTGGGTAAACTTATATATTTTAAAACTATATATTATCACTTTTTATGAAAATAATCATAAACTTTAAGTTGAAATTTTTGATTATTTCTCAAATTTAATAATTTTATTTGAACAAATATATTACTTATCTATCCCTATTTATTTTAACAATTTCGTACATTATCTATCAATATTTGTTGTCAAACATTTATTATTTAATAATTTCACTTGAAATAAGTAATTAACAAATTTTTTTATATCAAACACTTTTCAATTTTTACTAGTGTAAGTATTTTTTATTTACCGAACACAAATTATTTTTTAAACTAATTATAATCTAAAGTAGTAATCAAAACCAGTAAACAAACCCAAGCATATTCTTAAATTAGAATTTTTAACAAAAGTACTTTATACTGAAATTTAAAAAGTGTTTAGACAAACATAGTAACTTAAATGGTCTCCGCGAGATGTTGGTGTGGTATATAACAAATGTAAAGGAGCTAGGTTTGAGTATAAAATTGAGGGACTTTGGATGTAATTTACCTGGCCTAAAATTCTGTAGGAGTTCTTTTATATTAAAAAATCAATTAATCTGGAATGAGTTGGTAGAAAAAAGAGAACGAAGAATGTGGGTATAAAACGAACCAAGCTAGTCCGAGAGTAATGGTGGTTGGTAAACTCTAGGGTTTTGTCTGTCAAATCTGGCTCTTGCAATTTCGGGCCCATCCATCCATCCATTCGAGAAATGGGGGGTGAAAACAAAGGAGGTGGAGGAGAATCTAGAAAGAATCAACAACATTTAACTGCATCTTCATCATCTTCTCCTAAAGACCACCCAGAAGCAGCAGTATTAGTTCAAGAATCCACTACAGATTCACCAGTTGTAGTTGTCGGGGTCACTGCAGGACCTCCTTCCTTTCTCTCTCCTCCTCCTCCTCTTTATATTCCCACTCATGTAGCAACTACAGCTTCTTCCTTTGAACAACAACAATTTGAATTAGGTGGTACTGGTACTGGTGTGAGTAATCCAAAGAGACCAAGATACACAGCAGGTCAATGGAAACTCTTGCCATCTCCCCCTCAAAAACAGACTCATCATCATCATCAAATTAATATCGTAATGAGCAGCGAGTCAACCCCTTCTCCTTCGCCACACACCACTGCAGCAACAATAGCAGCAGCAGCAGCTTCTTCGTCGGACACTGCCGCCTCATCTCCTTCTCACCCTTCTCTCTCCGCCTCTGCTGCCTCAGCCGGTCAAGAGTACACCAACAAGCCCACTTTGGATTCCGGAGTAGGAGATCAACAACAGCACCACCACCTTCAGTTCAGAAAAGGGAAATATGTTAGCCCTGTTTGGAAACCTAACGAGATGTTGTGCTTAGCTAGGGCTTGGAGAGTTCAGTACCAAGGTGGTGGTGGTGCTAGTGGCAGCTCGTCCTCGGATCAGCCACCACAAGAGCAGGAGGAGGGGGGAGCTGAGGTACTGGCAGCAGCTCCGTCGTCACATGGGAGGGGAACCAAGACTAGGGCCGATAAAGATAGAGAAGTAGCCGAGTTTCTAAACAGGCATGGTGTGAATAGAGATGCCAAGACTGCCGGTACTAAATGGGACAATATGTTGGGCGAATTCCGAAAAGTTTATGAGTGGGAGAGAGGTGGAGAGCGAGACCAAATTGGTAAGAGTTATTTTAGACTTTCCCCTTATGAAAGGAAGCTCCATAGATTGCCGGCCTCGTTCGACGAGGAGGTGTTTGAAGAGTTGTCTCAATTCATGGGTTCCAGAATGAGAACTCCTCATGCCAGACCCGGAGCTGGAGCTTTTTCAGCCACTGCCTTTATTTCCGCCGTCGGTGATGACACCCGATCATCTCTCATGCCCGGCAAGCCGTTGCCCCCTCCTCCTTTTCGTGAAGACTATGACCTACATCTCTCTGGTAAATACTACGGGCGTTTATATATATACATAAATAAATTATATTTGTTTACCTTTCATTACAGAACAAATTAAAGTCTACATCACACTGAAACGCAAATGGAGAAATTTGTAGCTCAAATACCATTTTATTACTTTCTTAATTTGTTGAATAAAGAATAAATCTTTAATAGAATTGTGTTTATATTTTTGATTTTTGTGTGCAGGAAGAGGTAAACAAGTGGTGCTGGCTAGTGGAGGTGAGGCTTATCTCCACGGAGGAAGAGGAAGTAATTTGTTGGGGTTGGATAGTGGTTCTTCATTGGACGTTACACCTTCAAAAGAGCTGCGTAGGATAGGTAAAGTGAGAATGATATGGGAAGAATTGGTAAGTTTATGGGCAGAAGAAGGGGAGCATCACAGAGGGAGGGTGAAGGTTCAAGGGTCCAGTTTTTTGAATGCAGATGAGCTAGCTTTTCTGGATGATTCAATGGTGGCTTGCACTATGGAAGCATTTGAAGAAGCTGATAATTCCCTTAAAGGATTCTCTGTCGATAGATTCGTTTGTGGACAACAAGTCAAAGTCTTTGGCAGAAGAAAGTCTTACTCCTCTGCTCCTCTTCCTCCTACTCCTACTCCTACTCCTACCGCTCCTTCTTTTTCTGGTATGTATAGTCTATATATGCTAGTCAACTTTCATGTTCTAAATAAGTAAGTATTATATTCACAAATTTATACACCCAGTTCAACTAATTGTGAATAACGGTCTGCAATATATTTCCCAGGTTTCCACGATAGAATCCAGCTTCCATCTACAGAACCCTCCATCAGATGTAAGTACCTTTTTCCAACATATATTATTGACAGTATAATTCTAATTTTATTTGTCCTAATTGAATTTTTATGATCAAATTAATCATATTTAAAATCAAAATTATTCTTATATTTATTTGATATAGGCACATAATTGTGTTATCATAAGAAATTACATTCAATATACTATCAAAGTTAATTTATTTGATTTAATTTTTTTAATAATTAGTAATCTTAAAATCGATCAATTTAATCTTAAAAAATCAAATAAAACAAGTTAAGTTGAACAGAGAGGGTATAATATATAGTATTTTTAAACCAAATAGTACTCCCACTTTCTTAATTAAGGAAATTCACTTTCATTTATTTGAGTACATATTAAGGTTTTCTCTAAAACTCATTTTGACATAATATATATATTCCATTTATTATACAAAAAAATCTCATTTGCTTTTTTAACATTCTATAAATTTTAGAATAAACAGGAAACAACATACTTTCTCTGTTCCAAATTATTTGATAACTATTGACTTTTGAAGTCGATATGGAATATTTTCAAATTTAAAATTGAGATAACTTATTAAAAATTATGCCACAATAAAACCTATAATGAGTAATATTTTTTAGATAATTACAATATTTATTATTGTATTTATTAAAATTAAAAGAATCTATATTAATTTTGAGTTTAAAAAATTTCTAAGTTATACTTTTAAAAGTCTAACAATGATCAAATAATATGGAACGGAGGCGGAGGTAGTATATACATTCTTACAAATTTGGAAATTTTGCTAATGCAACCCTTTTTATGAGAGTAAAAGTTTGGAACAGCATTTTTTGAAACTTCCATGCAAAAATATCAAAAAATGATGATTTTATGTCTCAATACATTAATATAAGGACTTAAATGTATTATCAGATGCATGAACTTAATTGAAACAAGGAAGTTGGATACTTTTGATTTCAAAATTAGCAATGTTTGATGCATGTTTGGCATCTTAAATTCCTGTCGATTACAGTAGTATCACTATTTCATGTTTGTTACAGTGTAATCTCTGCCGATTTAGTTTATATATGTTTGTCTATGTATATCCATGTGATATGCATATAATGCAGCTATTCCTCCATGGGAGTTTCAAGATCCAACCGAGTACTACGTGGGTTGTCTGAGAATACCACCACCAACACTACCAAGCTTGGTTGAGCTCCCTTGGCACTTGCAAGAGCCACCACCTGAAGAGCTACGATTCCCTCTTCGAAAAGATGTATACCGAGACTTGTCCCTAGGGAAAGAACTCTTTTTTACCACCTCTAATGAACTCTTAGATTGTAGAGCCATCACATTCGATATTCTAAGCCCAATCATTCGATCAAGCCCTATTCTCACTGCATCCACCGGAACCTCTAGAGACTCTTTCATTGGCCTTTGGGACGATTGCATCAATCGTATAATATCCAAATTCTGTCCTGTTGAAATAGTCTTTCTTCGTAAACCAACCTCGCCTTCATCCGATGCAATACAAGATCAATGGCCTAATGTAACGGCTTTTGTGAGAAATTTCTGTTTGTGGAGAGGAGAAGAAACTGATCAGCTGAGGGAAGGTCATGTTGATCCATCTAATTCAATAGCTGACAAGCTTTCTTGGACATACATGGATCTTCCTTACATATTAGGCTACTATGCAGTTGGCTACATTATTACATTTTGTGCATTTAGTAGATCACACGATGAAATCACCCGAACCGATCTTTATACAATAGACCTATCCACACCGGGAGAAAGACTGAAAGCCCTAATCCCATGTTGGAGAATTGCCGGATTGTTACCTCTATTAGCTGATCGATGCTTCAGCTGCATTAACAATATTGGGAACAATTTTAAGCTCTTCCCTTACAGCGATTTCGAACGAACGGATTTGGGTAATGGTAACATTGTAGAAATGACGCCAAATATGGTGACTAGGTATTTCTCTAGCAAAGGAAGATGGGGTGCAGTTAAAGAAATTTACGACTTTCTTGATCATCGGATCCCCCATTCCGAATTCGTTGTCCGATTTTCGGAGAAAGATTTGGCACTTACATTTAAGCCCAGAGGGCGCAAATTCAAGCCTGTAAATTGTGATCAATTGATTGAGGCTTTAAAGTACGTGACGAAGGCATTGGTTGCCCTTCATGACCTTTCTTTCATGCACAGAGACTTGGGTTGGGACAAGGTAATGAGGAGAAGTCAGAGGGAGAATGAGTGGTTTGTTACCGGGTTTGACGAGGCGGTGGGCGCCCCGCAGATATACCCGCATATGCCGCCAGCAGGTGCTGCGGCGAGTGGGAGACACGCGCCGGAGATGGGGAGGGGTTTGCATGGGGTGAAAGTGGACGTATGGGGTGTTGGCCAGCTGGTGAAGTGCTGTGGACTGGTGGGCATTCCGAAGCTGCTGAGAGAATTGCAGAACAGGTGTTTGGACCAGAACCCGGAGCAGCGGCCAACGGCGGCGGACTGCTATCACCATCTGCTGCAGCTGCAGTCTTCGATGTCAGCCGCCGGAGGGTATTGATGTGTGATTGATAGGTACGTTATATTCTGTCAGGTATTTCCACATTTTTATTGGGAGCTCGTGCTAAAATGCGCTGCTCCTTGGCTCGGGCGTAAGGTAGCCTTCTACATCTAACTTCTACTCCGTATATTATTATTATTAATTAATTTTTAGAGAGATCAATGATTTAGTGTTTGCATTTAAAATTTTACAAGGGTAATGAGCAAAAAACTATTACTTGTTGGTGCTGTGTATTTAATTTCCGGCATTAGCTGCTGCTTATTGGGGATTAATTATATCATAATTACATTATCATCGTTAAATATAAGTTGATTAATAGGTCATTGCGTTAAAAATATTTAAATTGATTTATTTATAAAATTTAATCTGCATTTTATTTCATGTGCTTGTATAATTAGGATTTCGGCATTATGATGATATATGATTATTAGCTTAGCAGCAGGCAGCCCCTGAGGGGCATTGTTCCAAATTATAGAATAAATGTGAGTTTTCTAAAGTTTTAAGATATTTTTAATTTTTAAATTGATATAAATAAATTTACCTGTACACTGAATAATTACAAAAATTATAAACTATCTAATCAATATTGCTAATTACCAAAAAAAAATCTCTTAAATTCTTTTTTAATAAAAAAAAATACTTTGAAGAGACTAAGATGTATTATTGCGTCAAATTTATGGGAAGAACACTAAGATGTTCATCTTTCAACCAAAAAACAGGAACAAAAAGAATAATGTTACATACACAAATTATTTTATAAATATTTTATAAATTATTGATGTGGTATATTTTATCTTAGCATATTGATCAATAAATTATTTTAATATAGTTTTTGACTTCACACAATATATTGAGGTGGAATATGTCGCATCAATAGTTTGTAAAATATTTGTAGAATAGTCTGTATTTCTAGTATTATTCGAACAAAAAAATCGAAAGTCAAACTACAAATATGCTAAAATTTAACAGACTCAAAGAAACCTACCAATGCATCACAATCACAAATAATCAATAATTAGTTTGAATTTTATCTATTTTGAATTTAAAAATTTATTAAATTTATTTTGAAAAAGTCTTGATCTTATATTTTATAAATAATAAAGTATTAACTATCTTCTTTTTTTAATCAACGTAATGCAAGGTATAAAATATAGCAACGATATTTTTAAATAATATTCAATTTCAATCATCATCATCCCGTAAATTAATACTGCTATCATTTTATGTATGTGCAAATTGTAGAGTCTAGCACAGACAATGCTACTACATAATTAACTTTATAATTAAGTGTTGAGAAATAAAGTCTCACAATTAAAATCTCAATATATTACTTGAGAGATTATTCTATTAATTGTCAGTTGATTTCAAAATCTAGAATCGTATGAATTTAAGATATTTTTGAATTTAAAATTAATTTCGTTATTAATAGTATTTATTTTTTACACTTTACAATTTGTAACTGTATTGTTTAAAACTAATTTAATTCATATCAATTTTGAAATTGCAAATATCTCATATTTACTTCAAAAAATTCACATTTATTATAGGGGTTCTCTCGAGAAATTTACCAAGAGGGGCACCCTTTATAATAAAAAATAATAATTATTTTATTTTTTATACAAAAATAATTTCATTTTTCATATATACAAGTATTAATAATGTATTTTTATTTCATATTTATCATTGAATATAATAACTTGTTTGTTTATTAATGGTGAACTTTAATGAAATTATGATGTTCTATCATTTTATATTATTATCAATAAAAAAGAAATCTTTTGTAGAACAAAACAATTGACAAATGGGACATGTTTATTGTGAAACACAAGGAATAATAAAATTTACCGAATATAGATTTCAAAAGTAAATAATAAAAATACTTCTTCCTATTCAATTTATAAGATGATTTTTTACTTTTTGAAATTCAATTTTAGATAGTCTTAGACTCATAATTAATGAGATTTATTAAATACTATAATTAATAAATCTTATAATTGTTAGTATTTTGTAGATAGTTTATAATATTTATCATTGTCTTAACTAAAATTAAATAAATTTATGTCAATTTTAGGTTTAAAAATATCTCAAATTAACTTCAAAAAATAAAAAATGATCTTATATTTTGGAATGGAACGAGTATAAAAAAATCACAACAAAATTATTTTCAAAAATTTATTTTTTGAAGTTATTAAATACTCCCTCCGTCCTAAATTAATTGCTCAGTTTTGACTTTTTTAAGTCAAATTGACTATTTTTGAATTAATAATTAAGCATATATAAATATATTTTTAAAATTATAAAAATTGGGATTAGTAATAAATTGTATATACTTTCTTTTGGTTATAATCTTCACCTAAATTTTAACAAAAATAGTAAAAATATTAGTTTTAAAAATGGTCAATTTGACTTTAAAAAATCAAAACTGAGTAATTAATTATAATCTTCACCTAAATTTTAACAAAAATAGTAAAAATATTAGTTTTAAAAATGGTCAATTTGACTTTAAAAAATCAAAACTGAGTAATTAATTTGAGGCGGAGGGAGTAGTTATTTTAAAAAAAGAGAGGTCAATTTACTTAAATACCCCTATACTAGTAAAAAAATTACAAAATCCAAGTGGGGCACTCCCCTCGCTTCTCTTCTCCTCCCCTCCACTCTCTCTACTAAGAAGGTCCCTAAAAAGTTAAAGCAATGGGAGGTTGCTTAGGTCCCTTAAAGCAATGGGAGGTTGATTTTCTTTTCTCTCATAAAATAAAAATAAAAATACTTCAAGTCATCCACCAATTTTATTTTCTTCAACTTTTCTTTCTCTTCCCTCCTATTTTGCACTCCCACACAAGGTGTTATACATCTTGAAGTTGATCAAATTGCCAGCTGATTAGATGGTGGATATATACTGAGCCCAGATAGGTTGGGTCATAGAGAGAAGTGTAACTGTTGATCTTTTGTTGATTTGTGAATGGCCTTTTTGTTTTCAGGCCGAAGCTGGTCCATTTCAATTTGCAATTCATGAGAAGCACAGGAAGTGGAATATAGTCAGGAGGTTCCAAGCCCAAAGTGTCCTTAAGAATTTAAGAGTAGCCTTAACTCATTTAGTCCAAAGGCTTTGTGGTTCAATCATAAAGTTACAACATGAAGAAGTAAATTAGATACTTGGTTGTGTTTGATAAACTTGGGAATTAAGATCTGAATAATTATGATGTCTTAATAAATTAGATCATCTGAATGGTTATGAGATCTGAATCTAAAAAATTGTTTGATAAATAAAAAATAAGTTGTCTCTTAATGACACAATTTTACCATTTAAAGGGTAAAATTTTATTTAATAATTTTAAATATTCAATTTAATAAAAGTGAGTGTATAATATTGTTGAATATATTTATATAAAAAAAATTATCAAAAAAATTTTATTAAGAGATACCTCTTAATTATTAAGATTTTATTTTCTGTCTTACCGATTAAGAGGCATTCAGAGGTAACAAAAAAAAACAACATCATGCCTCTTACCGAATAAGAGACAGTCTATTAAGTGGCAATCAGATGTAAATAAACAGTACCTATGAGAACCGGAGTACTTGCACTCTATTACTGAATTTTAAAATGGAAGAATAAAAAATGACATAAAATTTAAGGTTTTTTTGTCTGAATTTCCTTTGTTATTAAATTTTTTTAATGAACGGAAAAACACAAAATAATGGATTAAAAACTTAACTAATTTTCTTGTCAAAAAATGGACGGACTTGGATGGAAAATTAAATAATATAAGATCATCTTTTATAATCCTTCTTCTAAATTATAAACACAATAAAACTAATATTAGGCCAACTTAATACTTTAAATGGGAAACTTAAATATAATTTTTTTTTCTTTATAAACTCAATAACAACATGAAAAAAAAAGGCATACAAAATTTTCTTTCTTTTCTTTTTATTTATAAATTAAGGTTATGTTTTGTTTTCTTCGTCCCAAACTCAGGAACATATGGGAATAATTAGTATGAAGTTAATTTTGATCAATTAATCAATACAGTGTCGACACACATGTCGGGAGGTGATTTATCTTTTTATGTGTCAGCACTGTATTCGTCAATTGATCAACTTATTATGAAGTTAACTACATAGTAACCGGATTCGAAACACATACAGTGTGTTTGGTGTCATTTAATTACCAGAGTAATGCTACGCGGACAGGAAAGTTGGACCGGAAAATTGGACCGGTCCAATTTTATTTTTTTATTTTTTTATTTTTTTTGCTAGTGACCCTTAAAAAATGTATAGTATTTATTCCAACAGGAATTTTTACAAAATATAGTGTTTTAGGTGTAATTTGGATACATATACAAATACAGGGTTATACAGACTGTCCAATTAGACCGGTCCAATTTTTCGGTCCAACTTTCATGTCTGCCAAGACTTATTCTAATTACCAAGACAAAATCCATTAATTTAAGGTCCCACATGACAGAAGGATTATGTCACGGATAACAGCATCCATGGATTAAACGAAGACAAAACGGTTGAAATAGCACAAAAGACACATTAGATTGTGTTTATTAATTAATTTTATTCATTTGTAATAGTTGTATAAAATTGCAGTCGCTATCTACCATTTAATCTTTATGTTGATAACCGATAGTACACCATGTTTGATACCTGGCATTCCATAACGAACAAGGAGGCTCTATGTTCATGAATCATAACAGCTGGCTATTATACGTAAAAAGCAAGGCGAAATGTCTTCTTATATCAATATATATATATATATATATATATATATATATATATATATATATATATATATATAAATATAAATATTAACCAACACTCTCAACCTCTGATCTTATTAGCCAAAAGAAAATGTCAGATGGTCAAAGTCCCCCGACTAGTAACACCGATGACACGGCAACGGCGGCCACCGCTCTTCCTGCTAACCAGTTCGGAATAGTACGCAACCCTGAAGGCACGTACACTCGATTCTTTCAAGTACCATGCACAGCTGCTACACCGGATGATGATGGTCACTCTCCTGTTCTTAGTAAAGACATTCCTATAAACCCTAAAAATCAAACTTGGGTCCGAATATTCCTGCCACGACAACTAATAGACAATTCCTTTGATAGAAAACTCCCTGTTGTGTTCTACTTTCACGGCGGTGGTTTTGTTTTCATGAGCCCAGCGTCTAGCATGATACATGATTTTTGCGTCAAAATGGCAGCGCAACTCCTTGTGGTGGTGGTTTCCGTTGAGTATCGTCTCGCCCCCGAACACCGCCTTCCGGCGGCCTACGACGACGCGGTAGAGGCCTTGCTGTGTATCAAGAATACTAAAGAGAGATGGATAACTGAATATGCCGATTTGTCCATCTGTTTTGTTATGGGGTCTAGTGCAGGGGGAAATATAGCCTACCATGCAGGTCTACGTGCAGCTGAGATAGTAGATGACCTTGAGCCATTGAACATCAGAGGATTGATTTTGCAGCAACCGTTTTTTGGCGGGTCGGGAAGGACGGAGTCCGATTTGAGACTTGGAAATGGACCGGTTTTGACCCTTTCTGGAAGTGATCATATGTGGGAGTTGTCACTCCCGGTTGATGCGGATCGTGACCATGAATATTGCAATCCTACGGTTGGTGGTGGATCAGATAAATTGGGGCGGGTTCGTGTTCTTGGTTGGCGGGTATTGATATGTGGTGTTTACGGGGACCATTTGATTGATAGGCAGATGGATCTGGCGCGGATGTTGAAGGATGAAGGTTTACGGACCGTGGTCTACTTTGAAGAGGGTTATCATGGCATGGAGATAATGGAACCTTTAAAAGCTAAGGGACTGTTTGGGGCAGTTATGGATTTTATTTCTTAATTGAGCTTGAAATTCTGCTACTCTGCAGTTGATTGTATCTGATTTCAACATGATATTAGTTTGCTCCGATGACAACAGATTGACCGACGGAGTATTCATTGAAATGGGAAGCGGTTAATATGAAGTTTATTTTTGGATAAGTTGGTCAATTGACCAAATACTGACACGCAGACGAGATTATATGTGTGTCAGTATTCTATTGGTCAATTGACCAACTTACCAAAAAAATAACTTCATGCTAACCGGATCCATTGAAATGCATGTTTTTATTTTTAATTTTTTCCAACCTGTATGTTATATTTATCAATTGACCAAAGTTAACTTCATGTAACCACTGACATAAGAAACAAACCCACAAATAAGAATCACATATTACAATATCAATAAATCAAACCTCGTAGAGAAGGAAGAAAAGGAAACAAATTTTCATGCAAGAAAAAAATTAAACTCACCTACCGGAGAATTGAAACTGATATACTTCGGTCTTAAACATTCGGTTAATATCTCATCGGCAAATATGAATTATTTTGTGCGGTAGAAAACAAAATTATGAATATTTTTAAAAATATTAAAAGAATAAAGGATAACACAAGTACAAAAAGGTTTTATCAATAATGTACGACACAAATACAAAAATATAAAACTATTTTAACCTTAAAAATACTATTTTTTTTCCTATATTATTTGATTATTGTTGTTTTTTGAAGTCAATTTAAGAGTTTTTTAAATTCAAAGTTGACATAAATTCTTTTAATTTTAATCAATACAATACAATAATAAATATTATAAATTATTTTTAAAATATTATTTATTGTAAAATTTATTATTTTATATTTTTTAATGAGTCGTATTAACTTTAAGTTTAAAAATAACTAAAATTTACTTTCAAATAAATTAGAACCGAGTAGTATATAAAAAGAGGAGTCCACTTCTTTAAGAAAGCTGAGTGTATTTTTTTAATGGAATTTATTTTGGATAAAAATGAAACTAATTTTACACTCTGTTTTAATTTGATTTTCTTAACAAGTAAAAACTGAACTTATCACAACTTTTGAATATGTTAGAGGAAATTTTATTTTATTTTATTTTTAAACGATGGAAATGTTTTTGTTGATACATATATAATTGAATTTTTTTTTAAAGTTCTTAATTTGTATTATCCTAATAAAATCAATTTGCTTGTGATGCATGCATCTTTCAATCAAAGGTTGACATTTTTAAATCGTCCTATGGATCATATATATATATATATATATATATATATATATATATATATATATATATAGCAGCATACTTGACTACTTGTTATGTTTTCTTGTTTTGCTTTCTTTTTTCATATGCAGCTGTTCTTTTTGGTCTTCTCTTATTTGCAGATTCTCCCTACTAAACTAGTTCTTAAAAGATTGTCGTTTTGGCATATACATTAAGAAAGTATCAGTTATCAAGTAAAATTTATTTCAAATTCTATCATTACCTCTCTATGGAAAATTGAAAACAATTAATACAAGAGAATTTTTTGAGATAACGAAAGAAGGTAAGGGTAATATAAAAAAATAAATAATTTATTATCATCGAAAGTTATAAACTACAAACTTTTTAAAATAAATTTTTTCTTATTTTTTAGGAGCGGACAGAGTATATAGCATAGAGGATCTTAGTTTTCCCATTTTCGTTTCAAGAATAATTAAGCTTCATATAGAATGGCATCAAAAGAGAAGTGCACTACTGCTGCGGTTCCACCAATTCCCATTAATCCCAATCCCAATTCCCCCGTTGACCCCTTTGCCCATCTAGGCTTCATACTCAACTCCGATGGCTCCATTACTCGCCGACAGGCCGGAATCATAATAGCCGCATCTGATCCTAACCACAATTCTCCAGTCCTCACCAAAGACATTACTATCAACAAATCAAACAATACGTGGCTCCGTATCTACGTACCAACGGAAACACCTGATTCCTCCTCCTCCGACAACCTACCTCTCATCGTTTACTTCCATGGTGGCGGCTTCATCGTAGGAACAGTAGCCTTTCCAATTTTCCACAACTTCTGCGAAACCATGGCCCTTGAAATCCCCGCCGTCGTCGTATCAGTCGAGTATCGTCTGTCCCCGTGCAAACGTCTTCCCGCGGCCTACCATGTCGCCGCGGAAGCGTTGCATGGGATCAAAACCACCAAAGAAGAGTGACTATTAAAATGTGCTGATTTTTCCAAGTGTTTCCTCATGGGCGGCAGTGCAGGCGCCAACATAGCTTATCATGCAGCTGCCTTCTTGGGTGATGAGGATCTCGGGCATTTGAAGATCCGAGGGTTGATATTGCACCAACCATATTTTGGTGGGACCGAGAGGACACAATCAGAACGAAGGCTGATTGATGATAAGGTGTTGCCACTGGTTGCCAATGATCTCATGTGGGAACTAGCGTTGCCAATTGGCACTGACCGTGATCACAAGTATTCCAATCTGACGGTTGGGGGTGGATGGCGTGTTTGTGATGAGATTAAGAAGCTGGGATGGAAGGTTTTGGTGACGGGCTGTGACGGAGACCCGTTGGTTGACCGTCAGGTTGAGTTGGTGAAAATATTGGAAGAGAATGGTGTGGAAACGGTGAGCAAGTTTGGTGAGGGTGATTGTCATGGGATTGAGCTGTTTGACCCCGCGAAAGCGTATTTGGTTATACAAGAATTCATTTAATTAATTTTATGTTCAACAACTCCTTGAAAAACTAGTCTGCTGGAGATTTTATTTGATATGGGCTGAATTATTGATCGTCATGTTTGTTTTGTTGATTCAATGCAATTACAAGAATTCCTGACTATATTTTTTTTAGTAAAAAGTCTAACCGAAATATAATAAAACTGTAATATGTTCTAAAAAATGAAATGATTATAAAAAACAAATTCAAACAGTAAATCTTTCAAATAAAATAAAAGATAATTATGAAAAATAGTCAATCGTAGCAACAATGCTCGTGGACACCACCAAATAAACTACTGAAATACAGTCATATCCCCAAAATAATAATATAATACGCATATCTGAACAGGTGACAATAGAAAACAAGTATCAATGGAAGCGCCACGTACAAATCTGTATAATATATTCATCTTCAACAATTCACATTGGAAAAAATCTTAAGAAAAAAAATCCCAAATGGAGAAAACAAAATCTCTCGAACAGAGAAAACAAAATGTCTCAAGTGATGATAATGAAATCTCTTCACAAAAGAGAAAGAAATCAGTCATCCATGAAGAAAACAATCTCATAAAAAGGGAAAACAAACTCCATACGAAGGAAAAATAATCTATTAGATCAAAATAAGAGACATATCTAGGAGAGGGTATCTCCAAAAGGAGAGCACACCCCTATATCTAATTAGGGTTCTTGATTAGATAAAAAAGAAAAAAGTGAGAAGAGGTGGTTAATTACTTACTATTAAAAGTAAGCTATTTTTTAGACTATATAATTATAAAATTAAAAATTATTTTAAATAGTATTGTTGATTAGAAGATTTATTATTTTTAAAAGTGAAATAAATCGCATCAATTTTTGAATTTTAAAATAATGATTTTAAAAAGTAAAATTTGATATTATATTTTCAAACAAAGTGAATATTATGCAAATTCATACCCAAAAATCTAGATATTATAATTCAATTATTATCCAGCAATCCTAAAAAGTTGTGATTATGAAGTGTTGGTAAGAAGTCACTGTTTGTGTTTGTTTGTATGACGAAATTGAGCAAAGAAAAGAGAGAACATGAAGAGCTCATCGGTCTTCATTTTGGTTTTTGGCTTATATTTTTATTTTCATTTTAAATCATAAAACTATCTCAAAAAGACGCACATCACGTGAAAACATGTTTTCTATAAATAAAACTTTCAAGAAAAATTTATATTTTCACAAATAAATTTGATAGTTTCACAATATCCTCACTTACATGAAGTGAACCCTACTTACTACTCGTGAATAAGAACTTGTGGAACTATCAAATTTATTTATGAAAATATCAATTCTCTTTCTATAAATGTCTCATTTATCTACCTGTATCTCCTCTGATTATTCAATAAAATTAATCATATCCAGTTCTGCCTTCATCTCATCAGTTAAGCGGTACAGGATACATTTTATTTCCTCTATCACAACTTCAGAGGATCCTCTCACTGAGAATTCGTAGACAACTCCATGGACTTCGATCATGCTGCTGCCTGGAACTGCCTTTTTAATCCCTTTGTCGTTCATGAAAGCTCTAGTACTCTTCACATCATCAAATCTACCAGCTTTGGCATATGTATCACATAAAGTAACATAAAAAGCATGATTTAGAGGTTGCATATCCATCAAGCGTTTCACAACCCTTTCTCCTAGCTCAGTGTATCCATGCATTTGACAGCCTCCAAGCAGAGCACCCCAAACAAACACATCTGGATCCATGGGCATGTCTCTGATAAGCCCCAGAGCCTCGTCAAATAGCCCGGCTCTACTAAGTACATCAACCATGCAAGCATAATGTTGGATTTGTGGCTCAATCATGTAAATGCTTTTCATCGTGTTGAAAAAACAGCGGCCTTTCTCTACTAAACCAGAATGAGCACAAGCAGACAATAGCCCAACAAATGTCACAGAATTAGGCTTCACCCCAATTGCAATCATCCTTCTGAAGAGATCAAATGCCTCTGCACCACACCCATGAAGTGCAAACACTGAAATCATAGCTGTCCATGATAAAATATCTTTGTTAGGCATTTCCTTAAAAACCTCTACCGCTCTTTCCAGACTCCCGCACTTGCCATACATGTCAACCAGTGCTGTTCCAATTACCATATCACATTCTAGACCACTTCTCATCAAGTAATTGTGCACCCACCAACCATGTTCAAGAGCCCCAAGTGAAGCACAAGCTGAAAGGGCACTAGCAACAGTAATCTTATCCGGGTTCACCATATCACCGCTTAAAATTTGCATTTCATGGAAACACTCTAGAGCCTCCTTTGGCCGACCCCCTTGAACAAACCCCGTAATAATTGAGTTCCAAGTAATTATATTTCTCTTCTTCATCCTCCTAAACAAACCCAATGCCAAATCAAGCTCCCCACTTCTCAAACACCCAATAATCAAGGAATTCCAAGTAACAATATCCCTTTTCAACATTTCATCAAACACCCTCCTTGCATTATTCAATGACCCACATGCTGAATACAAACTAATCACTGAATTTTGTACAAAAACGTCGCTATGAAGTCCAAATCTAACAATTTGGCTATGAATGCATCGACCCGTGTCTCCATCCAGCCTCCTCACACATTCTTTTAGGAGAAATGGGAAAGTGATGCAATCAGCTGCAATGCCATTACAAAGCATCTGCTTATATAGAACCAAGGATTTGTACGAATTGGGTCCATCACTATCATTGATTTTAGAGGCGTAAGCTCTGATCATGACGTTGTAAACAAAGAGATTAGGGTTCTTAATGGATCGAAAAACATCAGCTGCGTAACTGAGAGAACCTGAATCGGAAATTGCGCAGAAGAAGAGGAGACGAGAGATGAGAATATAATGCTCAGTTTTGGATAAGTGAGGTGATGTTATGATTTGGGTATGAATTTGTTTGAGCTCTTTCATGTTCTTGCATTCTTCTAATAAGCGTACAATTGTGTTCCTAAAAAATAGTCGTTGGGATTCAGTCATCTTTAATACAAATTTAAGGCGGGAAATTTCAATACTCACTAGGTAGGTGACAAACTTTTGAAATGAACTACCCCTAACTAGGGCAGGTGTTCCTGCACTGATCCTTTTTAGCAGCAGCACCAACCGTCTAATAATTATCTTTCATAATTTAGTTTATAATTTTTCCTCTTATAGTCGTTGGAGTATGGGCCTGATAAGTTAAAATATAAATTAAGTTATAAGTTGTATTATAAGTAAAACTGAATCTATGAGACAATCAGGTAGCGCCAAGATGGCGGAGGGAATCAAGCATAATTTGACAGCGTATTCTTTGGAATGATGTTAGGGAAAAATGAGATAGCTGATGTATGTGAAAATAACAGGAAGGATTGAAATTTAGGAGATTACTGTAATTAATTACTAATTATTTATCTGAAAAAGAGACAGAGACGGAGACGGGGCCGGGGCACCTTGTGATGGCCGGCCTAAAGCTCACATAGTTTTGCAGGCAGCCTAGTCGAAGGTTCTCACAGCAAGCAGTGAGACACAAATTATACACTTATTAGGTAGCAAAAGTAATATATCGTGTTGGTGATAATGAAAATGGAAGGGAGACAGACATGAGAAAGAGGGAATATTGGTGATACGAAATAATACTTGTTAGTTTTAATCTTAAAAGCAATATAAGAAGTAATTATTGCAAAATCCAGAGTCAAAGCCGAGACGAACGATATGTAGCCTCCTCACCCTCATTGTTACTTAATTCGGTTGTTAAGTGTTTTAATAAATGTATTTTTTGTTAGAAATATTTAGCTATCAATTAGTATGTATATAAAGAGAGGGAGAGGGAGAGGCATATTAATTACCTTTCCATAGTTGGTTTTCAACAATAACAGTATAGATTTGAGTGTGAGAGGAGGGTGTGATCATACCGAAAGTTGTGTGCGGCCGCTTCAATTCTGTATAATAACTTACACCAGCTAATACACAATTACAACTCCAATCAAGAAAAAAAAAATGTTTATGATATTGTAAGTCATTGGATCGATGTGTTTATATCACTCATTCACTTTGGAGGGAATCCATGAATAAAACAGGGATTTGATATTTTTCATGAATAAAAACAGGGAAATATTAAATGATTTGCAACTGCTGTTGGAATACAAGTAGTTAGTTCCATGGTGCCTTTATAGGAAACCCTCAATCCCTCGTCCCAATTTTGCTTCTAGATATATGGACAATGCTTCTTCCATCACTTTCGCCTGGGCTAGCAACTTGGCTCTCTTCTTTCCAGAGGGATGTGTGGAAAGATAATCATTCAGTGCTGATCCACCGTTGACTTTGTCCAACTTTTCATACACCTTGGGTGCAACTCGAGGATCGTAGCCAGCAGATGCAAGTAAAAGCAGCCCAATGTAATCTGCTTCGATCTCCATCCTAATCACAAAGTCAATTATTTAACTTAACAAAATCAGAAGATGAGTTCAAGGAAAGCTATAGATTCAGTCACCAAAAAATATTAATTGTCAACTGAGAAACTTCTTACACCTAACCTAAGATCTTCTCAACTGTTCATGGAACTTCATTATGGACATAATAACAATGTCCGTGATTATGATCCAATAATGTGTGTGAATCCTCAAGCACCAAATTTAACGACCAATTCTACCGCTACTTCTTGTAAGGGTAAAAGATTATTCGAGAAACTTATTATAGAAATGATGAACTCACATATTCGATAAACTTATCATAGAATGATGAACTCGCATATTGAACCAATATCTACCTGTAGATGTTCAGAAGATTGATCGCTGAAACCCCTACGCATTACATTTCAAAATCTACAGACTGATTTGAGTAAATTAACCTAATAACCAGCCTAGTACATCTTAATTATTACTACCTCCGTTCCTAAAAGATTGTCCTAAAAGATTGTCGTTTAAGGTTTTGGCACATGGATTAAGAAAGTATCATTTACCAAGTAAAATTTGTTTGAAATTCCATCACTACCCCTTTATGGGAAGTTGAAAATTATTAATACAAGGGAGAGAATTTCTTGGGACAATGAGAGAATGTAGGAGTAATATAGGAAAGTAAATACTTTATTATCCTTGAAAATTGTAAACGACAAACTTTTTGGAACAAATTTTTTCTCCTAAAACGATAATCTTTTAGTAACGGAGGGAGTAATTTCAAAGCAGCACTTGCATCACACATGGTCACAAACCAGATAGATGAGATTTTCTTCTCTACATTTAGCAAGTAAATGTGATCCGTCCTGCTAGCTCAGTTAACCTAAATACGATGGGAAGGGAATATGTTGAGAAAACAGAAGGCTTTTGGACAGAAAAAATCATACGCACCACCTTTTGGACCGAGCTTCTTTGTCAAGACTCATGAGGGGGCAGGATGCTGTTAGCTTCAGAAGCTATTACAAGGAGTATTTCATAATAACGTAGGCAACAATATTATCATATGGTGATCTTTCCACACGTGATTCTGGACAAATTCAAGACAAAGATAATTACAGCAGCAATTAATGTTTGACCGAAATTGAGTACAAAGTAATTTGAGAGCCTCAGACTTGCTGCCAACGTCCGAAGGTGTTCCTCAACTATAAGATAACGGCTCGCCAATGAAGCTGAAGAACAAGGACTCTCCAAAAATACCACAGGATAATTCTAACATGTGAATTATTAATTGTCACCCCCCTTACTCAACCCCTCTCTCTATAAAAAGCCCTCTGTCCACATGTTGGCTACCATCCACTCTCAAGTAAGTCAAGCTTGCAAAGAAACACATCCTATTTTGAGCCCTTCTAAACTGTCATTGGATTTTTCCAACTGTATCTTAATACTCACCTCCATTTAACCTCAATCGGGTGTTGGGTTATACAAAAGCATTTATGGGTGTGTCAAACCCATCTTTTAAGTCTCACTCTCAAAAAGTAGAAATATAACCTGCTGCTTCTCCAAAAGCTGGCACCATTAACAATGCCACCAATTACTAACATCTAAGTTATTAAGAAGTTTAAGTGAGACTTTACAATGTAACTCCAAAACTAAATAAGATCACCAATTATTATACATAAATGGGCACAAGGTAAAAACAGGGAATAATATTCCAAGCGATACGTCTAGAACTAATGTGAAAAGGCTTGCAGTAGAGGTGATACCGTGATAATGATAGAAATTTCATCCGCTATACATCCAGCATAAATGAACAGCGAGCTTTGTGAACATGACTTTGACACATCGTCAATGACATCAGCAACCTCTATTTCTTATACTACCAATGATGTCTAAATTGGACAGACAATCTAGAATACTTGCAATAACAAGAACCAAACAGTATCAATTTTTAAGGTCTAATACTTTGTCCTTGCAAAGGTAAAGGTTGTTCCGACAAACAACAAAGGATCTATATCGCTATACAAATGTTGATGCTCCAAATGCATCAAGGATCAATCGAACTCAAGATCTGGAAGGCAAACCAAGACCTAAATGCATAAAAAATACTTCGGCTAAAACTTGCAAAAACTTTTGTTTTTAAGACTTTGCAGAGCATTGTTTCTGTTTATGACCAAGGTAACTTGAAGTAACACTATTGCTTTGAGTTACAAAATCCACTACACCAATAGACAGAAAGATTTTCCTTTGTCCCAATGTTAGAGATCTCTAAGAAGGACTTCTTAGTAATGTCCACTAAGTAAGACAAATGCCAACAGCTGTCTTTGGTCCATACTCCAACATTTTAAGTAAGAAAACCCAGTGTCAACCATGAACTTACAAACTAGGTCTCCTCACCAGGTAGGCAATGTAAACTAGTTTCAAGTTTCAACATGTCCATTAGATATGCTGAGTTTCAACGCCTCTTATATTATCTTAGGCCCTTAGGGAGATTTATTGGCTCTGCATCCAACAGTTTACTATAAGAAATGAAACTGACATTGCAAAAGCAGTACCCGTAAGGCCAAAAGGTAATTCATTGTGCTGGTCAATAACAGCCGTGATATCATCAAGGATATAAATAATGAGGCGAGGTAAATTTAGCAAAAAAAAATGAGGTGAGGTAACCAATGCACATGATAAAACATTAAAAAATCTCCCTAAGAAGTCTGCAAGGCCTAACAACCATGAATATCTACTTAAGAAAACATAATTAGCATGAACACGATCTACTACAGAAACAAATCAACAATCACTAATTTAAGTAAAACCAGGCCTTATACTATACCTCCGTGAAAAAGGTAGCTTTAGGAAAAGAGTTGACATTGAGTAGACAAAGTCAGGCATAACAAACATATAAAGAACCAACTGAGTAACGGCAAACCACAGATTCTTTGTAATCCCTTCAGCTCCATGTCGAGCAACAACATGCCCAACCTATTCAAACATACATACAAACAACAACTGTTAATCACACTGAAGTGACTGAACAAACTTTTGCTAATGTCTGAACAATATCTACTAAATTAAGAAAACAAAACTCATCATATACCTCATGCCCAATTATGGTTGCAATCTCTTCATTCGTTTTAAAATGATCAAGCAAACCTGTAAACACAACAATCTTCCCATCGGGTAGGCAAAATGCATTAACAACAGGCTCATTCACCACCAGAATCTCCCAATTTAGACCCTCCAAATGCGCGGTCGAGGACTGTACCCTTCTCTCTTGGCCCTTCTTCCTACTCTGCTGAACCCATTTATCATCAAGAACCTCATCATCTTTATGCCATTTTCCTTCAGAACTCTGAGTCAGTGGCACCAAAGCCTCGTACCCACCACTCTCATGGGGCTCCGAGGCATAATCCAAATCAGTCCACGTGTCTTCTTTCTTCAACCCTCTTTGTAATGCCCCAATAATATCTTTAGCAATCAGCGTGACCCGAATACTATCCGGGTGAATTGCAGGCAGTATTTTTCCCTTAAATCCAGCCATTATTTGCTTAAATTGGGCTTCACAAATCTGTTTCTCGAGGCTTGGTGATAAAAGTACAAGATGGGTTCTTTTTGTGTAAGGTATTGTCTCCAAATTCCCATAATATAAAGTGATAACAACAGCAGAACCTACTACAGTAACAATGAACAGATACCTTGGATTTTGAAACCACTTTCGCGGTCCTCGTGGCCGGAAGTGATGAACTTGGTATCTATCAACATAGTAATGCTTTTGTCCAAGTGAAAGACCGGAGGAATTCTGTTTGGATCCAAATTGAAAACCCAAGTTTTTTGAAGTCGGAGGAGTAAGAGAAAACCCAGAAATTCTAATTTTATTCAAAATGGGTACAGAAGAATTAGGCTGACTGATTCTTGAAATGGACTCTGGAATTTGGCTTTTGGGTACAATCTTGGAAGTGAATTTCCGAATCGTATCGAAAGCGAGCTTTGATCTTCTGTACCAACCCATGATTTTGGGACAAAAATTAATTACAGTTGAAATACCATTGCAAAAGCATCAGGCGACAGGGGAAGAAGAGAAGAAAGTACTCCAATTTCGGACAGAGCGACCGACAGGTGTGAAAGTTAGCAAGTCTGGCGTGGCTATCATTTTTGTTTGTGATTTGAAGTCAATATTTTTGTTTTTAATCGGTGACGGCCCTGGAAGATTCTGGACTCTGAAATATTCTGGAAGCTGCGTTATAATTCTGAAGATTCTGGACTCTTAAATTTGTTGACAGTATAATTCTATTGAAATGTTATATAATATTAAAATTTTATTGACAATTTTATAACATCATCATAGAATTGAGACTAGTTTTCAACATAAATAAATAATAAATAAAATTGTGAGAAGAGTTATTCTTAAGACATTATTTTTTTACTTAAACTGACGGAATAATATCATCTGTCGTCTGTATATGTAAAAGAAGAAAGAAAGAAAGAAAGTCAAATAAATAAAATGAGGGAGAGAGACTCCCATCCCAGCTTTATTATCAAAGTATCATATCATACTATCACTTAGTCTGAGTTTTTTATTTTATTTTTTGTTAATAATAATTAGAATTTCATTGCATCGCAAGTTGTAACAATTAACTACTAGTATATTCCCTAAGCAGAGCATCATGCATCCCTATTCTGTTCGTAAACCTACGTGTCAAACATGCAGTAGGAACACCAGCTAAGTTTCTGAAAACGTCCCCTACTGAATTTAGTCTTCAATTTTCTTGGTAAAAATACTGTTTAATTTCAAAATTAAAGATAATATTTAATTTTAAAATTTAAACCAGGACATACTAAATTTATTACAAATTTATTTAATTTTAAATAACATATAACAAAAATATAAATCACAAAATTTATTCATTTTAAACTTTTTTTGATTTTAAAATTTAATATATCCAAGTTAAATTGCATTTTTTAACTTTTTAGTGGAAAGAGTACAATATATGGAAACAAACAAAATTAAGCATCAAATCACACATATTAAAAGGACCAAACTATGCTGCAATACACAGTAAACACTACTCGAGGTACAAATCTACGAATACTAAACAATGTCATTCCTCTTTTTGTGTCCAATTTGAATACAAAAAATGGGTGTTTCGTGAAAAAATATAAATATTGAAATATACTAAACATAAAATGCAAAATATAGTGTCTTTACATACAAGCATATATATTCACTTTTCAATTACTTAGATAAGAGTTGGTGAATGAAATATTTTCTTCATTATCACAAAATTGCTATGCCTCTATGGCATCCCCAAATGCATGCATTTGTCTAAACAGTTGCAGAGTTCTTCACCATCTGTTGTTTCGTGAAAATCTGTCATTTCTCCTATCAGAAAATCCACCTCTACCACTGCGTCCCCCCGAAAACCTACCACCGCTTCTCCGATCAGCAAAGCCACCACGACCACCGCCAAATCTTCCCCCTCTTGACTGGTCCTTCTCTTGCAATGGTGGCAATTCTTTCACCACCTCTAAACTAACATTGGCAGCATTCTCCTGGCCTGCAACCACCCCCAAAAAAACAAAATTAAAGAAACAGTATTATTTCTTAAAAAACGGGTACACCATTTAAATGATGCAATAGCTCAAGCCTAACGGTCCTAAAAAGCTAAATACTAAGATTAAAATACGGAACCGTGAATTTATATTTTGCTGTTATTTAATTGTCAACAAATTTTCACAAATATATTAGATGGGAAGACAACAGTCCTACATTAATATTTATACCAACAGTCCTACATTAATATTTATACCAGCATTCCATGCAAACTATTCATGCATAATACTCCCTCCGTCCCTTATTATTTGTCTTTTTAGAAGTGGACGCACATATTAAGAAAAACAATTAATACTATGGCCATGTTTGTTTACAAGTATTAAATAGTCTTATAACTTAAAATAATCTCATGTTATGTTTGTTTTGTCCAAAATTATTTAAAAGATTGGATAAAAACTTAACGTTTGGACTATTATACCGTTACCACTAATAACAAAGATATCATATTCTCATTAGTTTAAGTATAGATAAATAGAATAAGATATATTGGTCTTTTTAAATAAAGTTAAAGATTAATTTAGTCCACAAATTTTTAGTCCTAAATGATAAAGATTATAATACCTAGTTGAACATGGTATTAAATAGTCCCCTTTCAAGTCAAATTATTATACCGGTACTAATAGTCCTAAGTATATTTTTAAAAACAAACAAGAAGCTTGAGATTAATAGTCCAATCTCAAGTATAATCCTTACAAACAAACATAACTTGCGTTTCTTAGCTAAAAATAACTTTAAATGTCAATATTGTACTTGCATTGGAAAAAGAGTGTTACTTATTGGATAAAAAGTAATAATGAGAGAACTAAAGTTATATTTAATATTTGGAGTAATATTGAAAACTAAACAATTAATACTTAATTGAAATTCTCAAACGACAAATATTAAGAGATAAAAAACACTTCTCTAAAACGACATTTAAAAAGGGACGGATGGAGTATTTATTAAGAACATACCAGCAAGGAACGTGTCCAAATCATCTGCAGACACATCAAACACAGCTCCCTTCCCATCAGCTGTCAGAGCAAGACCCTTAACAGTCTCGACTTTCTCTTCAGGTAAAAACCTCCTCAAGATACTATAAGCAGCGCTGGAACATCATGAGAAAGAAAAACAATAAGTAAAAAAGTGGGTGACTTAAACCACCAGATCATTAAATCTGCAAACACAATTTTCTCTACTTCATCATTTATTCATTTTACATATCTCCAAAGGTAAAAATACATCTGACAAGGTAAAAAAAATGTGCAACTTTTTTCATAATGCATGTTACGGACTAGGAAGCAGGGATGCAGCAAGTAGGAGACGCACTGTGCACAGGGGTGCGCCTATTGCCATATCCCAAAAATTTATTATGGAATTCGCGGCTTAGGCGTCTTAGGATTTATTTCCAGTTAGGAAATGGCGACTGCAGAAGATACTTGCTGCGACAGTCGATTGCGCAACGTTGGTGGCTGCCGACATCGATCCTCAAGGAGAAGAAGAAAATATACTTGCTGCGACGGTCAATCACGCGACGTTGGTGGCTACCGACATCGACCCCTTCTCCGTCGATCTCTTCTTTCCTCTTTTCTTTCTCCTCTCCTCTCTTTTCTTTCTCCTCTCCTCTCTCTTTTCTCCTGGTAGCATGACATCGATCTCTGTCGTTGTGTGAATTAGGGGTGCTCATCGTTAAAAAGCCGAACCGGTACCGATTCAAAATTATCGGAAAAACAAGAATTGAAACCGGTACCGAATTACCGGTTTTGGTACCGATTCTGTACAAAATCGATGCCGATTTTTTCGGTTCGATTTTCGATTATACCGCATGGTAATATACATAATTATTAATAATAATTAAATAATTTTTTTATATATTAAATTTTTTTAAAAAAACTAATAAATCATTAACTATTAATAATAATTAATATATAAAATAAAACTACAAAACATTATTAATATATATAAAAAAATTAATAAAACTACTATTATATAGAAATTATTAATATATAAAAAAAATTATTTAATATATAAAATTACAAAACATTAACTATTAATTATTAAATTATTAAATTTCGGTATTTCGGTTTTTACCGAATTCTAAAAAGTCATTACCGGTACCGAAAAGTGTTAAAAAATCGATACCGAAAAAAAACCGGTACCGAAAAAACCGATACCGCCGGTACCGGTAAAAAACCGAAAAAACTGAGTGTGAATGTGTGAACGAATTACAGTCAAATCCACATGGATTTGTACAATTCAATATATAGTCCCCCAAGTTAGTAATTATACATATACAAATAAGTCTCTGGACTTTTGATATATGAAAATCTTGTTTTGAAAAGCCTAAATATATAATTATATACATATGTATTAATTAAATATGTGACATATCCCCGTAACACCTGAGTCCCCGTTTTCAAGATTTGATGAACTCCCGTATCCCCGTGTCATGCACCCATATCCTTGCTTCTTAGGTTATGAAAGAATTTCTTTCTGACAAAAAACAGGTCACAGAAAAAATGTGATCAAACAATTAGTAATGATCTTTCTTCCAGTGTACAACGCATACTAAATAAAGAACGTCTCAAGAAAATGAGCTAACAAACTGAGATATTTATAAACATCTTAAGCCAAATGGTCAAGCAAGCGTTCTTACCTTTTCTGGACACTACTACCCCCAATGAATGAGTTGGATATCATTCCAACAAAATAAGCTTACAGCAAAAGTCCAGGCGAGAAATGAGCAGGATTTCTTGGAGGGTATAAGACGTGCTAATAAGTACATGTCTCAAGATGTATACTTGTCAACAACTTGAGCCTTCATAATCAAAACAATAATCCTTGTCTTTGCATGGGGATTCAAACCCCCCCTCCCCCCTCTTTCTCTCTCTTTTCTTTCTTTCTGTCTCTCTTCCCAATCGATTACAATCACAGGATTTCCAGATAATGACTTGTAACAGTATGGTTTAATAATTTAATCTGTCTTCGACAGAATCTATAGAAGGACTTGAATTTCATTTACTCAATTTAACTTGAGTATTTGATCAACAAGTTGAATTCATACATGAAGCAAGGATTCTTTACAACTTTCATGCATTGGGCCAACCCTTCAATGTCCCTCTCACACAACTGTCAATTGAGAAACGTCAAAACATTAAAATGACATCAACATTAGCCGATTTGGAGATTTTTGGCGGAAACAATATTCCATAACCTCAACAAAATCAATTTTAGATATGTATGCATTAGTTGTGTGAAGAATAAGCTTAACTAACAGCATGAGTTTGGCTTATTTCATGCTCATGGTGGCATATAGGACAACATAAAACCCTTCTCATCAAAACTTTCCCTCCTTTAATTCTTCTCTCTTGTATTTTGGTCATAGGGTTAGATCGGATAGCATGTGTTGGCTACCGTTCCAAGGCATCTTACTTATGTTGCAGTTAAAAAAAACTCCGAAGTCATCAAATCAAGACAGCGGTTCACATAGAAAGCAAACACCATTATGCATGTTGCTACATAGTATTGTTCAGTTTCTCATCATATGTTGTAAAATGATCAGTTCGCCCACACATAAAAAATGAAATGAAAGGGTAAACAGGCACTCACGATGGTGTGTGGATGGGTCTTCCAGCCTCGAGCAGAACTGTGGCGAAGTTCTCCATGGAAGTCAGAAGTGACCTACTCTTGATCTCAGTATAACCCTGCACCACGCAAATAGGCTCAAGTATTACAATCATACCAAGATATCAAAGTTTCTAGTCCTAACAGTACAAAACAATATAACTCACAGTGGTCTTGGCAAGTGCCTTTGCCAGTAGTTCTACTGGTGATAGACCAGATGTATTTAGTAGCTCCTCAGCGGCAGACTTGAAGACCGGAATTACACTAAGAAAATTTAATATGTAAATGTTGTTGTCATGAATACACATTAGAGAATCCATAGAAATTTACCGAGAGAAAAAAATTACCTGTCAGAGACTTCGGTGATTGTTTCTGCTGCTTCTAGGCCAGCAGCTTTAGCAATATCAGCAGGCTGAGGAGCAGCTATGTGCTCAAATTTCACACCAGACTCTCTTTCTATCCTAGAAAAATTTGACCTCCTTGGATCATAAAGCATAACAGCGACACCCGTGTTTCCTTAAGAAAATTGAAAAAATAAGTAATTTGAATTTAACATATAAAGACAAGACAACTCAAAAAATATCACTTAAGATTTACCTGCTCTCCCCGTCCGTCCAGATCGATGAATGTAAGCTTCAACATCCCGTGGTGGTTCACACTATAGCATCAAAACTGTAGTCAGTAAAGTAAACACACCAAATTTCAAATACGGGGAAAAATACATACATGAAAGAGACAGAAAGAGTGCAAATGAAAGAGGAAAGTAAAGACCTGGATGATCAACTGGACCTCGTTGATGTCTAGTCCCCGTGCTGCTACATTTGTAGCAACTAAAGTCATGAATTTGCCTGATCTGAATCCAGAAAGAGTGACCTGGAAGCATCGCAAATATTTTAGAAACAAGGTTAACATAATAGTCTATGTAGACAGCTAAATAACCCTATGTAGACAGCTAAATAACCCTATGACATAGGAAATAAAGACAAGATCAGTTCATTAAAAGGAAATACAAACAAGTTATGTTACACAGACTTTTCCCTTTGCCCTAAAGTACCCGTGTCCGACACTCGACAATTAGACAATGACATAGGCACTGGACACTTTACTCGAGTGTAAAAAATTGACAAAACTGACGAAGACCTGTGTCAAACTATTCAAAATACCGTATCCAACTGAACACTCTATCCGAGTCCGTGTACCATAGCAAACAAGGGTTGGTATGATAAAATATTTTTCTTGTAATGGTCAATAAAATATGATACTAAACTTCAACTCAAGTTGAATGGATATTATCAAATTTGAAGGAACCCGTTCATGTGAATTGAAATATATATATATATATATATATATATATAGAAGAGGTCAATATCACGAATTCCGCCTAAAAAAGAAGCATCATAGCTTGTTATTAGACAAATTATTTCATGTATAGTGTGAAGCCATCAATCAATATCAATGCATAGTCCCAGAAATAGTACTTTACTAACTGAAGGAATTATTGCAACATTCCTTGTTTTGTATTTTCTTTTATTTCCCCGTAGCGCAATATATTTAGGGGCTCAAAGCTCCATATAGGTTCTGCAATTCTGCATATGGTGGGGACAAACTTGAAGCCTTTTCATTCCCAAAAGATATTTTAGCTAGGGAACCCCAAAAATCGAATATTTACAACAAAAAAAATCACATGGAACATCAGGTTTACAAATTTAGAAGAATAACGTAAGACAAAACCTTTGTGTCAATGATATGTTACCTCACGTGTGGCCTGTTGTATGTCCCCATGCAAAGCACGTGCTCCAGGCAATATCCCAGCTAGTTGAGAAGCAGAATCTTTTGTCTCCGTGAAAATGATTGTACGACCCGCACTGAAACAACACAGCCAATGAGATAAGAAATTGAGAGAATTATTAACTTTGTACAAAATGTCAGAAGATCATAATTCACAAGTTTCAAGGTCTAAAAAGATTAACCTGCTATAACAGCGAATAATATCAGGAATAAGCTGTGCTCTGGCAGAACCGGAGCAGGGAATAACAATATGTCTCACATTTATACTGGCCTTCATTTTCTCATTACCAACAAGATCTGCAGTTTTCTTGTCTGGCTTCAGAAACCTAGAAGCAATCTAACCATGCAAAGCATATGTTTACATCAGACCATAGAACAGGAGGTTTGACAAAGGGATACGGGAACAGTTTTGACAGATAAAATCTGAAGGTTAACTATTAGATGGGGGCAAAGGGGAAGGGAATAGTGTCAACAAAGTTAATGGGTCACAAAATGAACCTGCTTCACCCAAGCTGGTAAGGTTGCACTGAAGAGAAGAGTTTGAACTTTGCTTGCATCTTCTACCTTGCCTTCAAAGTTTAAAAGGGGACAAGTTAATAAACCCACATGCAGTTACCGAAGCAATTAAAGAGCACATAGAAAATACGGTCACTTCTATTTTCTCATCTATACCAGCTTGGATTTTATTCTTCCAATATAGAACACCATCAAAGGTAAATTTACAATTGATGACACACATTGAAGATAAATGATACAGTAATGGTTCCATATGATATGGTACAAGAAAATTAATCAACAAAAGCCTAAGCACATGCTTATGTCTATCAAATCACCTAGAATAAGTTCCACATCTTCAACGAAACCCATCCTCAGCATTTCATCAGCTTCATCAAGAACGCGAAACTTCAATGAGCTGAAATCAATATTTCCTCTCTCAATGTGATCCTACAACAAGATTTTCACAAAAGACAGTCAGTTTATTAACTTTATTTGTAAAATGCTAGGAACAAATTTTTAGTTCAGAAAAGTATACCTTAATTCGACCAGGTGTTCCCACGACTATATCAACCCCTCTTTTCAGCTGATTGTATTGAGACTGGTAGGGAGCTCCCCCGTATAAACAGCATGATGCTAGCCCCAAAGCCCCGCCATAGACTTCAAAATCAGCAAACACCTATCACAAAAATAAAAGGTTAAATAACAATAAGCTAACCGAAAGACTCAGAATTAGTGCTCAATAAAAGTTCTTTGACATAAAGTTATTGCATAATACCTGTGTAGCCAGTTCCCTAGTTGGTAATAGCACAAGAACACTTGGTGACCTCCCATAACCCGTCTTCCGAGATGCTTTTGAGGGTCCATTTGTTAAGGACTCCATTATGGGTAACACAAAGGCCAAGGTTTTACCCTGCATGATCACAAAGCACGCAAAGGCAGACTAGTTATCCAATTTTGTAACAGGTTAACTAGTAATGATTCTCCAGACTAGTAAGTTTTACAATGGCACTCAACATAAATGTGAAACGAGGTTTCTCAATTCTGAGCTACTATAAGGAGTAAGACTACATCAGTGTATTTAGCAGTGTATTTAGCACTTTCCATTATATAGGCGAAAAATCTCACTCACAAAAATGTGAATTACCACATTTCTAGCATCGTCAACAATATCCTTCATGTAGTTTTAACTAATAACCATAATCATACTTAAAAGTCTTTAGAATTCTTAGTTACCTGACCAGTTCGAGCTCGGCCAACCAAATCTGCACCATCAAGGATAGTATTAAAAGTCATAGCTTGAATTGGAAACAGCGATTCAATCCCCTTCGACTTCAATGTGTTTCTCAAAGGCTCCGAAATCCTAAAATTCGACACCGCATTAGGATTCACCTCCTCTTCTACTTGTTCTTCTTCAGGCTCCATTAACTTTATCTTCTTCTTGTTATCCTTCAAATTCATCGGTTCCCCGAGCTCGGAGCTAGTTTCGCTCCTCTCTTCGTCGTCATCCTCCAAAGATTTACGCTTTTTCTCTTTCTTCTTAATCTTCTTCTCCAGAAAATTCTCTTCCGAATCATTGAAGGTAAATTTATTAGAATCAGACGAATTCTTTTTACTCTTCTTCTCTTTCTTGCTCTTCTTTTCAACAGAAGAGTCCAGTTCTAGGGCTTCAGTGATCGTAGTGTTGTTCTTCATCTTCTTCTTCTCCTTTTTCTCTTTGTGAACGTTGGGGGAGATAGGTTCAGAAATAGATAGAGACGGCATAATTATGTGAAACTTTTAGAGGGAGAAAGATAGGTCTCTCCTGCTATAAAAGGAATGTGGCACTCAGTTGCAGAAGCAGGAGAGAAAGAGGAGAAAAAGGGTTTTAGGGTTTGTGTTTTTATTTTGTTTTGACGTGGAGGTCCTTGAAATGGAGGCGGAGGTTTTGCGCACCGTTGGATAGTAGTAAAACCCTATGACATTGCGGAGTTGCCGTTAGATTGGAAATTAATTGTTCAAAAATTCCTGCAAAAGATTTTGTTAAATTTCATCCAGATCCCTTTATCTTAATAAATTAACACATCATACAACTACAACTTTCGAAAATAGCAGACCACCCCAATTTGGAAGAGTAATGCTATATCACGTTTATATTGACTATTGAGTTCGGGGTCAAAGAATAAGTTCTCTTATCTATTAGTTTCTCAGCCTACATTTTTTTGTTGCTTCTTTCATTTATTTTTTCTCCTTTCTAATTTTAATTATTTGCCAAGTATAATATACACGTTAGTAAATTAAACAAAATTAGAATAAAAATTGGGAGTTGAATCCTATAATTGAAAATATTGAAAGAATATGTACCAAAGTGAAATGAGAAGCATAGTTCAGGATAACAATATTTAATTTAGCCTATTTTAAATAAATCAATATATCATATTTGTATCGTGTTAAAAGTAGAGTTATAAGCATAACAAGCATTTATCAAATATATATGTACTTAAAGATTTATTAAATATAATTATAATAATATAATTAGGGTACATGATAATTAAATATATTTTTACAACTGTGAGATGAAAAAAGAAAAATTTTGAGAATCAAAATATCAATAAATAAAATTATAAAACATTTATGTCTAATTATCATATCTTAAAAAAAAAAAAAAAAAAACATTATCCCGATCTTAAACCTCACCAACGATCAAAAAATTGTTACAATGGGCCATGGGTAGACTTAACTGCATATATTAAGGTGTAAATTAGGATCGGTGTGATAGAAGTAGTTAATTTTTAATTTTTTTCATTGATTTGAGGGAATTGAAACTTAGTACTTCTTGGCTCTTGCTTAGCAAAAGACTTAATGCTGCATTTGGATCGAAAGAATAGAATAGAAAAATAAATAGAATAACTTTTTAATATTATATGTACATATTTAGTTAATGTTAGGAATACAGTTAAGAATAAAATAAATAATTATAAAGTGACCTAAATTCCCCATAAATGTTCAAATTTAACTTAAATATAATTTATATTTAAAATTTGACTCATATTTTTGTAGATTTTTTTTATAATTATATATTTCTTCTTCTTTTTTCTACTTATATTTTTTCATATAATTTTTTCTACTTCAAACACTAGTATATATTTGTGATAAAAAATTGATGATTGGAAATGTGAGAACAAAAATTGTGACATTTTAACGATCTCAGTGAAGGTGTCGATTGATATATGCATTTATTTTCTTCTCTCCTCTCTTCTTATTTCCTATCGTCGTTATTGTTGGAAAAATACGAATAAATATAAGATTCAACTATCAAATAAAGAAGGACAGAAATAAACTTATCGATTTAGAACGAATAATTTTGAGCAGAGGCGTACAGTGCACTGTCCTTAAGTAGAAATTTCGCCCATCGGATAAGTTTTCTCGGTGCTAAGGTTGTAAGACCCCGAATTTTATGAAATAAAAGTATTCAATTTTTCTATTCAGTAAATGGTTAAATTGATAAATGTTAAAGTTAAGGGTGATATATAAATTTTTTTCAAAATACACAAGTGGTTATAAAATATTCATTGTTGTCGGGGAATATTCGTTTGGTCGTGGAATATTCTTTCTGTCGGGGAATATTCGTACGACGGCGCAGCTATTTGTGGGCCCCATAACGAATAACTGTCGGATGAAGAAAACGACAAATTTGAGTTTTTACAAATAACGACGTAGTTGTTACCGTTAACACTGTTGGAATACCCGGTGGTTAAAATACAGTAATACGCGTTATTGCACAGTAGCACACGGATTGCACAGTATTTTTGAAATTATTGATTCTTACGTAAGAAGGCACTACTCAATAATTGTTACAGTAATTACTGTTCAATATTTTATTTTATTGATTCAATAATTGCTGCGTTGATATTTTATATTATTGTTGTTTCAATAATTGTTGTTGCAAAGTATTTTCTATTATCAGATCAATAATTCATATTATTTGAATAATATTATTAGATAACATTATTGGCAATGTCTAGAAAGTTCTGTCTAAGGAGAGGTTTGGTCATCTAATTGCGCGCTAGTAAGGAGAAATCCTTATTGGAAAGCTCCCTCTTTCCTGGGAACGGCCTGGTTGTCATAAATGTGATTCTGTAATATTATTTGTGAATAATTAATTATTGATTCATATGATAAGGAAATATTTATTTTATGTGGATATAAATGAGGGATATATTTTTGTGGTTAAAAATGTAGGAGTTAATGTTGAGATTTTTATCCGTATTTTTGTCGGAATGGAGGTATTAAAAATCAGGGTTTTTGAGATATTTTGCGGGGGTTATAATTTTTAATCCGACCGTTGGATCGTGATAATTTTTGGATATGTTATACATATATAAGTTGAGTATATGCCCACAAATTTTGAACCGTTAAAAATGAACGTATGATTTATTATGAATTTTACGAGATGACTGGTTCAGAAATTGTTGAATTTTCGGAGTTTATCATTTTGGTGGAAAATTCTAGAATTGGTGGGCCCCACTTGTGGTTGGTGAAGAAATGTGCTGAATTATATTTCAAATATGGTGGGTGGGAATAGTAGCAGGTAAAGCCATCAGGTTGCAGGTCAAACCTACCAAAATTTTCCTATAAATAGAGGGCTAAGTTAGAATTAAAAATCACACCAGAAACATAAGCTTTCTCTCTCTATATTATGAAGCATATTTTGTGAGTTTTTAGATACTTGGTGAGTTACTATTCATCAGTGCAAGTTTTCTTCAGCATCATATCCGATATCCAGTCAGAAGTACTGCTCTTTTGAGGTAAGGGATTGTAAGGGATAGTAAGGGATAGTAATGGATTTTAAGGGTTGTTATGATTTTCAGTTTCGTAATTTTTCTGATCTTCAAAAATTATGGAAAAATTTGAAATGATATTTTGATGAGTTTTATTGATTGTGTCCAAAAATGGTGATTTTTGGATGTATAGATTAAGAGTTATGAATCTTACGGGAAAAGACTATTTTAAAAGTAACCGCTTATAATTCCTTGTGGTTAACTCCAAAATTGATGAAATTTTTATTGGGAGTACATGTGTATGATAGAAGTATACTCTGTAAATTTCAGAATTTTTGGACAAAAGTACAATTTTTGATAAATGTCTAAATATTCGGTGGTTTTGGCCATATGAAAAATAGTAAATGAGTTTTAAAAATTCTGAGAAAAATATATGTTCAATATGGGACTATATTATGCTAAATCCCAGAAAAGAAATATTTTTGGAACTGATTTGGTATTTTTCATGAAAATGGACTAGTTATGAGTAAATGAATTAAATATGTTATGTGAAGTAAGAAAATTGGAAAATAGGATTTTATGGCTTGAGAATCCTATATGAGGTATATGCAGATTTTTGATGAGGGTTTTGATTATTGGTGATAAAATCTTATGAGTTTGGTATTTTAGAATGATTAAATGCATTATTTAGTAAAGTGTAAACAATTTAAATAAATTGTTTATAAGCTTAAGAAATATTATTCTTTCAATATCATTATACCGAAATACTGGTATGGATTTTATTGTGGAATTTCTACCTTTTTGTGTCGAGTTACTATTCATGAGTTACTATTCACGAGTTACTATTCACGATAAAAATTGGCTTCTTTTTCTAACCAAATTATAGTTGAGTTATGAATATTACTCTTGAGATTAAAACTATGTATTGATTATATTGATTTTATTATCATATATAACATTTTTATAACCCTGATGTTGAAATTCTCTTTCACTAGAGTGTAAAGATGGGTAGATTATTGGTATGATCATGACTAGGGTTCTCTTTGGCCTGTAGTGCAAAGTTGAATTGTGACTGGTATGATCATGACCATTGAATTTATAAGTGTATATCTTTAGCTTAAGTGCAAAGGTGAATTGATCAACATGGTTATAATTATTGTTTATATAAATTCTGAAATGATTATATATTTATTTGAGATATTAATATCTTTGGCCTGTAGTGCAGGCCAAAGATGAAATATTGATGAATATCTTTGGCCTGTAGTGTAAAGATGAATTGTTGATGAATATCTTTGGCCCGTAGTGCAAAGATGACATGTTGTTGAATATCTTTGGCCAGTAGTGCAAAGATGAACAGATGTTGAGATAAACATGACCAACTGGTGATACAAATGAATATCTTTGGACGTAGTGCAAAGATGAAGTTATTAGTATGATTATGAACAGGAAATGTGATTTGGTGTAACCATGATCTTTGATGTTTCAGGTAAAGATAGGTGATGAAAATTATCATCGTCCTGGATGAGAAGAGGAATTTAGAACTACAGTTATGATTATGAGTTATTCATATGATTGTGGACTAGAATTGTTGATTGATGTTACAGGGATAAAACATTGTTGGTGGATTTTTAACATGGAGAAGATAATAGACTTTATAGTCTATTTGACTCTTCTAATGGATTGCTCGTTCCGCTGCAACTATGGTTGAAATTTTTATCATTTACCATATGTTCTAAATCTCTGATTTATTGTTGATGAAGGCTATTGATAATTGAATTATCTTTAGTCATGATATTCTTTACTGAGCTAGTTGTGCTCACCGTTTTGCTTCACAATTCCTTTCAGGTAATAAGAGTGTAGCTGGGTCGAGCGGGGGTAATAAGGGAATAGAACGGTGGTCATCATTTAGTAGTTATATTTGGTGAAGAAAATAGGGTGAGGCGAACCCAACGTTGGAAGGGTGTTTTGTCACTATCATACAAGATGTCTAATGACATACAACCTCGTGTCATCATAAGACAGGGTTGTGCTCATCCACTTGCTGAGTATATCTATGGGCACTACCTATATAATCTTGGTGTTTGTTTGAAGTATAATTCTCAATTAGAGACAGTGGAGATAATGATAAGTCAAGAGAAGACTCACCATTGGGAAGAATATGATAGTAATCTTCTCGTTTTTCTTTGGGGTCTATTGGGTCAACCAAGGATAATTCTGTGGCCATATAATATCTATCATAACCTAGACGCGTGGCCTCCCATGTACGAAGGTTTCCTTGAGCACTTCCCAAAGATTCTAATTTCTAAAACAGTTTTTGACTATACCTTTATGTAAGGTGTTATTGTGAGGTGATGTCCACGGTTGGAACATGAGTCACATTTGGTATATATTTGTATCCAAACTCACAGCATATGTGTTGTTGTATTTTGTACGATAATTGTTGTAATAAAGTTGTAGTTGTTTTCTGCACCATGTATTTGACGACTCAGAATGGGTTGGGTGGAATGGACCTATTTTGGGGTCGTCACAAAGGTCACTGACAAAATTCTACTCCAGGATTCAACTGCTCTTCACCCAACTAACCAGCACTTGAAATAGTTGAATGACCCATGAATAACTTCTAATTTTTTTTACTCAAACTAAAAAAATTACCACACACACACACATATTGATGAGTGAGTTTTATACTTATAATTGAGTGCATTTGAGCTTAATCTTTTGGTTGATTTTAAGTGTTTGTGTCTATTCAAGCATGTTTTATGTTGTTTTGTAGGAATTGGGACAAAAGTTACTTGGATCGACGTTTGGGGTAGCTAGATTCGCCTTTTCGGCTTGCCATTTACACAACAGTCACTTCAGAGCCAATTTGAGTATTTCTCCTGACCTTATTTCGAAAAACTTAAAGAATGAAAGTTGTAGATCTACGTCTCCTCTTTTTGAAACATCTTGAATCATCGAAATCGGAGTTCGGACGAAGAAGTTATGGCCATTTTCCCAAAGGACATCGGAGCAAAAAAATTCCAAAATTGTTCCAGCGCCGGGGCGCCCAAATCAGGCTTATTTGCAGCGCTGGGGCGCTAGGGGCAGAATCCCAGCGCCGTGCCCAGTGTTGGGGCGCTGGGAAAGAGATTGGTCAAGCTTGGACGCGTTTTGGGGCGAATTTTGACACTTTTTTGAGTCCAAATAGGATTGAGTTTGTTCCTAAGCTAAAAATTGGACTTGTAACCTATAAATACATGATAGAAGACATAAAATAGAGGGGGATGACATAGATTAGATTAGAGATACACTCCTTTAGATTAGACATTAACCCTAGTTCTTATTAATTTTGGAGATTGAAACAACTTAGAGATCATTGAAGATCAAGAGCAGGAGCAAGATGTGAGCATCAGATTTGCTGACAACATATTCTATTTTCTTCTCTTATCATACTTTTATCTTTTAATGTCTATTCAGTTGTGGATTCTTTGTTTCAATTCATTAATTTTGAACTAACTCTTTTATTAAGATTTCAATTGAACCTTTTATGTCTATAAATTAGTTATTTGATTTGTAACACCCCAGTCCCACATCGAAAGATAGGGGAAAATTTGTCTGAATATAAGGAAATAAGTTGCTACCAATAGTACCTTCAAGTCATGACCTTTTAGGAGCCTGTGGTGGGCTAAGATGACCCAAGAAGATACTATTGGGCCAGTGGTTTGAGGCCTTATTTTGATGGATTTGATTCGATTCGGACTTGGAATTTGACCCGAGATTTGTTACGGACTCGGGATTTGATCCGGGTTGTTTCATATAGTATCAGAGCTTTAGGTTATGAACCTTAGGTGGGGGAAAAGCCTTAGGAAGTAACCTTTGAAAAGATAGTGGAGTTAACTCTTATCGAGTTTTAAGAAAGAAGTAATAAAACACTTATGTGCTTATGTGTTTATAACTTATGTGCTCCCGAGTGTCGAGTAGAATGATTAATAACTAAAACTTTAAAATTTTGTTGTCAGGATGACTAATGTCGGAGAATCCAGTCAGGTTAGGGAGGAGGGACCTCAAATGCCTATAGAGGAGGAGCCTCGCGACATTCAGGTAGTTTGGGAACAACTACTGCCACGGGAGTTACCGTTGGTCACAGTAGTTGAAGATGAGGAGAACGATGTGGAGACAGATGAGGAGGATGAGGAAGAAAGGATTCCACTTAACTCGATAGCAGGCCGTATTTACGATGAGGTGCATGACCGCAACGTGGAACTTCAGGATACAGTTGAGGAATTGCAAGAGATAGTAGCTGAACAACAGACTGCAATGACACAGAAGGACGATGAGATCCTAGATCGTGAAGAACGACTGACTAACGCCGAGGAGAAATTAATACAGACTGAAGGAGAGAAAGAACAATTGATCGAGATGGTTGCTGAACTGGAGAGCAAGCTGAGAGAAGAAGCTGTTAAGAGGGCAAGAGCTGAAGATGCATACGAGGAAGCTTATCAACGAACTGGAAGAGCAGCGAGAGACGAGTCCGTAACAAATCTCGGGTCAAATCCCAAGTCCGAATCGAATCAAATCCATCAAAATAAGGCCTCAAACCACTGGCCCAATAGTATCTTCTTGGGTCATCTTAGCCCACCACAGGCTCCTAAAAGGTCATGACTTGAAGGTACTATTGGTAGCAACTTATTTCCTTATATGCAGATAAATTTTTCCCCTATCTTTCGATGTGGGACTGGGGTGTTACATGATTTATTCCAATTATTTATGTCAAAATGAATTGTTTATCTTGCCTTGTATTTATTGATTAATTATTTGGCCAATAATTACCTTGTTACTCTAGAAGGAATTGGAAAAAGAATTTTAGGGTTAGAACTAGGCATGATAACATGTGACTTAGTTATTTGTATAGTGAATAATTAGGTTTGTGAATTGAATAAAAATATCTGTTCACCGCATGTAACACATAAGGAATTGGAATTAAAGGAGTTTAATTCAATTGTTTTGTATAGGAATATAGCAAGATTAATCTGGATTAAATATAAGTTAATTGATCACTTGGAAAAGGACTTTTGGCATTTAAGAATTCCTGTTAACAATTCAGTAGGCATAATAATTGGGATAATTAGATAATTGATTTATAGTTCATAATTGGGGATATTGAAGTCTTAATCTTTATTGATCTGAATGCATTCGTATTCACTTTATTACTTGTTGACCGTGTATACTTGCACGTATTCATTGATTGCGAAATCTATCAACACACACACACACACACACACACACACACACACACACACACATATATATATATATATATATATATATATATATTATATATATTATATATATGTGAGAAATATAGAATATTATATGTTAGCAGCAGTCAGCAAGTAAAAAAATTAAATATATATGTTAACATATAATATTCTATATTTCTCACATATATATATATATATATATATATATATATATATATATATATATATATGATCAATAGAAAGCAACATGCATGGCAACGGAAATAATCACCCAACAGTTAAAAAAATTAAATAACAACGGTAATATATTTAAAATCTCTTCAACGGTAAATAAAATATTAATATCCCAATAATGCTATTAATATATAATAGTAGTTACAAATCTTCATAAATTAATATATATTATAACTCATTTAATTTACTCATTAAACTCTTTTAATGGTACATTACCAAATAATATATTTATTTTTATTTAACTTTGTAATATATTATTTAACAAAAAATACAACAATCTCCCACATATTACAAAGTACAAATAAAATAAATTGAGTAAGAAATATAAGAATGCAATGCGTTAACACTGGTGTCTTTCGGACTATGAACCAATGTATAGAGTGAATAGGACTTGATTCACAGGAATTTGGTGAAATAAAAATTTCTATAAACATTTTTCCTTATTATAAATTAATAATCATATTACTCACACTACAAACTTTGATTAGAAGTTGTTCTACACGATTTAGCACATTTTGGCCTTGCGCCATACCTGTAATTCATGAGCGCTCTAGAAAACCTGTCTTGTTTTTATAAGAGGCGGGCCCACCTCTACACTCATATAGGTGTTTCCATCAAATATGTTCTACAGTTAAACACATCACCTAATAGGACTATGAAAAATATTAATAGTATACAACTCAACCTCTAACACTGTAGAATTACACTATCCTACACCATAAGGATGAACTCAAATATGTATAAAACGGATAGTGTCTCAACCAATCAACCAATGACTTGTTGTTACCCATATGAACCTACTTCTTGGGATTACCATTCATATAGGTTAGGTTACCATCACTGTGACGCCCCCAAAATAGGTATACAACACCCATTCTGAGTCGCCAAATACATAGTACAGAAAGCAAACTACAACTTCAATAATGCAATTGTCGTGCAAAATACGACAACACATACGGTGAGTTTAAATACAAATATTGTCTTCTAGACAATATCCACACTCAAATAAGCCCTCATTACAATTATTCAAACACTATTTTACAGAAATAGTGAGGACTGCTAAAACATTTTTCTAGAACCATCACTCCATACCCCGACTAGATCCTACTATGTTCTCACCTCCTGAGAAGAAAAATGAAACAAAAAGGAAAAGGGTGAGCTCAACTAGCCCAGTAAAGAATATTATGACTAAGATAATATACAACAAATTATCATTAGTATTCAACAGGAAAAAATATGATAGAATATAATCGACAATAAGTTTTAGATCAACAACTGCAGCGGAAACAGCAAACCATTAGAAGAGTCAAGTAGAGAAAGAATTCTACTATCTTCTAAGATTTAAAAGTCCATCATCAATATTTTATCCATGTAACATCAATTAATAATCATCTTTATCCAAATATTTATCTTTGCACTACAGGCCAAATATATTCATTTGTATCACCTGTCAGTCATGTTCATCTCAACACCTGTTCATCTTTGCACTACATGCCAAAGATATTCATCAAGTAATCATACATCTTTGCACTACAGGCCAAAGATATTCAGTAATATTATCATTTAGGACTGAGGATGATGAAAAATATCTTAAAGAGAACGAATCCAGTGAGACAGAAGGACAAATAGTAGGGATTCGTATAACAGTTTATCCAAGATCAATAATACTTCATAATAATCAATTGTGAAGCAGAATTCAAAAATAAAGATCAAAACATGGATACAATCAAAGATAGTAACCATAATAGACATCTTGGACAAAAAGAAAAAATTTTATTTTTCGGTGAATAGTACCGTATTCGTGAATAGTACCGTATACGTGAATAGTAACGTATACATAAATAGTAACCCCGACACAAAAAGTTCTAAATTTGATAAAAACTCATGTTAATATTTCAGCATAATGATATTGAAGAAAATAATATCATTTAAGAAGAAAATAATATCCCTTACCTCAAAATATCAGTACTTCAGGTCGGAATACCGGTATAAGGCTGAAAGAAACTTGCTCTGATGAATAGAAACTGTAATGTCCCGAGAGTTTGATCATATAATATATGATAATGATCCTTAGAGAAAGATAATGAACGGGTCAAAGAATATATAATACTCAAATATAATTGAGTCTAAGAAAATGTTATGAAATAAAACTTATAAGAATTTATTATCAAGAATGGTGAGAGTAGAAAATATAAAGCCAATAAGTAGTCCTAGCAAGACTTAAGCACTTGAACTTCGAGTTTGACTAAGAAGAAATATAGTGAGTCATAAGTCAAAAAGTTAACACAATCTAATTGACCATTGTGTATTTATAATAGGAAAGATTATGAGATGTGGAGTAGAGTTTACATTACAATTGCTATGTGTTGTTATGTGACTAATAGTTGATGTGTATGATTATATAATTGTGTAGGGCACGTGAAGTGCAGATAACTGTAAGCTGTTAAGCTATTATTGGTAAACAACGATCAAGGCAAGTCTTTCGGTTCCTATTTTCTACGTGGACTTGATGAACTGTTTTAAATTGTATGATATGTTAAGCATGTTGAATCATGAAATGTTAAAGTCAATATATGACTACATTGTTTTGGCTACGTAATGATGATTGAGTAAGGAACTCAATCTTTATATTTGCTATGTGAATTAAAAGCATGTATGCCATATTACTTTAATGAGATGTATATCGAGCATGTTATTATGTGTTATGTGATGCATGAAAACTGTTAGATTTTGCTGGGCTGTCGAGCTCACTCTTGCAAATAACCACTTTTGCAGGTCAAGATTTTAAGGTAAAGATACGTGCTATGTGAGTTATAGAGATCTATATTCACGAAGATTACTTATGTTTTATGAGAAATGTATTTCATATTTTGAACGTAACATGTTGTTGAATTGTAAGTTGAGCTATCCAATGTATATGGATATTTAGTTATGTTGTAAGACTTTGTATAGTCATTTTGTTGTAACGATTCATGATATAAGATTGAATCAAAGAGATGTAATGTAATGGTTGCGATTCAGGGCAAGAAAGAAGGAAATGTATAAAAGTTTTAAATATTCTGCAATTTTATTAAGTTTAACATCGAATAATGATGTATTAATTAGAGGTTGAATGTATGGTTAACGACCGAAGTCGGGATTTAAATGGTATAGATTTTGGGGTCGTTACAGAAACCCTCAAAGTATCTAAATACTCACAAAATACACTCAATAATCTAGAGAGTGAAAGAGAGAAAACTTGTTTCTGGTGTGATTTTCAATTCTAACTTAGCCCTCTATTTATAAGAAAATGTTAGCACGCCGAAGCAGACTTAATCTGCAACCTGATGGCTTTACCTACTACTATTCCCACCCACCACATTTGAATAAAAATTTCAGCACATTTCTTCACCAACCAAGAGTGGGGCCCACCAATTCTAAAATTTTTCACCAAAATGATTAACTCCGAAAATTCAACAATTTCTGAACTAGTCATCTCGTAAAATTCATAATAAATCATACATTCATTTTTAACGGTTCAAAATTTTTGGACATATACTCAACTTATATATGTATAACATATCCAAAAATTACCACGATCCAACGGTCGGATTAAAAATTATAACACCCGCAATATTTCTCAAAAAAACCCTGATTTGATTTTTAATACCTCCATTCCGATAAAAATACTGATAAAACACCTCAACATTAACTCCTTCATTTTTAACCACAATAAATATATCCAACATTTATATCCACATAAAATAAATATTTCTTTATCATATGAATCAATAATTAATTATTCACAAATAATATTACAGAATCACATTTATGACAACCAGACCGTTCCCAGGAAAGAGGGGGCTTTCCAATAAGAATTTTTCCTTACTGGCGCGCAATTAGATGACCAAACCTTTCCTTAGACAGAACTTTCTAGACATTGCCAATAATATTATCTAATAATATTATCCAAATAATATGAATTATTGATCTGATAAAGGAAAATACTGTGCAGTGACAATTATTGAAATAACAATAATATAAAATATCAATACAGCAATTATTGAATCAATAAAATATTGAACAGTAACTACTGTAACAATTATTGAGTAGTGTCTTCCTTCGTAAGAATCAATAATTGGTGTAATATACTGTGTGCTACTGTATTTTAACCACCGGGTATTCCAACAGTATTAACGGTAACAACTACGCCGTTATTTATAAACAACTTATACTTGTCGTTTTCTTCATCCAATCGCTTTTCGTTATGGGGCCCACACAAGGCTGCGCCTTCGTACGAATATTTCCCGACAGCAAGAATATTCCACGACCAAATGAATATTCCCCGACAAAATGAATATTTTATAACCACTTGCTTATTTTGTAAAATTTACACATTTCACCCATAACCAAAGTATTATATCAAATTAATCCCTTATTATTCACAATAATATTTAGAAAAAATTTGATTTTATTCATTAATAAGTTGGGGTCTTACAACCTCCCCTCCTTATGGAATTTCGTCCTCGAAATTGACGTACGTACCTGATATTTCGAAAAGGTGAGGATACCTCGCTTTCATTTCTGATTCCAACTCCCAGGTCATTTCTTCAATAGCATGGTTTCTCCACAAAACCTTAACTTGTGGTATAACCTTCGTGCGTAGGACATGCTCTTTCCTATCCAAGATCTTAACAGGTACATCCTCGTACGTTAAATCTTCAGCTATCTCGTCTGGTTCTAACTCAATAATGTGGTTCGGGTCTTTAACATATTTACGAAGCATAGATATGTGAAAAATATTATGAACACGAGACATGCTTAGAGGTAATGCGAGTCTATATGCCACATTTCCTATTCGCTCAAGAATCTCAAATGGACCAACAAATCTTGGATTAAGCTTTTCTTTCTTCCCAAATCTTGTAACTCCCTTCCATGGTGCAACACGTAACAATACATGATCCCCAATATTAAATTTTACGTCCTTCCGATGAAGATCCGCATAACTCTTTTGTTGATTCTGTGCCGTTTGTATACGTTGTCGAATCGTTTGGATCTTCTCTGTAGTCATGCGTACCAACTCTGGTCCCAACAATGTTGCTTCACCCACCTCGTCCCAACATACTGGAGAACGACATTTTCTTCCATACAACGCCTCGAATGGAGCCACACCTATGCTCGCCTGATAACTGTTGTTGTAGGTGAATTCCACCAATGGTAGGTACTTATCCTAACTCCCTTTGAGATCTAGGACACAGAGTCTTAATAGATCTTCAAGAGTTTGAATAGTCCTCTCTGATTGTCCGTCCGTTTGAGGATGGTATGCCGAACTGAATCGTAAATCCGTGCCCATAGCTTTCTGCAAGCTAACCCAAAATCGTGAAGTGAATCTTGGGTCACGATCCGAAACTATGGATACTGGCATGCCATGCAATCTCACAATATCGTTCACATACATACTAGCAAGACGTTCAAGGGAATAAGTCTCACGCATCGGTAAGAAATGAGCAGACTTGGTTAATCTATCAACAATAACCCAAATCGCATCTATTGTGACGCCCCCAAAAATAGGTATACATCACCCATCTTGGGTCGTCAGATACATAGTACAGAATACAAATACAACTTACTAATACAACTGTCGTGTACAATACGACAAAACATAAACTGTGAGTTTGAATACAAATATTATCTTCTAGAGAGTATTCATACTCAAAAGGAGTCCTCATTACATTTATTAACACACTATTACATAGAATAGTGAAGACTACTAACTAATACTATCATTCGAACCATCACTCTGTTCCCCGACTTGCCCCAGCTACGTTCTCATTTCCTGAAGAGAACAGTGAAAGAAAGGGTGAGCTCAACTAGCCCAGTAAGAAATATTATGACTAAGATAATGCAGAATAAATTATCATTAGCCTTCAACAATGTTAAAGAATGGAATAACAAAAGAAATCACCATGCATGCGATAGACCACACAAACAGGTTATTCCAACAGAATAATAAATAATGGAACCAGGTCCGGCGTAAACGCATAGACAGGATATTCCGACAGAATAATAAATAATAGAAACAGGTCCGGTGTAAAACACACAGACAGGATGTTCCAACAGAATAATAACAAGACGGAACCAGGTCCGGTGTAAAACACACAGACAGGATGTTCCAACAGAATAATAATAAAAACGGAACCAGGTCCGGTGTAAAACACACAGACAGGATGTTCCAACAGAATAATAACAAAAAAGGAACCAGGTCCGGTGTAAAACACACAGACAGGATGTTCCAACAGAATAATAGAAGAATGTCACCAAGTATAGGGTAGACCGCGTATACAGGTTATTCCAACAGAATAATAAGAAATAGAATAACAACAGTTCTCTTCATGAATAAGAAAGAATAACACCCCTTACCGTTTTAAAGAAGAGCTGAAATAAGGAAGTAGTTAAGTAGCAGAATACTCTTCTTCTCTCTCTCTATAGTTTCTCTCTATAGTTTCTCTCTCTAGAGTTCAGTGAATTCGTAAGAAATAATGAAGGAATGAGCTGCTATTTATAGAAAAATAGAATGCATAGTAACTAATCCATGAACGGTCCAGATTGATTACTTTAATCTGACGGTCCATATTTAAAGAAAAATCTTTTAAATAAAATATAATATATTCTATTTATAGAATAACTTTAATAAAGTATTCTGTTTTATATAAAAAGATGTTTCTGTTTTATTACGTTAATAATACGAATAAAACAAAACGTCATTATCGCTAAATAATTCATATTATTAACTGACAATAATTGAATCAAACTGAGTGACTTCTCACATAAGCATTAATAATCAATACCGTGTGCTACTATGCAACCACACGTATTACTGTACTTTTACTATCGAGTAGTTCAACAGTAACAATGGTAAAACTTCCGCCGTTATTTTTAATAAAATATTTTTGTCGTTTTCTCAATCCGACAATAATTCCGTTGTGGGGTCCACCAATAATTGTGTCGTTGTACGAATATTCCCTGTTAAAACGAATATTCCCCGACCAATCGAATATTATATAACAACTTGCGTACTTTGTAAAATTTATAAATATTACCCACAACTATAACATTATATCAAATTAACTCCCTAATATTCAAAAATGATATTTATAGAAAATTCATCTTTATTTATAAAAGTTGGGGTCTTACAACCTCCCCTTCTTATGAAATTTCGCCCTCGAAATTAGGGTACGTACCTGGTATGTCGAAGAGATAAGGATACCTTGATTTCATTTCAGATTCTAACTCCCAAGTCATTTCCTCAACATCGTGGTTTCTCCACAAAACTTTGACTTGAGGTATAATCTTGGAGCGTAGAATATGTTCCTTCTTATCCAAGATTTGAACAGGAACTTCTTCATACGTCAAATCCTCCGCTATTTCGTCCGGTTCTAACTCAATAATGTGGTTCGGGTCTTCCACATATTTGCGTAACATGGATATGTGAAAAACGTTATGAACACGAGACATACTTGGCGGTAAAGCGAGTCTATAAGCCACAGTTCCTACTCGATCGAGGATTAAAAATGGACCGATGAATCGAGGATTGAGCTTTCCTCTCTTTCCAAATCTCGTAACTCCTTTCCATGGAGCAACACGTAAGAACACATGATCTCCTACATCAAATTCCACGTCCTTTCGATGAAGATCAGCATAACTCTTTTGTCGATCTTGTGAGGTTTTTATACGTTGTCGGATCGTTTGAATCTTTTCTGTAGTCATACGTACCAACTCCGGTCCCAACAACGTTGCTTCACCCACCTCATCCCAGCATACTGGAGAACGACATTTTCTTCCATACAATGCTTCGAATGGAGCCATGCCAATACTTGCTTGATAACTGTTATTGTAGGAAAACTCCACCAATGGTAAGAACTTGTCCCAACTTCCCTTGAAGTCAAAGACACAGAGTCTTAATAGATCTTCAAGAGTTTGAATAGTCCTCTCTGATTGTCCGTCCGTCTGAGGATGATATGCTGAACTAAATCGTAAATCCGTGCCCATAGCTTTTTGTAAACTAACCCAAAATCGTGAAGTGAATCTTGGGTCTCGATCAGAAACTATGGATACTGGCATACCATGCAGTCTTACAATCTCGTTTATGTACATACGAGCAAGACGTTCAAGTGTATAAGTTTCTCGTATCGGTAAGAAATGAGCAGACTTGGTCAATCTATCAACAATGACCCAAATCGCATCAATACCTTGAGAAACCCTAGGAAGAACGGTAACGAAATCCATGGTAATGTGCTCCCACTTCCATTTTTGGAATTTCAAGTGGTTGCAATGGACCTTTTGGTACTTGATGCTCCGCTTTGACTCGTTGACAAGTTAGACACCTTGAGATAAACAACGCTATCTCTTTCTTCATATTGCTCCACCAAAATGTATGACGAAGATCATAATACATTTTGGTACTTCCAGGATGGATTGCAAACGGTGTGTTGTGCGCCTCCATCATGATTTCATACTTTAAATCAAGGTTGTTAGGAACACAAAGTCTGGAGTTGACTCGAAGTATTTCTTCTTCATCGATTCTTGCTTCCGGCATAAAACCTTCTTGCACTTTCTTCCTTATACGCATCAGCTCCAGGTCTGTAGCTTGAGCAGCTTTAACTTTATCGATTAAAGTCGGTTCTACTCGTATATTCGCCATCATCACATGGGTCCCTGGAGTCTTTAACTCTATCTCCGTCCTTTACAAATCACACAAAATGGGCCTTTGTGTTGACAATATCGCACTCGTACTTGCATATGATCTTCTACTCAATGCGTCAGCTACCACGTTCGCTTTTTTAGGATGGTATTGAATGGTATGATCATAATCTTTCAACAGTTTAAGCCAACGTCGTTGTCGCATGTTGAGTTCCTTTTGAGTGAAGAAATATTTAAGGTTTTTATGATCCGTAAAGATCTCCACCTTCTCCCCATACAAGTAATGCCTCCAAATTTTAAGTGCAAAGACAACAGCTGCCAACTCTAGATCATGAGTAGGATAATTCCTCTCATATTCCTTGAGTTGTCTTGATGCATAGGCTATGACTTTTCCATGTTGCATGAGAACACATCCCAACCCTTTGCTCGAAGCATCACTGTAGATGACAAATCCCTCCGAGCCAGATGGTATTGTTAGAACAGGTGCTGAAATGAGTCTCCTCTTAAGTTCTTGAAAACTCTGCTCACATTCTTCGCTCCAACCGAACTTTGTATCTTTCCGAGTCAGCTGAGTTAATGGAGTAGCGATTCGAGAAAATCCTTCCACGAATCTCCGATAATAACCAGCCAAACCAAAAAAGCTACGTACTTCGGTCACTGATTTAGGTTGCTCCCAGCTTTGAATAGCTTCAATCTTTGTCGGGTCAACCGATATTCCACGACTTGATACTACGTGCCCAAGGAATGCTACCTCTTCCAGCCAGAACTCGAATTTCTTCAACTTGGCATAAAGTTTGTATTCACGAAGCTTTTGGAGTACCAACCTCAAGTGTTGCTCATGATCTTCACGGCTTTTGGAATAAACAAGGATGTCATCGATAAAGACGACCACAAAGTGATCCAAATATTCCTTGAATACCCTGTTCATCATATCCATGAAGGCAGCAGGAGCATTAGTCAATCCAAAAGACATAACTAAGAATTCATAATGCCCATACCGAGTTCTGAAGGCAGTCTTTGGAATATCCTCAGTTCTAACCTTCAGCTGATGATATCCAGAACGAAGATCGATCTTTGAAAAGAATTGTGCTCCTTGCAACTGGTCAAACAGGTCATCAATACGTGGCAATGGGTACCTATTTTTGATGGTGACATGATTCAACTCCCGATAATCAATACAAAGTCGCATACTCCCATCTTTCTTCTTCACGAACAGAACAGGAGCACCCCAAGGAGAAGTACTAGGACGAATAAAACCAATGTCTAACAATTCCTGCAGTTGGGTCTTTAACTCCTGAAGTTCAATAGGAGCCATTCGATATGGGGCTTTGGAAATGGGTTTTGTACCGGGTTCAAGGTCGATACAAAATTCAATTTCACGCTCTGGGGGTAGGCCAGGAAGTTCTTCGGGAAATACGTCAGGAAATTTATTAACAACAGAAATATCATTCAAAGCTGACGTATTTTTGTTTAGATCTGTGACATGAGCTAAGAAAGCTTGACATCCGTTTTTCAATAAACGAATAGCTTTATGGCTTGAGATGACAGCGATTGATTTTAATGGTTTGGTTGCTTGAATTCGAATAATAGGTCGATTAGGAATATGAAAGCTAACAACCTTACGAAAATAATCAATTTTTGCATGATGAGTAGTTAACCAATCAATCCCTAGAATCACGTCAAATGCAAGTATTTTTAATGAAATCAGATCGACAGGTAATGTGTGGGTACCAACTTGAACCAAACAAGACTTATAAACCGTGGATGTAATGAAGGTTTCTCCCAATGGAGTTTCAACAGCTAAGTCAAAGTCTAATTTCTCCGGAATCAAATTTAATCGATGAGCGCAAGTATGAGAAATAAAAGAATGGGTAGAACCGGTATCAAATAAAGTATAGACTTCGTTAGAGTTTATGATAAGCTTACCCGTGATGACCTCATTCGGGTTCCTTGCTTTCTGGGAGTTCACAACAAACGCTCTCCCTTGCACAACCGGTTTTGACTTTTCTGGGACGGCCTTTGGTGCCTCCATCCTAGCTGAATTTGTCTTCGGTAAACGACAAAATCGGGTTAAATGACCTTCTCTTCCACAACTATAACATGCTTTGGACGGCATCGCGCAGTTTGGACTGATGTGCCCCTCCCCTCCGCATTTGAAACATATGATAGGTGGTCGTTCTCCTTCCTTAACGACAGGTGCTGGTGCTGACGTCTTTCCATCATTGTTGAATCTCCTCTTCTTGAAATGACCATTCTTATTGTTTTGGCCCTGATTACCACCGAAGTGGTTACCATTTCTGGCCTGTTGATTCCCTCCACGCTTGTTGTCACCGCTTCGATGACTGCTCTCACTGGTATTATCATTTTGCCGGCTGCTCTCTTTTGGTTGCGTTGTCTCGTTATCGCGCTCCACCAACTGAGCCCTATTTACAACATCTGAATACAAACACAGTTTATGAGAAACAAGGTGTTGACGTATCTCCGGCTTCAAACCTCTTAAAAACATCCGCGTCATTCTTTCTTCATTATCCACCAGGTGGGACGCAAACCGGGATAACTCCGCAAATTTTGCCTCGTACTGCGACACGGTCATACTATTCTGTTCCAATTTGATGAACTCCACCTCCTTCATGTAACGAATACTCTCGGGAAAGTATTTGTCGTTAAACAGCTCTTGGAACTTCTCCCAAGACATCTTCAGTGCGGCAGGTTGAGTACGCTTTATCGATTCCCACCAGTAATCTGCCTCTCCTCGCAACATAAAGGCGGCAAAGGGAACCTTTTGCTCCTCGGAGCAACCCAAGACATCAAATATTTTGGTGATCTGCTTTATCCATGTTTCAGCTACAAGTGGTTTGGGTTCTCCCTTAAACTCCGGTGGTCCCAGCTCCTTAAACTGTTTAGCAGTGACCGCCTGAGAGTTTCCAGTATTTCCACCTACGTTGTGGACAGGAGCCGCTTTCACCTGTTGTTGCATGAATTGTGTAAGACCCCAACTTATTAATGAATAAAATCAAATTTTCTCTAAATATTATTGTGAATAATAAGGGGCTAATTTGATATAATACTTTGGTTATGGGTGAAATGTGCAAATTTTGCAAAATAAGCAAGTGGTTATAAAATATTCATTTTGTCGGGGAATATTCGTTTGGTCGTGGAATATTCTTGCTGTCGGGGAATATTCGTACGACGGCGCAGCCTTGTGTGGGCCCCATAACGGAAAGCGATTGGATGAAGAAAACGACAAGTATAAGTTGTTTATAAATAACAGCGTAGTTGTTACCGTTAATACTGTTGGAATACCCGGTGGTTAAAATACAGTAGCACACGGTATTGCACCAATTATTGATTCTTACGTAAGAAGACACTACTCAATAATTGTTACAGTAGTTACTGTTCAATATTTTATTTTATTGTTTCAATAATTGTTGCTGCACAGTATTTTCCATTATCAGATCAATAATTCATATTATTTGAATAATATTATTAGATAACATTATTGGCAATGTCTAGAAAGTTCTGTCTAAGGAGAGGTTTGGTCATCTAATTGCGCGCCAGTAAGGAAAAATCCTTATTGGAAAGCCCCCTCTTTCCTGGGAACGGCCTGGTTGTCATAAATGTGATTCTGTAATATTATTTGTGAATAATTAATTATTGATTCATATGATAAGAAAATATTTATTTTATGTGGATATAAATGAGGGATATATTTTTGTGGTTAAAAATGAAGGAGTTAATGTTGAGGTTTTTATCAGTATTTTTGTCGGAATAGAGGTATTAAAAATCAGAGTTTTTGAGATATTTTGCGGGGGTTATAATTTTTAATCCGACCGTTGGATCGTGGTAATTTTTGGATATGTTATACATATATAAGTTGAGTATATGTCCACAAATTTTGAACCGTTAAAAATGAACGTATGATTTATTATGAATTTTGCGAGATGACTGGTTCAGAAATTGTTGAATTTTTGGAGTTTATCATTTTGATGAAAAATTCTAGAATTGGTGGGCCCCACTTGTGGTTGGTGAAGAAATATGCTGAATTATATTTCAAATGTGGTGGGTGGGAATAGTAGCAGGTAAAGCCATCAGGTTGCAGGTCAAACCTACTAAAATTTTCCTATAAATAGAGGGCTAAGTTAGAATTGAAAATCACACCAGAAACAAGTTTTCTCTCTTTCTCTCTCTAGATTATTGAGTGTATTTTGTGAGTATTTAGATACTTTGAGAGTTTCTATTCATCAAAACAAGTTTCTTTCAGCCTTATACCGGTATTCCGACCAGAAGTACTGATATCTTGAGGTAAGGGATATTATTTTCTTCTTAATGATATTATTTTCTTCAATATTATTATGCTGAAATATTGATATGAGTTTTTATCAAATTTGGAACTTTTTGTGTCGGGGTTACTATTCACGTATACGGCACTATTCACGTATACGGTACTATTCACGAATACGGCACTATTCACCGAAAAATAAAATTTTTCCTTTTTGTCCAAGATGTCTATTATGGTTACTATCTTTGATTGTATCCATGTTTTGATCTTTATTTTTGAATTCTGCTTCACAATTGATTATTATGAAGTATTATTGATCTTGGATAAACTGTTATACGAATCCCTACTATTTGTCCTTCTGTCTCATTGGATTCGTTCTCTTTAAGATATTTTTCATCATCCTCAGTCCTAAATGATGATATTAATGAATATCTTTGGCCTGTAGTGCAAAGATGTATGATTACTTGATGAATATCTTTGGCCTGTAGTGCAAAGATGAACATGTGTTGAGATGAACATGACTGACAGGTGATACAAATGAATATCTTTGACCTGTAGTGCAAAGATGAATATTTGGATAAAGATGATTATTAATTGATGTTACAGGGATAAAATATTGATGATGGACTTTTAAATCTTAGAAGATAGTAGAATTCTTTCTCTACTTGACTCTTCTAATGGTTTGCTGTTTCCGCTGCAGTTGTTGATCTAAAACTTGTTGTCGATTATATTCTATCAGTTTTTTCCCTGTTGAAGACTAACGATAATTTGTTGGTATATTATCTTAGTCATAATATTCTTTACTGGGCTAGTTGAGCTCACCCTTTTTCTTTTTGTTCCATTTTTCTTCTCAGGAGGTGAGAACATAGCAGGATCTAGTCGGGGTATGGAGTGATGGTTCTAGAAAGATGTTTTAGCAGTCCTCACTATTTCTGTAAAATAGTGTTTGAATAATTGTAATGAGGATTTATTTGAGTGTGGATATTGTCTAGAAGACAATATTTGTATTTAAACTCACAGTATGTGTTGTCGTATTTTGCACGACATTTGTATTATTGAAGTTGTAGTTTGCTTTCTGTACCATATATTTGGCGACTCAGAATGGGTGTTGTATACCTATTTTTTGGGGCGTTACAATTGGTATCAGAGCTTAGGGATATGATCCCTGGCTGAGATGTGAGACAAGAACTAGGAGGGGAGAGACGGGGAATTCCTTCACTAGTATGACTTGACTAAGTTTATTTGGTGTTTATTTGGTCGGTCAGAGTATAGGGATAATATATGACATGACTATTAACCCTTGTTTTATGGCAGTATTTAAGAATGGCAGCTGAGAACGTTAATAATGGAGTAAATCAGACCGTGGAGACACCTTTGATCACCACCCAGGGGAACGTGCAACAGGAAGGCAATATTCCTCCTGTAAACAACGTTACCGAGCAAACGATGAATGATGGAATGTTTAGGAGCTTTTTGCAGTTCATGCAAAATCAGACGAGGGAGACTCGTGTGCAGAATACGGGTGGAAATGATAACGCGCGGTTTGTCACAGCTAAGCAGTTCAAAGAATTGGGACCACCAGAATTTAAGGGAAAGCCGGATCCGATCATGGCGGAAACGTGGGTCAAGCAAATTACCAAGATATTCGATGTCTTGGGATGCACGGAGGAACAAAAGGTTCCATTCGCCACCTTTATGTTCCGCGGTGAGGCAGACTACTGGTGGGAGTCTGTGAAGCGTACCCAGCCTGACGCACTCAACATGTCCTGGGAAACATTTCAAAAACTGTTCAATGACAAATACTTTCCTGAAAGTATTCGTCATATGAAGGAGGTAGAGTTTATCAGACTGGAACAAAACAACATGACGGTGTCCCAGTACGAGGCGAAGTTTGCAGAGTTATCCAGGTTTGCACCTCATTTGGTCGAAAATGAGGAACGAATGACAAGGATGTTTCTGAGAGGTCTAAAACCCGATATTCGACAATATCTTATCTCTCATAAATTTTCTTTATATTCAGATGTTGTAAATAGGGCTCAATTATTAGAGCGAGATAATGAGTATGTGCAACCGAGGGACCACAACCAGTGTGACGCCCCCAAAATAGGTATACAACACCCATTCTGAGTCACCAAAATACATGGTACAGAAACAACTACATCTTTATTATTACAACACAAGAACTGTGAGTTTAAATACAAATATTGTCATTTAGACAATATCCACACTCAAATAAGTCCTCATTACAATTATTGATACATTATTTCACAAAAATGGTGAGGACTACTAAAGTAACTTCTAGAACCATCATTCCATACCCCGACTAGTACTCGCTACATTCTCGCCACCTGAGAAAAATGGAACAAAAAGGAAAAGGGTGAACTCAACTAGCCCAGTAAAGAACATTATGACTAAGATAATACAGAACAAATTATCGTTAGTCTTCAACAGGGAAAAATCTAATAGAATACAATAGACAACAAGTTTTAAATCAATAACTGCAACGGAAACAGCAAACCATTAGAAGAGTCAAGTAGAGAATGAGTTCTACTATCTTCTAAGATTTAAAAGTCCATCATCAATATTTTATCCCTGTAACAACAATCAATAACCATCTTTAATCAAATATTCATCTTTGCACTACAGGCCAAAGATATTTATTTGTATCACCAGTCGGTCATGTTCATCTCAACACCTGTTCATCTTTGCACTACGGGCCAAAGATATTCATCAGTTAATCATTCATCTTTGCACTACGGGCCAAAGATATTCAGTAATATCATCATTTAGGACTGAGGATGATGAAAAATATCTTAAAGAAAACGAATCCAGTGAAACAAAATAACAAATATTAAGGATTCGTATTTCGATTTATCCATGTCCAAAAATACCTTATAATTATTCATAGTGAAGTAGAATTCAAGAATGATCAAAACATGGATACAATCAAAGCTAGTACCCAGAATAGATATTTTGGACGAAAAGAAGAAAATTTTATTTTTCGGTGAATAGTAACTCGTGAATAGTAACTCGTGAATAGTAACTCATGAATAGTAACCCCGACGTGAAAAGTTCCAAATTTGATAAAAATTTCTAATCAATATTTCGGCATAATGATATTGAAGAAATAATATCATTTTTGAATAAAATAACATCCCTTACCTCGTAAAGACAGTACTTCTGGTCGGAATACCGGTATAAGGCTGAAAGACACTTGCTCTGATGAATAGAAACTCTCAAAGTATCTAAATACTCACAAAATACACTCAATAATCTAGAGAGAGAAAGAGAGAAAACTTGTTTCTGGTGTGATTTTCAATTCTAACTTAGCCCTCTATTTATAGGAAAATGTTAGCACGCCGAAGCAGACTTAACCTGCAACCTGATGGCTTTACCTGCTACTATTCCCACCCACCACATTTGAATAAAAATCTCAGCACATTTCTTCACCAACCAAGAGTGGGGCCCACCAATTCTAGAATTTTCTACCAAAATGATTAACTCCGAAAATTCAACAATTTCTGAACCAGTCATCTCGTAAAATTCATAATAAATCATATATTCATTTTTAACGGTTCAAAATTTGTGGACATATACTCAACTTATATATGTATAACATATCCAAAAATTACCACGATCCAACGGTCGGATTAAAAATTATAACCCCCGCAAAATATCTCAAAAACCCTGATTTTTAATACCTCCATTCCGACAAAAATACTGATAAAAACCTCAACATTAACTCCTTCATTTTTAACCACAAAAATATATTCCTCATTTATATCCACAAAAAATAAATATTTCCTTATCATATGAATCAATAATTAATTATTCACAAATAATATTACAGAATCACATTTATGACAACCAGGCCGTTCCCAGGAAAGAGGGGGCTTTCCAATAAGGATTTCTCCTTACTGGCGCGCAATTAGATGACCAAACCTCTCCTTAGACAGAACTTTCTAGACATTGCCAATAATGTTATCTAATAATATTATTCAAATAATATGAATTATTGATCTGATAATGGGAAATACTGTGTAGTGACAATTATTGAAACAACAGTAATATAAAATATCAACGCAGCAATTATTGAATCAATAAAATAAAATACTGAACAGTAATTACTGTAACCATTATTGAGTAGTGCCTTCTTACGTAAGAATCAATAATTGGTGCAATACAGTGTGCTACTGTGTAACAACGCGTATTACTGTGTTTTAACCACCGGGTATTCCAACAGTATTAACGGTAACAACTACGCCGTTATTAATAAAAAACATATACTTGTCGTTTTCTTCATCCAATCGCTTTCCGTTATGGGGCCCACAAAAGACTGCGCCGTCGTACGAATATTCCCCGACAAGAAGAATATTCCACGACCAAACGAATATTCCCCGACAACAATGAATATTTTATAACCACCTGCTTATTTGAAATATTTTCGCATTTTACCCATAACTAACCTCATTAATCAATTTAACACTTACTATTTCAAAATAATAAATAGAGGGAATTTAAATTTCATTTATTAATAATTTGGGGTCTTACAACCTCCCCTCCTTATGAAATTTCGTCCTCGAAATTGACGTACGTACCTGGTGTTTCGAAAAGATGAGGATACCTCGCTTTCATTTCCGTTTCCAACTCCCAGGTCATTTCCTCAATAGCATGGTTTCTCCACAAAACTTTAACTTGTGGTATGACCTTCGTGCGTAGGACATGCTCCTTTCTATCCAAGATCTTGACAGGTACCTCTTCGTACGTTAAGTCTTCAGCTATCTCGTCCGGTTCTAACTCAATAACGTGGTCTGGGTCTTTCACATATTTACGTAACACAGATATATGAAAAACATTATGAACACGAGACATACTTGGAGGTAACGCGAGTCTATAGGCCACATTTCCTACTCGGTCAAGAATCTGAAATGGACCAATAAATCGTGGATTGAGCTTTCCTCTCTTCCCAAATCTTGTAACTCCTTTCCATGGAGCCACACGCAACAATACATGATCCCCAATGTCAAATTTCACGTCCTTTCGATGAAGATCCGCATAACTCTTTTGTCGATCCTGTGCCGTTTGTATACGTTGTCGAATCGTTTGGATCTTCTCTGTAGTCATGCGTACCAACTCTGGTCCCAACAATGTTGCTTCACCCACCTCGTCCCAGCATACTGGAGAGCGACACTTTCGTCCATATAATGCTTCAAATGGGGCCACACCTATACTTGCCTGATAACTGTTATTGTAAGAGAATTCCACCAATGGTAGGTACTTATCCCAACTCCCTTTGAAATCTAGGACACAAAGTCTTAATAGATCTTCAAGAGTTTGAATAGTCCTCTCTGATTGTCCGTCCGTTTGAGGATGGTATGCCGAACTAAATCGTAAATCTGTGCCCATAGCTTTTTGCAAGCTAACCCAAAATCTTGAAGTGAATCTTGGGTCACGATCCGAAACTATGGATACTGGCATGCCATGCAGTCTCACAATCTCATCTACGTATATACGAGCAAGACGTTCAAGGGAATAAGTCTCCCGTATCGGCAAGAAATGAGCAGACTTGGTTAATCTATCAACAATAACCCAAATAGCATTTATGCCTTGAGAAACCGTGGGAAGACCCGTAACGAAATCCATGGTAATGTGTTCCCACTTCCATTTCGGAATCTCAAGTGGTTGCAATGGACCCTTTGGTACTTGATGTTCCGCCTTTACACGTTGACAAGTTAAACACCTCGAGATAAACTTTGCAATCTCTCTCTTCATATTATTCCACCAAAATGTATGTCGTAGATCACGATACATTTTGGTACTTCCAGGATGGATTGCAAATGGTGTATTGTGTGCTTCCATCATGATCTTGTACTTCAAATCAGAATTGTTAGGAACACAGAGTCTAGAGTGGACTCGAAGTATTCCTTCTTCATCGATTCTTGCTTCTGGAATAGAACCTTCTTGCACTTTCTTCTTCATACGCATCAGCTCTATGTCCGTAGCTTGAGCAGCTTTAACTTTATCGATTAAAGTCGGTTCTACTCGTATATTTGATATCATCATGTGGGTACTTGGAGCCTTCATCTCTATCTCCATCCTTTGCAAGTCATACAAAATGGGCCTTTGTGTTAACAACATTGCACTCGTACCCGCATATGATCTTCTACTCAATGCGTCAGCTACTACGTTTGCTTTTCCAGGATGATATTGGATGGTATGATCGTAATCTTTCAACAGCTCGAGCCAACGTCGCTGCCGCATGTTGAGTTCCTTTTGGGTGAAGAAATATTTGAGGCTTTTATGATCTGTATAGATCTCCACTTTCTCCCCATACAGGTAGTGTCTCCAGATCTTCAACGCGAAAACTACTGCTGCCAACTCCAAATCATGAGTAGGATAATTCCTCTCATATTCTTTGAGTTGTCGCGAGGCATAGGCTATGACTTTCCCATGTTGCATGAGAACACATCCTAACCCTTTGCCTGAAGCATCACTGTAGATAACAAATCCATCCGAACCAGATGGTATTGTCAGAACAGGTGCCGAAATGAGTCTCCTCTTAAGCTCTTGAAAACTCTTCTCGCATTCCTCGCTCCATACGAATTTGATATCTTTCCGAGTCAGCTGAGTTAACGGGGTAGCGATTCGAGAAAACCCTTCCACGAATCTTCGATAATAACCAGCTAAGCCTAGAAAGCTACGTACTTCGGTCACCGTCTTTGGTTGCTCCCAACTTTGTATTGCTTCAATCTTCGCCGGGTCAACAGATACTCCATGTTTTGACACCACGTGCCCTAGGAAAGCTACTTCCTCAAGCCAGAACTCGCATTTCTTCAACTTAGCATATAACTTATTTTCACGCAGCCTTTGGAGTACCAGCTTCAAATGATGCTCATGATCTTCACGGCTTTTGGAATATATGAGGATGTCATCAATAAAGACAACAACGAACTGATCCAAATAATCCTTGAATACTCGGTTCATCATATCCATGAAAGCCGCAGGAGCATTAGTCAATCCAAAAGACATGACTAGGAATTCATAATGCCCGTACCGAGTTCTGAAGGCAGTCTTTGGAATATCCTCAGTTTTAACCTTCAGCTGATGATATCCAGAACGAAGATCGATCTTTGAAAAGAATTGTGCTCCTTGTAACTGGTCAAACAGGTCATCAATACGAGGTAGCGGATACCTATTCTTAATAGTGACATGGTTTAATTCCCGGTAATCAATACAAAGTCGCATACTCCCGTCTTTCTTCTTTACAAATAAAACAGGAGCACCCCAAGGAGATGTACTAGGACGAATGAAACCGATGTCCAACAACTCTTGTAGTTGGACCTTTAACTCCTGAAGTTCAATAGGAGCCATTCGATATGGGGTTTTAGAAATGGGCTTTGTACCAGGTTCAAGATCAATAAAGAATTCAATTTCTCGTTCCGGGGGTAGACCGGGAAGTTCTTCAGGAAATACGTCAGGAAAGTCAATAACAACAGGAATATTATTCAAATTTGACGTGTCTTTATTCAAATCCATAACATGGGCTAAGAAAGCTTGACATCCGTTTTTTAATAAACGAATGGCTTTATGGCTTGATATAACAGTGATTGATTTTAATGGCTTAGTTGTTTGAATTCGTACAACAGGTTGGTTAGGAATATGAAAACTAACAACCTTACGAAAACAATCAATTTTGGCATGATGAGTAGTTAGCCAATCAATCCCTAAAATCACATCAAAAGCAAGTATCTTTAAAGAGATAAGGTCAACAGGTAAGGTGATGGTGCCAACTTGGATCACACAAGATTTATAAACAGTGGATGTGATGAAAGTTTCTCCTAACGGAGTCTCCACAGATAAATCAAAGTCTAACTTCTCCGGAGTCAAGTTTAAACGTTGAGCACAAGCAGGAGAGATAAAAGAATGGGTAGAACCGGTATCTAATAAGGTATAAACTTCGCATGAATTTATGATTAGCTTACCCGTGATCACCTCGTTTGGGTTCCTCGCATGTTGACCAGTCACGACAAACGCTCTTCCAGGAACCGTTGACTTTATCTTTTCTGGGACAGCTTTTTGAGTCACCATCCCCGCTGGACTTGGTTTTGCTACAGTGCAATCTCGAGCGATATGTCCTTCCTTTCCACAATTATAACATACCTTAAACTGTTGTGGGCAGTTTGGGCTGATATGTCCTTCTTTTCCGCACTTATAGCATATAATCGGTGGTCGTTCTCCTCCCTTGGAACCAGTTGCTGCTGGTGCTGACGTCTTCGTATTGTCATTGTTGAATCTCCTCTTTTTAAAATCTCCTCCCGACTCGCTTCTTCTATTTTCATAGCCACGATTACCACCAGAGTGGTTGCCGTTCTTGTCTGTATTTTTCTTTCTCCGCTGGTTATCATTGTTCTGATGACTGCTGTCACCGATATGATCCTGGTTGTGGTCCCTCAGTTGACCGTACTCATTATCTCGCTCTAATAATTGAGCCCTGTTGACAACATCTGAATAGAGAGAAAATTTATGAGAAATGAGATATTGACGTATGCCAGGTTTCAAACCTCTCAAAAACATCCTCGTCATACGTTCCTCATTCTCCACCAAATGAGGTGCAAACCTGGACAACTCTGCAAACCTCGCCTCGTACTGAGACACCGTCATGTTATTCTGCTCCAGTCTAATAAACTCTACCTCCTTCATATGACGAATACTTTCAGGAAAGTACTTGTCATTGAACAGTTTCTGAAATGTCTCCCAAGACATGCTGAGTGCGGTTGGATGGGTACGCTTCACAGACTCCCACCAGTAATCTGCCTCGCCACGGAACATAAAGGTGGCGAATGGAACCTTCTGTTCCTCCGTGCATCCCAAGACATCGAATATCTTGGTAATTTGCTTGACCCACGTTTCCGCCATGATCGGATCCGGCTTTCCCTTAAATTCTGGTGGTCCCAATTCTTTGAACTGTTTGGCTGTGACAAACCGTGAATTGCTATCATTTCCTCCTGTATTTTGAACACGAGTCTCCCTCGTCTGGTTTTGCATGAATTGCAAAAAACTTCTAAACATTTCATCATTCATCATCTGCTCATTGGTGTTGTTCACAGGAGGAACATTGCCAGCCTGTTGCACGTTCTCCTCGTTGGTAAGCACCGGTGTCTCCACGGTCTCATTTACTCCACTGTTAATATTCTCAGTCGACATTCTCAAATACTGCCATAAAACAAGGGTTAATTAAATAAATTAACAAATCACATAATACCCCTATATTATGACTGACCAATAAATAAGCTTAGGTAGGACACACTAGCGAAGGATTTATTCGTCTCTCCCCTCCTAGTTCTATTCCCCGATCTCCGCCAGAGATCATATCCCTAAGCTCTGATACCAACTGTGACGCCCCCAAAATAGGTATACAACACCCATTCTGAGTCGCCAAAATACATGGTACAGAAACAACTACATCTTTATTATTACAACACAAGAACTGTGAGTTTAAATACAAATATTGTCATTTAGACAATATCCACACTCAAATAAGTCCTCATTACAATTATTGATACATTATTTCACAAAAATGGTGAGGACTACTAAAGTAACTTCTAGAACCATCATTCCATACCCCGACTAGTACTCGCTACATTCTCGCCTCCTGAGAAAAATGGAACAAAAAGAAAAGGGTGAGCTCAACTAGCCCAGTAAAGAACATTATGACTAAGATAATACAGAACAAATTATCGTTAGTCTTCAACAGGGAAAAATCTAATAGAATACAATAGACAACAAGTTTTAAATCAATAACTGCAGCGGAAACAGCAAACCATTAGAAGAGTCAAGTAGAGAATGAGTTCTACTATCTTCTAAGATTTAAAAGTCCATCATCAATATTTTATCCCTGTAACAACAATCAATAACCATCTTTAATCAAATATTCATCTTTGCACTACAGGCCAAAGATATTATTTGTATCACCAGTCGGTCATGTTCATCTCAACACCTGTTCATCTTTGCACTACGGGCCAAAGATATTCATCAGTTAATCATTCATCTTTGCACTACGGGCCAAAGATATTCAGTAATATCATCATTTAGGACTGAGGATGATGAAAAATATCTTAAAGAAAACGAATCCAGTGAAACAAAATAACAAATATTAAGGATTCGTATTTCGATTTATCCATGTCCAAAAATACCTTATAATTATTCATAGTGAAGTAGAATTCAAGAATGATCAAAACATGGATACAATCAAAGCTAGTACCCAGAATAGATATTTTGGACGAAAAGAAGAAAATTTTATTTTTCGGTGAATAGTAACTCGTGAATAGTAACTCATGAATAGTAACCCCGACGTGAAAAGTTCCAAATTTGATAAAAAATTTCCAACCAATATTTCGGCATAATGATATTGAAGAAATAATATCATTTTTGAATAAAATAACATCCCTTACCTCGTAAAGACAGTACTTCTGGTCGGAATACCGGTATAAGGCTGAAAGACACTTGCTCTGATGAATAGAAACTCTCAAAGTATCTAAATACTCACAAAATACACTCAATAATCTAGAGAGAGAAAGAGAGAAAACTTGTTTCTGGTGTGATTTTCAATTCTAACTTAGCCCTCTATTTATAGGAAAATGTTAGCACGCCGAAGCAGACTTAACCTGCAACCTGATGGCTTTACCTGCTACTATTCCCACCCACCACATTTGAATAAAAATCTCAGCACATTTCTTCACCAACCAAGAGTGGGGCCCACCAATTCTAGAATTTTCTACCAAAATGATTAACTCCGAAAATTCAACAATTTCTGAACCAGTCATCTCGTAAAATTCATAATAAATCATATATTCATTTTTAACGGTTCAAAATTTGTGGACATATACTCAACTTATATATGTATAACATATCCAAAAATTACCACGATCCAACGGTCGGATTAAAAATTATAACCCCCGCAAAATATCTCAAAAACCCTGATTTTTAATACCTCCATTCCGACAAAAATACTGATAAAAACCTCAACATTAACTCCTTCATTTTTAACCACAAAAATATATCCCTCATTTATATCCACAAAAAATAAATATTTCCTTATCATATGAATCAATAATTAATTATTCACAAATAATATTACAGAATCACATTTATGACAACCAGGCCGTTCCCAGGAAAGAGGGGCTTTCCAATAAGGATTTCTCCTTACTGGCGCGCAATTAGATGACCAAACCTCTCCTTAGACAGAACTTTCTAGACATTGCCAATAATGTTATCTAATAATATTATTCAAATAATATGAATTATTGATCTGATAATGGGAAATACTGTGTAGTGACAATTATTGAAACAACAGTAATATAAAATATCAACGCAGCAATTATTGAATCAATAAAATAAAATACTGAACAGTAATTACTGTAACCATTATTGAGTAGTGCCTTCTTACGTAAGAATCAATAATTGGTGCAATACAGTGTGCTACTGTGTAACAACGCGTATTACTGTGTTTTAACCACCGGGTATTCCAACAGTATTAACGGTAACAACTACGCCGTTATTAATAAAAAACATATACTTGTCATTTTCTTCATCCAATCGCTTTCCGTTATGGGGCCCACAAAAGACTGCGCCGTCGTACGAATATTCCCCGACAGGAAGAATATTCCACGACCAAACGAATATTCCCCGACAACAATGAATATTTTATAACCACCTGCTTATTTGAAATATTTTCGTATTTTACCCATAACTAACCTCATTAATCAATTTACACTTACTATTTCAAAATAATAAATAGAGGGAATTTAAATTTCATTTATTAATAATTTGGGGTCTTACAACCAGGGTCATACCGTGGTGGCGGCAGTCATCGAAGTAATGAAAACCAGCAGGGAGGAAAATATTCGGACAAAAGCGGTAACCACTCTGGTGGTAATCGTGGTCGTGATAATAGAAGGAGCGAGTCGGGAGGAGATTTCAAGAAAAGAAGGTACAACAATGATAATGTGAAGACGTCAGCACAAACATCAACTGTTTCTAGGGAGGAGAACGACCACCGGTCGTATGTTACAAATGTGGGAAAGAGGGACATATCAGCCCCAAACTGCCCACAACAATCCAAGGTATGTTATAACTGTGGAAAGGAGGGTCATATAGCTCGAGAGTGTTCTGTAGCAAAACTAAGTTCAGCGGGGATGGTGGACTCCAAAAGCTGTCCGGATAAGTCGAAATCAGCGGCTCCTGGAAGGGCGTTTGTCGTTACTGGCCAAAACGTGAGAAACCCGAACGAGGTGATCACGGGTAAGCTAATCTTGAATTCTTGCGAAGTTTTATACTTTACTAGATACCGGTTCTACCCATTCTTTTATCTCTCCTGCTTGTGCTCAACGTTTAAACTTGACTCCGGAGAAATTGGACTTTAACTTATCTGTTGAACTCCGTTGGGTGAAACCTTCGTTACATCTACAGTTTATAAATCTTGCATGATCCAAGTTGGTACTATCACATTACCTGTTGATCTTATCTCTTTAAAGATACTTGCTTTTGATGTGATTTTAGGAATTGATTGGTTAACCACTCATCATGCTAAAATTGATTGTTTTCGTAAGGTTGTTAGTTTTCATATTCCTAACCAACCTGTCATACGAATTCAAACTACTAAACCACTAAAATCAGTCACTGTCATATCGAGCCACAAAGCTACTCGTTTATTGAAAAACGGATGTCAAGCTTTCTTAGCCCATGTAATGGATTTGAACAAAGACAAGTCAGATTTGAATTAATATTTTTCTATTGTTAGAGAATTTCCCGATGTATTTCCTGAAGAACTTCCTGGTCTACCCCCAGAACGTGAAGTTGAATTCTTTATTGACCTTGAACCCGGTACAAAGCCCATTTCTAAAACTCCATATCGAATGGCTCCTATTGAACTCAGGAGTTAAAAGTCCAACTACAGGAGTTGTTGGACATCGGTTTTATTCGTCCTAGTACGTCTCCTTGGGTGTGCTCTGTTTTATTTAAAGAGAAAAAGACAGGAGTATGCGACTTTGTATCGACTATCGAAAATTGAATCATGTCACTATCAAGAATAGGTATCGCTACCTCGCATTGATGACCTGTTCGACCAGTTACAAGGAACACAATTCTTTTCAAAGATCGACCTTCATTCTGGATATCATCAGCTGAAGATTAAAACTGAGGATATTCCAAAGACTGCCTTCAGAACTCGGTACGGGCATTTGAATTCTTAGTAATGTCTTTTGGATTGACTAATGCTCCTGCTGCCTTCATGGATATGATGAACCGTGTATTCAAAGAATATTTGGATCAGTTCGTTGTTGTCTTTATTGATGACATCCTCATCTATTCCAAAAGCCGTGAAGATCATGAGCGCCATTTGAAGCTGGTACAGTAAAGGCTTCGTGAAAATAAGCTATATGCAAATTGAAGAAATGCGAGTTCTGGCTTGAGGAAGTAGCATTCCTTGGGCACGTGGTGTCAAAACATGGAGTATCTGTCGAACCGGCGAAGATTGAAGCCATACTAAGTTGGGAGCAACCGAAGTCGGTAACCGAAGTACGTAGCTTTCTAGGCTTAGCTGGTTATTATCGGAGATTTGTGGAAGGATTTTCTCGAATCGCTACTCCGTTAACTCAGCTGACTCGGAAAGATACAAAATTTGTATGGAGTGAGGAATGCGAGAAGAGTTTCCAAGAACTCAAGAGGAGACTCATTTCGGCACCTGTTCTGACAATACCATCTGGTTCGAATGGATTTGTTATCTACAGCGATGCTTCAGGCAAAGGGTTATGATGTGTTCTCATGCAACATGGGAAAGTCATAGCCTATGCCTCACGACAACTCAAAGAATATGAGAGGAATTATCCTACTCATGATTTGGAGTTGGCAGCAGTCGTTTTTGCGTTGAAGATCTGGAGACATTACCTGTATGGGAGAAAGTGGAGATCTATACAGATCATAAAAGCCTCAAATATTCTTCACCCAAAAGGAACTCAACATGCGGCAGCGACGTTGGCTCGAGCTGTTGAAAGATTACGATCATATCATCCAATATCATCCTGGAAAAGCAAACGTAGTAGCTGACGCATTGAGTAGAAGATCATATGCGGGTACGAGTGCAATATTGTTAACACAAAGGCCCATTTTGTATGACTTACAAAGGATGGAGATAGAGATGAAGGCTCCAAGTACCCACATGATGATATCAAATATACGAGTAGAACCGACTTTAATAGATAAAGTTAAAGCTGCTCAAGCTACGGACATGGAGCTGATGCGTATGAAGAAGAAAGTGCAAGAAGGTGCTATTCCAGAAGCAAGAATCGATGAAGAAGGAATACTTCGAGTCAACTCCAGACTTTGTGTTCCTACGATTTTGACTTGAAGCATAGAATAATGATGGAGGCACACAACACACCGTTTGCAATCCATCCTGGGAGTACCAAAATGTATCACGATCTTCGACATACATTTTGGTGGAGCAATATGAAAAGAGAGATCGCGGAGTTTATCTCGAGGTGTTTAACTTGTCAACGTGTAAAGGCGGAGCATCAAGTGCCAAAGGGTCCATTGCAACCACTTGAGATCCCGAAATGGAAGTGGGAACACATTACTATGGATTTTGTTACGGTCTTCCCAAGGTTTCTCAAGGCATAGACGCGATTTGGGTTATTGTTGATAGATTAACCAAATCCGCTCATTTCTTGCCGATACTGAGACTTATTCCCTTGAACGTCTTGCTAGTATGTACGTGAACGAGATTGTGAGATTGCATGGCATGCCAGTATCCATAGTTTCGGATCGTGACCCAAGATTCACTTCACGATTTTGGGTTAGCTTGCAGAAAGCTATGGGCACGGATTTACGATTCAATTCGGCATACCATCCTCAAACGGACGGACAATCAGAGAGGACTATTCAAACTCTTGAAGATCTATTAAGACTTTGTGTCCTAGATCTCAAAGGGAGTTGGGATAAGTACCTACCATTGGTGGAATTCTCCTACAACAACAGTTATCAGGCGAGCATGGGGTGTCTCCATTCGAGGCGTTGTATGGAAGAAAATGTCGTTTCTCCAGTATGCTGGGACGAGGTGGGTGAAGCAACATTGTTGGGACCAGAAGTTGGTACGCATTACTACAGAGAAGATCCAAACGATTCGACAACGTATACAAATGGCACAGGATCGACAAAAGAGTTATGCGGATCTTCATCGGAAGGACGTGGAATTTAATATTGGGGATCATGTATTGTTACGTGTTGCACCATGGAAGGGAGTTACAAGATTTGGGAAGAGAGGAAAGCTCAATCCAAGATTTGTTGGTCCATTTGAGATTCTTGAGCGAATAGGAAATGTGGCATATAGACTCGCATTACCTCCAAGCATGTCTCGTGTTCATAATATTTTTCACATATCTATGCTTCGTAAATATGTTAAAGACCCGAACCACATTATTGAGTTAGAACCAGACGAGATAGCTGAAGATTTAACGTACGAGGAGGTACCTGTTAAGATCTTGGATAGGAAAGAGCATGTCCTACGCACGAAGGTTATACCACAAGTTAAGGTTTTGTGGAGAAACCATGCTATTGAAGAAATGACCTGAGAGTTGGAATCAGAAATGAAAGCGAGGTATCCTCACCTTTTTGAAACATCAGGTACGTACGTCAATTTCGAGGACGAAATTTCATAAGGAGGGGAGGTTGTAAGACCCAACTTATTAATGAATAAAATCAAATTTTCTCTAAATATTATTGTGAATAATAAGGGGCTAATTTGATATAATACTTTGGTTATGGGTGAAATGTGCAAATTTTGCAAAATAAGCAAGTGGTTATAAAAATATTCATTTTGTCGGGGAATATTCGTTTGGTCGTGGAATATTCTTGCTGTCGGGGAATATTCGTACGACGGCGTAGCCTTGTGTGGGTCCCATAACGGAAAGCGATTGGATGAAGAAAACGACAAGTATAAGTTATTTATAAATAACGACGTAGTTGTTACCGTTAATACTGTTGAAATACCCGGTGGTTAAAATACAGTAGCACACGGTATTGCACCAATTATTGATTCTTACGTAAGAAGAAACACTACTCAATAATTGTTACAGTAGTTACTGTTCAATATTTATTTTATTGTTTCAATAATTGTTGCTGCTGCACAGTATTTTCCATTATCAGATCAATAATTCATATTATTTGAATAATATTATTAGATAACATTATTGGCAATGTCTAGAAAGTTCTGTCTAAGAGAGGTTTGGTCATCTAATTGCGCGCCAGTAAGGAAAAATCCTTATTGAAAAGCCCCCTCTTTCTGGGAACAGTCTGGTTGTTCATAAATGTGATTCTGTAATATTATTTGTGAATAATTAATTATTGATTCATATGATAAGAAAATATTTATTTTATGTGGATATAAATGAGGGATATATTTTTGTGGTTAAAATGAATGAAGGAGTTAATGTTGAGGTTTTTATCAGTATTTTTTCGGAATGGAGGTATTAAAAATCAGAGTTTGAGATATTTTGCGGGGGTTATAATTTTTTAATCCGACCGTTGGATCGTGGTAATTTTTGGATATGTTATACATATATATAAGTTGAATATATGTCCACAAATTTTGAACCGTTAAAAATGAACGTATGATTATTATGAATTTTGTGAGATGACTGGTTCAGAAATTGTTGAATTTTCGGAGTTTATCATTTTGATGGAAAATTCTAGAATTGGTGGGCCCCACTTGTGGTTGGTGAAGAAATGTGCTTGAATTATATTTCAAATGTGGTGGGTGGGAATAGTAGCAGGTAAAGCCATCAGGTTGCAGGTCAAACCTACTAAAATTTTCCTATAAATAGAGGGCTAAGTTAGAATTGAAAATCACACCAGAAACAAGTTTTCTCTCTTTCTCTCTCTATATTATTGAGTGTATTTTGTGAGTATTTAGATACTTTGAGAGTTTTATTTATCAGAGCAAGTTTCTTTCAGCCTTATACCGGTATTCCGACCAGAAGTACTGATATCTTGAGGTAAGGGATATTATTTTCTTCTTAATGATATTATTTTCTTCAATATCACTATGCTGAAATATTGATATGAGTTTTTATCAAATTTGGAACTTTTTGTGTCGGGGTTACTATTCACGTATACGGCACTATTCACGTATACGGTACTATTCACGAATACGGCACTATCACCGAAAAATAAAATTTTTCCTTTTTGTCCAAGATGTCTATTATGGTTACTATCTTTGATTGTATCCATGTTTTGATCTTTATTTTTGAATTCTGCTTCACAATTGATTATTATGAAGTATTATTGATCTTGGATAAACTGTTATACGAATCCCTACTATTTGTCCTTCTGTCTCATTGGATTCATTCTCTTTAAGATATTTTTCATCATCCTCAGTCCTAAATGATGATATTAATGAATATCTTTGGCCTGTAGTGCAAAGATGTATGATTACTTGATGAATATCTTTGGCCTGTAGTGCAAAGATGAACAGGTGTTGAGATGAACATGACTGACAGGTGATACAAATGAATATCTTTGGCCTGTAGTGCAAAGATGAATATTTGGATAAAGATGATTATTAATTGATGTTACAGGGATAAAATATTGATGATGGACTTTTAAATTTTAGAAGAATAGTAGAATTCTTTCTCTACTTGACTCTTCTAATGGTTTGCTGTTTTCGCTGCAGTTGTTGATCTAAAACTTGTTGTCGATTATATTCTATCAGATTTTTCCCTGTTGAAGACTAACGATAATTTGTTGGTATATTATCTTTGTCATAATATTTTTTACTGGGCTAGTTGAGCTCACCCTTTGCCTTTTTGTTCTATTTTTCTTCTCAGGAGGTGAGACATAGCAGGATCTAGTCGGGGTATGGAGTGATGGTTCTAGAAAAAGATGTTTTAGCAGTCCTCACTATTTCTGTAAAATAGTATTTGAATAATTGTAATGAAGATTTATTTGAGTGTGGATATTGTCTAGAAGACAATATTTGTATTTAAACTCACAGTATGTGTTGTCGTATTTTGCACGACATTTGTATTATTGAAGTTGTAGTTTGCTTTCTGTACCATGTATTTGGCGACTCAGAATGGGTGTTGTATACCTATTTTGGGGGCGTCACAAATTGCATAAAATCTCTGAACAATTCCATCATTCATCATCTGGTCAGTGTTGTTGTCTGATGAACATTATCCTGATTATTGATATGTGATGAATCAATAATCGCCTGTGCTCTATTGCTATTCTCAACATTCTCAAATGCCATTTTCAGATACTGCCACAAAATAAAAGTTAATTGATATGTCATATATTATCCTTATATTATGACCGACCGACCAATTAAATACCATGCAAATAAACTTAGGTAGGTCATACTAGCGAAGGAATTCCCCGTCTCTCCCCTCCTAGTTCTATTCTCACATCTTAGCCAGGGATCATATCCCTAAGCTCTGATACCAACTGTAACGCCCCCAAAAATAGGTATACATCACCCATCTTGGGTCGTCAGATACATAGTACAGAATACAAATACAACTTACTAATACAACTGTCGTGTACAATACGACAAAACATAAACTGTGAGTTTGAATACAAATATTATCTTCTAGAGAATATTCATACTCAAAGGAGTCCTCATTACATTTATTAACACACTATTACATAGAATAGTGAGGACTACTAACTAATACTATCATTCGAACCATCACTCCGTTCCCCGACTTGCCCCAGCTACGTTTCATTTCCTGAAGAGAACAGTGAAAGAAAGGGTGAGCTCAACTAGCCAGTAAGAAATATTATGGACTAAGATAATGCAGAATAAATTATCATTAGCCTTCAACAATGTTAAAATGATAAAATATAATAGACATCAAGTTTAACTGCAGTGGAACAAGCAATCCATTAAAAGAGTCAAGTAGAAAATAAACTCTACTATCTTTTATGATTTAAAAGGTTTTTCAACACTGTTATCGCTGTGACTCAGCTTAATAAAATAATCCACATCATCGAATCACCCCTGCACTACGGCCAAGGATATTCGTGTATTCATTAATTGGTCATGATCATGCCAACAACTGTCCATCAATGTACTAACGGGCCAATGATAACTTTTAACACATCATTTGTAACATTACGGTCATGATTATACCTAATAATCCCTGGTCATAATCATACCAAGTCCATCTATGCACTACATGCCACAGATGACTTTTAACATTTTATAAACATGAGGATGATGACAATGATATAAGAATTCAATAAAACAAGTTCAAGAATTAATTTATCCAAGAAATAATAACGTCCAAATTGTCAACATGATACTGCTTTGTGGAGTAAAATTCAAGAATGCTTAGAAGAATATTTTCATGAAATTATACTGGATGAAACGCAATTATCAAGGATATTCCACAAATTTCATGGAGTATAGAAGTCAAAACTTAACCAACTGAGTACAATAAAGAATGGAATAACAAAAGAAATCACCATGCATGCGATAAACCGCACAAACAGGTTATTCCAACAGAATAATAAATAATGGAACCAGGTCCGGCGTAAACGCACAGAAAGGATATTCGACAGAATAATAAAATAATGGAACCAGGTCCGGTGTAAAACACACAGACAGGATGTTCCAACAGAATAATAACAAGACGGAACCAGGTCCGGTGTAAAACACACAGACAGGATGTTCCAACAGAATAATAATAAAAACGGAACCAGGTCGGTGTAAAACACACAGACAGGATGTTCCAACAGAATAATAATAAAAAACGGAACCAGGTCCGGTGTAAAACACACAGACAGGATGTTCCAACAGAAATAATAACAAAAACGGAACCAGGTCCGGTGTAAAACACACAGACAGGATGTTCCAACAGAATAATAGAAGAATGTCACCAAGTATAGGTAGACCGCGTATACAGGTTATTCCAACAGAATAATAAAAAAATAGAATAACAACAGTTCTCTTCATGAATAAGAAAGAATAACACCCCTTACCGTTTTAAAGAAGAGCTGAAATAAGGAAGTAGTTAGTAGCAGAATACTCTTCTTCTCTCTCTCTATAGTTTCTCTCTATAGTTTCTCTCTCTAGAGTTCAGTGAATTCGTAAGAAATAATGAAGGAATGAGCTGCTATTTATAGAAAAATAGAATGCATAGTAACTAATCCATGAACGGTCCAGATTGATTACTTTAATCTGACGGTCCATATTTAAAGAAAAATCTTTTAAATAAAATATAATATATTCTATTTATAGAATAACTTTAATAAAGTATTCTGTTTTATATAAAAAGATGTTTCTGTTTTATTACGTTAATAATACGAATAAAACAAAACGTCATTATCGCTAAATAATTCATATTATTAACTGACAATAATTGAATCAAACTGAGTGACTTCTCACATAAGCATTAATAATCAATACCGTGTGCTACTATGCAACCACACGTATTATTGTACTTTTACTATCGAGTAGTTCAACAGTAACAATGGTAAAACTTCCGCCGTTATTTTTAATAAAATATTTTATCGTTTTCTCAATCCGACAATAATTCCGTGTGGGGTCCACCAATGATTGTGTCGTTGTACGAATATTCCCTTTGTTAAAACGAATATTCCCCGACCAATCGAATATTATATAACAACTTGCGTACTTACAAAATTTATAAATATTACCCACAACTATAACATTATATCAAATTAACTCCCTAATATTCAAAATGATATTTATAGAAAATTCATCTTTATTTATAAAGTTGGGGTCTTACATCTATGCCTTGAGAAACCTTGGAAAGACCTGTAACGAAATCCATGGTAATGTGTTCCCACTTCTATTTTGGAATCTCAAGTGGTTGCAAATGGACCCTTTGGCACTTGATGCTCCGCCTTTACACGTTGACAGTTAAACACCTCGAGATAAACTCGTGATCTCTCTTTTCATATTGCTCCACCAAAATGTATGTCGAAGATCGTGATACATTTGGTACTCCCAGGATGGATTGCAAACAGTGTGTTGTGTGCCTCCATCATGATTCTATGCTTCAAGTTAAAATCGTTAGGAACACAAAGTCTGGAGTTGACTCGAAGTATTCCTTCTTCATCGATTCTTGCTTCTGGAATAGCACCTTCTTGCACTTTCTTCTTCATACGCATCAGCTCTATGTCCGTAGCTTGAGTAGCTTTAACTTTATCGATTAAAATCGGTTCTACTCGTATATTTGATATCATCATGTGGGTACTTGGAGCCTTCATCTCTATCTCCATCCTTTGCAAATCATACAAAATGGGCCTTTATGTTAACAACATTGCACTCGTTCCCGCATATGATCTTCTACTCAA